>CM057231.1:83100465-83272965 GCA_029891385.1 Erythroxylum novogranatense | reverse complement strand
TTTGTTTGAATGGCTTCATTATTGAACTCTAATCCAATCTTTTGATATGCTTCAATTGCATCCTTATTGAATTGACCATTATCACTTTCACAAAAATCAAAGATATTTTGGTGTTGAAACTTTTGAACAACCTTCTAATTGTTACTCAATATAGTATCGTTGAGGTAGAAAACTTGTCTCACTTGACTTGCAAGGTCAAAAGGGCCATTATCATAACATGTCTTACTAACATTGATGCTGGTAATATTCCCATTCACTTTCATATTAGTAAGATTAAACAATTTTCACTTAAATGAAATAACCTTCTTATCCTTGATGTAGTGAAACTTTATTATTTTAGAGATGACATTGTAGAAGTCAATAAAATCATCATCATGACATCTCTCAACAACACCTCACAATTTTGGCTTTTAAGTCAACTATCTTGATCTTGTATATGAAATCTCACCCTATAATCATCTACCATCTTGTCAATCCCATCATCACCATCATCACTAACATCACAATCATCTACATCATTTTGTTAATATCATCATAACTTATACCACCTCTTTTACTATAGCTTCTTTCCTTATGTTTGCTATGATAAAGCCATGGAGTATAGAATTTATCTATGCCTTAGATAAGTGATTATATACCACATCTTGAATTTTAAAGTCGACATTTAAGTAATTGATGCAAAAATAATGAATACGACATTCATCACCCATTTGATGTTGTACAAATTGCATAAAACCCTTAACTCTTTCTACATATTTAGTGGACCATTTCCGATGAGATATCCAACTTTTATCCATATAGCTATACAATAAAAGAAAATAACCAAATTATTAAATGCAATCCTTGTTTAATTTTACGTGACAATAAAATTTAATAGTAATTAAAGTCTTCCTAATTAAAGTTCAAAAGCAAAGAAACATTAAGGTACGTGACGTTGTTTACACCTATAAATTGAGAAAGGGACTTCTCGATGTCACTCCTAGGCTTGCGAAATTTTCATCGATAAGCCTCATCGAAGCTGCATCATAGGTTTCTAGCCTATATACCATCCTATAGGTTTATTATCCATTAAAATCATATTTCTGATTCAAGTTCATTCACAAAGTGATGATTATGGACATTCAAGACAATTTGGCTATTGTTGAAGATGGAAGGAAATATCAAGACTAATTAATTATCTTCTAACTAAAGATGATATAAAAAGCCTAATATATGAAAAATTATACTTAGAGCCCAATATGTAAGGATGAGGTAAGTTGTTGCTTTGAAGGAAGCCTAATCGACATATTTTTTATAGAATTTTCATCATTTGGTGCGTATCTAAAAGGTGAATGTGGTGTATTATGAAAATCATCTTATCATTAATGAAATCTAGTCAAGAAATAAATGTGGTCTCTTTATGGTAACTTATATTGATCAAGTTATAAGTTTGGTCCAATTAACAAGTGATGGAAATCATCAATTACATAACCATACACCTCAATACATAAAGAACTATGATACATACGAAATGCAATTAACAAGCTCCACAATTGATGGAAAGATTGATCGTTCAAGTTTGAAAGTAAGAAACAAACTATTTGAATAACTCTATCAAAGGAATGATGATAAATTATTAAAGCCTTCCTGATTGGAGTTCATTCACAAAGTTTGAAAGAAAAGAAACACTAAGGTATGTGGCATTGTTTACACTTGCAAATCGAGAAAGGGATTTGTTACTGTTGCTACTAGGCTTATAGAATTTTTTACCAATAAGCCTCATCAGAGCTGCATCATAAATTTTCAACCTATATATCATCCTGTATTTCTAAGAATATTGCAAACCACATCACAAAACTAACATATCATTAGCAATCATACAAAACTCGAACAAAAACTCACATACTATTAAATCAAAACATATGTGGACATTAGTTAGATGACTTACCTGGATGGACAGACAACCGCAAAGTAAAAAAAACGACAAGGTTAGTGGGCTATCGTTGCTCTAAAACACAAATTATAGCCTGCATAAAAGACAAATTCATATTTAATATAATACTAGGCTAAGAGGGCCAATAAATTCATATTGCTCTATTGATTAGTTGTTTTTTCAAACTAGGATAAAAGTCTTTCTTATAGCCAAAGACTTTCATGTGTTGGAGATTGTAAAAAGAGTAATATTTTTAGGAATAATAAACTCATTTTAATAAATAATAAGGTATATAATATGATTATGCATGAAATGATAATAGATTCATTTAAAACATTTGATATCATGTGAGTTTCAATAGATTAATGAATATGGTTTAATGTGAACATATATGCATTGGTTTATTTTCTAGTTTAGAGGCATATAAAGATAAAGTATTTTGTTGTGTAATATTAATGCATGTTGGTTATATTATATAACAGAAGTTATAACACTATATTAGGAAAGTGTTACATTATAAGTTCAAAATATAAATATATATTCATTTGTTACAAATGATATGCAGATTGTTCTTATATCTTAAATACCAAATCATATTTATAAAATGAATTGAATGTAAAGAGAGCTAATGAAATGGGAGCAAAAGGGAGTAATATTACAATAATTTTCTATTTTAATCGATCTATGATTATATTTTTAACAAAGAGGCATATTCAATGTTCATAAACTTAACATATCTCTTCCTAATGTTAACATATGTTCTTTATGTGCTAAGAAAGGAACCAATATATTCTAACCTTTGAAGTGTATTTTTTCATGCAAATAATTATTTTTTGGTTATATTGATATTACAAAAAGTGTTTAAGTGGATAAGCAAAAAGTGAAGCAACTATATGAAAATATACTACTCATGAGGATTGAAAGATTTTTTTTAAAGGCACTATAAATTACAACAAAAGGGATGGTCCATTTCAAGCCATTTAAGGGAACAATGATAATCCTTATAGTTAGAACTTCTAAGTAAGAATAATTTAGAAAGCTAAAATTAAGAAGCTTAAGAAGGCTTTTGATGGGGAGGTTGAAAATCAAACTTCAGTAAGCACATCAAAGAGTGTATTAGAAAGCTTATTGAATGCAAAGGAAGATCAAACCTTAATTAACATAACTCATTAAATAATTTTCTTCCTTATGATATTAATTTTTAAAACTTAGTTCTTATTTCTTTACAATCAAATGATAAATTCTTTTATATATAATTTGATTTCATGATAAAATCTTCATTTTGATATGTGTTCTAAGATTTTAAAATATTAAATTCACATTAATAGGAACCATAAAAATAGTTGAAATATATAAACCATAAATGAATCCTTATAATAAATAAAAATAACTAATTTAAGTTGATATCATCTTCTACCATGACATTCAAATAAAAGGAATCATTATTCTCTAAAAAGGAAGAACTAAAACGATACAAATTTGTAATTTTTAACATAACAGAAACATTCATATGTAAAGAACATATATTCAATTCCAAAGAAAACTATTTAGGACTTTTGTCGAACACGTTATGGGCAGCCATATTTCAACTCAAACTAACAAAAACAATTCTTTGTTTTCCATTTTTTAAACAATAGTAACATATATTCTGCACAATTCAACCATTATCATCACCAATTAATGCAAACAAATGGACAACAAAATAAAAACATAACACAAACTCCCTTCTGTTTTCAAATTCAATGACAAAAGTAAATAAAAAGCTCAACACTACTCATCAGATGAAGAGAAAACACAAGGAGAAGATTGAATCACAACGTCGCAAAGAAAGGAGAAGATAAGGCAAAAATGAAGTTGGTTTAATGACTTTTCAAAAAACTAAAGAGAAGGGGTTAATTCGAAAGGTGGGAAGGAGAAGGGATTCACACGTTTGTGTTAAAACAGACGTTGGGACGATGTCGTTTGTTGTCTCACAAATGACATCGTCTTAGCTAAAAAAAATTCTCATCCGATTTATTTGGTGTCCAACATTTGCTACGAAATTAAAATGCTATCATAAATTGTCCAACATTTTGTTACAAAATTAATAAACCGTCGCCAATGCTAAACCTTTTCATATTATTTTTTATTTTGTAAAATGATTAATAAAAAGTTTATATTACAATCAATTTTTTTTTACAGTTATGCAATCAACATCATTAACATCATATATTGGAAATTATTAATATATAATGTTGATTACCATTTTTTAATATGTTGGTGTTATAAAACCGAAACTAAAATGTAAGAATATTTGGGAGAGGAGAATTCTTCTTATGAAAAAATGGTGTATCATACATCAAGTTAACCCTTCTATTTATAGTACATTTTAACCACCTAACACACATGTGATCACTACTCCATATATGTTATTGTGTTAGGTAAAACCTAACCAATAACCCATCTACCTCATTCTTGTGTTAGGTAAAACCTAACCAATAACTATCTACCTCATTCTTGTGTTAGGTAAAACCTAACCAATAACCATCTACCTCATTCTTGTGTTAGGTAAAACCAAACCAATTCATATGTACACTAACTATGAAATGGTGCGTCTACAATTAGTGGTACACCATATTATTTCTATCTTTTATAACACTCCCCCTTGGTGTGCCACATAATTGTCTCTTCTCCGCCTTTAAACGCATTTGGTGTTGCTCGTTAAAACCTTATCGGGAAAAACCCGGTGGGATAAAAACCATGATAAGGGAAAAAGAGTGTAACTGCGTAAGCTCCCCCTCATTTAACACAATGAGCTCTTCCTCATAAATTTCTTAGATGTCGCATTTCAATCTCGTGGACATGCTTCCGAAAGGTATAGTAGGAAGTGCCTTTGTGAAAAGATCCGTAATTGTTGCTTGATTGAATATACTGGATGTTGATTTCTTTGCTCTTGTCGAGATCTTGGGTGAATTGGAAAAATTTCGGAGGGATATGTTTGGTTCTATCACTTTTGATATAACCCTCCTTTATTTGAGCGATACATGCTGCATTGTCTTCAAATATGATTGTTGGTTCTTTGTTGGTCGATAAGCCACAAGTTGTTAAAATGTGGTGCGTCATTGACCTTAACCATACACATTCTCGGCTTGCTTCATGAAGTGCAATGATTTCAGCATGATTTGAAGAAGTAGCAACAAGTGTTTGTTTCTATGAACACCAAGAAATTGCAGTGCCTCCATATGTAAATACATAACCAGTTTGGGATCTGGCTTTATGCAGATCTGATAAGTAACCTGCATCTGCATAACCAACCAAAACTTGTTTTGCATTTTTAGTGTAAAATAATCCCAAATCAATTGTACCTCAAAGATAGCGGAATAGATGTTTAATTCCATTCCAGTGCCTTTTCGTAGGAGATGAACTAAATCTTGCTAGTAGATTAACAGCAAAAGCTATATCAGGTCTAGTACAAATAGCAAGATACATGAGAGCTCCTATCGCACTTAGATATGGCGTTTCAGAATTAAGAACTTCTTCGTTTTCTTCGCAAGGGCGAAATGGATCCTTCTCAACATTAAGCGATCTACCAACCATTGGTGTACTTAATGGAGTTGCTTTATCCATATTAAAATGCCTCAATACCTTTTCTGTATATGTCGATTGATGCACAAAGATTTCGCTTGGTCTATGTTCAATTTGCAGACCAAGACAATATTTAGTTTTTCCAAGATCTTTCATTTCAAATTCCTTCTTTAAGTACACTCTTGTTTCTTGGATTTCTTTAGAAGTACTAATGATATTCAAATCGTCAACATAGACAGCGATAATCACATATCCGGATGTTGTTTTCTTTATAAAACGCAGGGCAAATAGGACTATTTACATATCCTTTCTTTGATAGATACCGCTTAGACGATTGTACCACATGCGTCAGATTGCTTTAGTCCATATAAGGATCTTTGCAATTTGATCACATACATTTCCTTTGGTTGTGATTTTAATGTCAGAGGCATTTGAATCCTTCAGGATTTTCATGTAAATATCACTATCAAGTGATCCGTGCAGTAAGTCAGTAATAACATCCATAAGACGATTTCTAGTTTCAAGAACTGTTGTCGATTAAATATCTAAACGTAATTGTATCCATAACAGAGAGTATGTTTGTTCATAGTCAATTCGGGTCTTTGAGAAAACCTGTGCAACAAGTCGAGCTTTGATCTCACAATCTCATTTTTCTCATTTCGCTTTCGAACAAAACCCATTTGTAACCTACAGGCTTTACACTTTGGGGTGTAAGGACAATAGGTCCAAACACATTACGCTTGTTAAGAGAATTTAATTCAGCTTCAATAGCATCTTTCCATTGAACCCAATCATGTCTATTTTGGCATTCAATGATAGATCTTGGTTCGGGATCTTCATTTTCATTGAGGATATCACATGCTATAGCATAAGAAAATATTGCATCAATCTCTTTCATATCATTCCGGTTCCATAATTCTTTTGTATGAATATAATTAATTGCGATTTCTTGATTAATATCAGTTTGTGTCTCTTCTGGGACACTATCCTCATCTTGTGTTTCTAAAGGAACACTTTTATCTATCTTGGAGTCATTAATCACATTTGCTCCTTTTCTTTTACGAGGATTTTTATCTTTGGAACCGATTGGTCTACCACGCTTCATGCGTGTCGAGATTCATGAGTGACCATATTCTCGATTGTCCTTTGGGATTTCAATCCGGCGGGGAGCATTTACAAATGGTATAAATGATTTAGTCACTCTTTTGTATCTGTGAAAGCATCCGGTAATTGATTTGCAATTCTTTGCAAATGCACAATTCTTTGCACTTCATTTCGCATTGTTTTGTGCATTGATCAAGATACAATAATGATGGTTCGCACCATGTAATTTCTTTCATCACCGTTTATTATCTCCCTAATGTCGGAAAGTATTTTCATCAAATGACAATCAGCAAAGCGTCAGTAAACATATCACCCGTTTGAGGTTCAAGATATCTAATAATAGATTTACTTTCATAACCGACATATATCCCCAATCTTCTTTGAGGTCCCATTTTACTACGTTGTGGTGGTGCAATAGGCACATATCTCGCACAACCAAAATTCTCAAATGGGAGATATTTGGCTCTTGACCAAATGCAAGTTGTAGTGGGAGTATGTATGATATGCACTTGGTCGGATGCGAATTAATGCCTCAAAGATGTAAAATTGCATGACCCCATACGGAAATTGGAAGCTTTGTTCTCATCATCAATGGTCTAGCAATAAGTCAAGGCGTTTAATTAAAGATTCAGCTAAACTATTTGAGTATGCACATGAGCAACAGGATGCTCGACCATAATCCCGATTGACATACAATAGTCATTGAAAGTTTGGGATGTGAATTCACCAAGATTATCGAGTCGACTTTCTTTATTGTATAGTCAGAAAATTGTGCTCGTAATTTAATAATTTGTGCAAGAAATCTTGAAAATGCCATATTACGAGTTGATAGTAGACAAACGTGAGACCATCTGCTGGAGGCATCTATCAATACCATAAAATATCGAAATGGTCCACATGGTGGATGAATTGGTCCACATATATCACCTTGAATACGTTCAAGAAAAGTAGGTGATTCCAATTTTATTTTAGCTGGTGATGGCCTTATGATCAGTTTTCCAAGAGAATAAGATGTACATGGACTCTTATTTATTTGAGTAATCATTTTGTTACTCAATGGATGTCCATGTGTATTCTCAATTATTTTTCGCATCATTATTGATCCTAGATGACCCAGACGATCATGCCAAATAGAGATTATTGAAGGATCAATGTGTTTTGCTTTAACTACCATATTAGATTCCATCACATTTATATATGTATAATGCAATCCAGTAGGGAGCATTGGTAGTTTTTCCAATATGTTTATCTTTCCGATTGATGTGTTGTAAGATACATATATTTCATATTTCCCTCGATTCTTGATCGAGTATCATATTTATGAGAATATATATCATTAAAACTCAACAAATTTCTTTTAGACTTTGGCGCAAATAAGGCATCATGTATTGAGAACTTTGTGCCATTTGGTAATGTGAAATTGGCCTTGCCAATTCCTTCAATCAAGTCTATAGGACCTGATATTGTGTTCACAATTGTTTTTGTTGATTTTAATTCTAAAAAGAACCTTTTATCTTTCAGGATAGTGTGCGTTGTGCCACTATCTGGTATGCATAAATTATCATAATTTTCCGCTCCTCTTACAGAACGATCCATATCAAAACTTCGCATAAAAATAAATAATCTAATGAGAAAATTGCGCAAGAATAAAGAGAAAGAGATGTTATGTTAACTTAAAAACAATACTGTAATTGAAACTAGTAACATAACAAGCAATTGAAACTGAGTGATATAATAAGCATAATAATACTTAACACAAGCATAAGTACATTATTTTAATTACTCGCCACCAACAATGTCCCGATCCACAAAATCATCAAGAAATCCAAGCATTCAGATATGTAGAGTCATCAAGGATTATGATTCTTAATGAAATCAAAATCAAAAGTACCAAAGTCAGTTGAATCACCTAAAGGGTGTTGTTCAGTAAAATTCACTTCCTTTTCTTTCCCTTTTAAGGATGCTTTGTATAACTGACATAGATGTTCAGGAACTCGACAAACTTTAGCCCAATATCCTTTTGTACCACATCTAAGGCAAGAATCTCCTGAAGTCCTATAAGAACTTTCATGAACATCATTAATATGGTGCTTGTTATTGTGGTGGCTCGTATTTCTTTGAAGAGAGTTATATGGATAACTTCCTCGGCCACGTCCACAACCACGGCCACGAATGTAGTTACGACCATAGCCACGACCACGGCCACGACTGCGACCACGACTAGGCCCATGATGATTTTTTCTTTCATTTCGAATTGCAATATTTGCTTCTGGAAATGCTGCCGCGCCAGTAGGGCGGGATTGATGATTTTTCATCAAAAGTTCATTATTCTTCTTGGCTACAAGGAGGCATGAAATCAGGTCAGAATATTTTTTAAATCCACGCACTCGATATTGTTGTTGCAATGTTACATTTGCTGCGTGGAAGGTAGAGTATGCTTTTTCTAACATATCTTCCTCAGTGATTGTTTGCCCACAAAATTGTAGTTGTGAGACAATTCTAAACATAGCTGAGTTATACTCATTGACCTTTTTAAAATCTTGGAAGCGTAAAGCGCTCCATTCATCACGAGAAGCCGGAAGTAAAACTTCCTTTTGATGGTCATATCTTTCTTGTAAATTTTTCCACAAATGACTTGGATCTTTAATTGTGAGGTATTCTCTTTTTAATCCCTTATCAAGATGACGACGAATGAAGATCATCGCTTTGGCTTTATCTTGTTTTGATGTTGTATTATTTTCTTTAATGGTATCTAAAAGATCCATTGATTCAAGATGCATTTCGACATCAATCATCCACGGCATATAATTATTGCCCGCAACATCAAGAGCAACAAACTCAATTTTGGCAAGATTGGACATGTTGGCAACTATTATACAATAGAGAGAAATAATTAAGACAGTTATTCAAAGAGATATTACATTAAATAAATTACATGCCCTGTTCAAATGCTATGCCAAGAAGCAACATAGGGATCATAATACATGGTATTACTAAGAGAAAATATATGCGAACTGAATTATCTAGCTCTACACTAAGAATGAGACAAAGATATATAATGATTAGAATTATACAAAAAGATAAAATAGCGGACAACATTTGAAAAATTTTTGTAAGAAATTTGAGGTAAGAAATAGAGTGCATGGATGAAGTAAATTATGAAGGAGTGATATCTATTTATAGAAAGAATTTTTTTTTTACCGTTACCTAGCCGTTATAAAGTTACCGTTATATATATATATATATATATTACTGTTATATATATATAGTTATACATTTTTTATTTTTTATTTTTTATTTTAAACATTGATGATGTATACTATACAATAAATTACGATATGTATTTAGAGGTGGTAATAACTTTTCATTATTAAAAGAAGGTAAAAAATGAGTCGCCTATAATTTGTTTTAATCATATCATAAGTAGAATTAATGTAGATAAAAAGAAGAAATTTATTTTAACAACATCGTACCTAAAATAAACAGAAGAACCTACGTTTGTTTGATGTACGTAAACCGAAGAACGTTTGTATGATGTAAGTAGACGGAAGAACCTTACGATTGCTTGATGTTGATAAGCCGAATTTAGAAACGAGAGCTTCGTGCTGATAACGTGTTATAAAACCGAAACTAAAATGTAAGAATATTTGGGAGAGGAGAATTCTTCTTATGAAAAAATGGTGTATCATACATCAAGTTAACCCTTCTATTTATAGTACATTTTAACCACCTAACACACATGTGATCACCTACTCCATATATGTTATTGTGTTAGGTAAAACCTAACCAATAACCCATCTACCTCATTCTTGTGTTAGGTAAAACCTAACCAATAACTATCTACCTCATTCTTGTGTTAGGTAAAACCTAACCAATAACCATCTACCTCATTCTTGTGTTAGGTAAAACCAAACCAATTCATATGTACACTAACTATGAAATGGTGTGTCTACAATTAGTGGTACACCATATTATTTCTATCTTTTATAACAGTTGGAAAATATTTCTAATTAAATTTTTGTTATTATCATCTTTAAAAACTATCTCTAACTTCGTAAACCCAAACATGTCTCCTAGATGAAACATTAGCTATCTTCTTGGACGTGTTATATTAATTTTATAACATGTTTTCTCGCCTGCCTTTTATTTCTTATAAGTTAACTTAATACTATTTGTATTATAATTAGGATAATTTTGTTTATACGTTTGGACATATATGTAGAACTACAAAATGTGAAATAAGTCCTTATTAACTCTTCCTGATGTCTCAATCTATTCAAACCTCTTAGTCCAAATATCCATTGGTACATAGTGTATAGAAGAAGTTTGATGCAATTTTTCAAACCATTTTTTATTTTGCTAAAATGATTAATAAAAGTATATATTACATTCAAAATTTTCACTTAATCAAATATTTTGCAAATTATTTATAATAAACCACTATTATTATTATCATATATGGTAATTAATTTAATGTATTATTAATGTATACATATTAATTAACCCCACTATTATAATGATTTATTAAATATTACATTATATATAAAAGTTTCCATATCTTACTTATGTAGTGTTTATATTACTCTATGTGTAATAATAATTATCTAATTTTATGACCAAATTTCGTACTATAACATATCAATTATATGTTATATATAATTATGTTAGGCAAATGTGACAACGAATATGGTGATGTCTTCCTATTTGGCACGTTTTTTTGTTACTAAAAAATTGTACTATATTTCTTCCGATAAAATTGAAAAATAAATCGTTTACATTAACAAGAACGACATCGTTTTGTATTAGGTTTTTTATCATTACCACAACAAACCTCTCTTCATTTTAGTGTTAGCTGTCAACATTCCTCTACGTTCACAGTCCAATAGCCATTTTCCCCTTTCTTGTGCTCGCCTTATGTATTGTGGTCATCAGCGTCGAAGAAGCATCCTTAACTATGTTGGTATTATTCTTCTTTTCTATTTTCAAATCCTCCATCTTGTGCTGAGTTTTTTGTGTTTATTGTGAGTTCTTTTTTCTGCATTTGTTGTATAGGTTGCGTTTGTGGTTGTATCTAGGGACTTCTTTTTACAGCCTTTAACGGTTCTTTTAGGAAAGCCTGCAAACTATTTAATGAAAGGTCTAAAAGAGTATTTAACTCTTTTTGTAATAATAATAATATAACCCTATATAGATAATACTATATTTCTGTACATCAAGAATATGGTCATGTGTAATCTACTTTAAATTCTAAAATTTAGATATGATATAAAGGGTAAATGGATTACTTTTATTTTAATAAGGGTAACTTTCATCTCATTAGGTAGATTGAAGATGTATAACTACTAAACTGTAGTACTTTCACTTATCATCGAAAATTTCATTGAACATAATGAATTTTATTCTAAATTCACTTCTGCAGAATATAACTCTTAATATAATTCATCAAGGAATGTCGACGTGATAACTAGTTTCTAATGCTGAAAATTCATTTTTATTGGGAGGAATGTGACGAAGCTGTCTCTACTGAAGAAAAAACCAATGCAGAACAAATCCCCTCTTCATGCACTAATAATTGTTTACCTTCTATGGCCGATCTACTTCTTCAAGGTTTTTAGTATCATCCAAATAAACTCACTTTCCTTATTATCTACATCTCATTTCCTATTATGAAGTTATTATATATATGAACATTTTATTGTATTTACTATATGTTGTGTTAAGCTTCCTTGAATCTTCAAAAGAACATAGATGGAAATAGAGTCAAGGGCGATGTCAAAATGGTCCATAAAGGATTAGGGAAATCAGTTGTTTTGAAAAAATCTTCGATCCTAATGACTATGTCTAGTAAATCAGGTATGTACGTGTTCCAATTTGGGTTCATTATAAGATTTCACTAAACTACCAATTTAAGTTATGTACTGATTATATTTTAGGTGAAACATATCATACTGGCAATTTATCTAATCAAATTGTCTTCTATACTAACTCTGGGGACTCATTCATTGTATCCTCTAGAAGTTTAGCTATAGCAAAGAACTTATTAGAAGAGGGTGTCAACAACGCTACATTTGCGGGAAGATCTTTTGTTGGGCCCCGAAAATTTTTTTTATTTTATTTGAATTAATTATTTATTTATTTATGGATTTATTCGTTAATTATTTTATTTTGTCTTAATTGATTTAATTATGTGTTTATGTAAATATTTTTATGTTGGGCTTGGAAATTAGAAGTTAGAAATTAAATGAAAGCTTGGGCTTAATATTGGAAAGTATGGGCTTAGGTAAATGGATTAAGTAGAAGGAGGATTAATAATAAGTGGGTTTGGTGGAAGTAGGCCTTGAGAGGTGGAGGCCCAAAAGCCTTTATGTAAGGGGAAAGCCAAAACTATGTAGTTTTGGTGTAGGATGAATTAAAGGAATTAAAGAAGAGTTAAAGGAAGAGGAGGAGAAGAGAGAGTGTCGAGAATCCAAAGGAGAGGAGAAGAGAAGGAAAACGTGAGCTAGCCAAGGAAGAAAGGAAGAGAGAAAATCGTGGGAGGCTTGTGGAGAAGAATAAAGAAGGAGAAAAGAAGAGAAATCAAGAGCTTAAGGTAAGTATCTATCTTCCTTTGAGTTAGATTCAAGAAATGGGATGAAATGAAGGTTAGGGTTTGTGTAGGAATGAAGAAAGAAAGAAGAGATGAGTGTTTTGTGATTCAAGCTAGGGTTGGTTGTTTTAGCTTAAATGGGCTATGGGTAGGTTAGGTTTAAGACTTCGTTATCGATTTATCGATTCTTGAATGTTTCGACTTTTCCAATGAGTTTCAAATGTGTTTTATTGAAGGAACCAAGGAAACCTCACTCAAGAGAGAGAGGAAGAGCAATCGTGAACCGGTTTTCACGATAGGTGGGTAACATCTTTATAGTTATTGTGTAATGGGCAAAGCCCTATGTGTGCTATCTTGTTATACTATGTGCATATTGAAAATGAAATTTTGTGTTTTGAGAGGAAAGAATGGAACTTTGATGCTTTGAAAGAGCTTGCTGGAAAATTTCCAAGGTTAGGAGTTGTAAAAGTTTTGTAAATTCGGTATGTTGCATTTTCGATATTTCGTGTTGTTAGAGGATTGTATGGGAGCTTTATGACTCCTCGAGAGTGATAAAGTAGCTGTAGGGTTCTTCTAAAATGTTTATAAGCTATTTATGAGGGATTAAAATGGTAGGTGTGAGTGGTTAGAATTAAATGTAGGTGCTGTCAAATGATGATTTTAGACAGAACCTTTGTGACCATTTTGACCCTTATAGAGTTGGAATTTGGGTCAATGATCATCATGAAAATGTAGATCTTTCTTTTCTATGAAATAGACACCAATTTTGTTAAATTTGGAGTTCAAATGGAAAGTTATGACCTTTGCAAATGGAGCTGATCAGAGCAAAAACCAGACGATGCATCAGTAGCAAAAACCAGACGATGCATCAGAAGCAAAAACCAGACGACGAATCAGAGCAAAAATCAAACGATGATCTTTATAGCAAAAACAGACGATGATCAGTAGCAAAAACCAGACGATGCATCAGAGCAAAAACCAGACGATAGTTATCAGTAGCAAAAATCAGACGATGTTACTCTTCATCTCCGCCTCGATTTTTGTTGAGGATGACATCATCTCCGTCTGTTTTTTTTGCTAAGGATGACGCCATCTTCGCCTCATTTTATCGTCTGCTTTTTGTCTTACGACCCTCTTCCTTCTTTTGGCCATAACTTTTGCACAGACCTCCGATCGACCTCATTCTCAAGCATTGGATTTCTAAAAGATTTTCTACCTTTCTACACTGGACTTATCAGATTTTCTTTCAAATTGAAAATGGTGGTTTGAAACGAAGCATGGCGATCGGTGATAAGTAATGACTATGCTTCAGAATTTTTAAAATATCTTGAGCTATAGAGCTCCGATCAAAGCGATTCTTGTTTTAAATTAAACTAGAGGCATAAACCTACAAGTTTTATGAAGAGACCGATCAGTGATTAAGCCTTTAAGATTTTCAAATGCTTACCCAAAGTCGGTAGTGCTCGGCTTTGATTGCTTTCTTGAGATAGTGTTTTAACCATAACATCTTCATTCCTAACCCGAATTGAGCGATTCCAGTTGCGTTGGAATCGTGAGATCCGAGGGATCATTTTTATCAAGAGCTAACCCCGAATTTTTATAAAGTGAAAAATTTTCCATATTTGTGATTAGCATATGTGTTCGGTTGTGGGTCTTCTACGCTGGATGGGTCCGAATGTTGGGCTTTGGAGACGGGGTCCAACATCTTTTACTCTTTCAATTGATGTTATCGAACGTGCAAGGACCTTTTTTAGGAATCCAAACATAAGGAACTCACCTTTAGGCCTCGTTTGGTTGGCACGGATTATTGACTGAGAAAGTAATATTTTTTTCTAAAATTTAAATTATTATGTTTGGTTCGCTTTTCTGAGTAGTTAGGAAAGTAAAAACTTTCTTAATTTAGGGAAAGTAGTAGTACTTTCCTTGGATTCTAAATCCCAACACCTCTTTGGTATTTAGATTATTTTCCTCAGGAATTTAATCTAAAAAATATACTTGTAACATCCTATCACCGATGAGAAGGGTATTTTAGTAAATTGGGATGGGTTAGGAGTATTGAATTATAATTCGGCATGAACATACATTATATAGCCTCTATAATTGATGATTGTTTTGCACATGCACATGGTATACATGCATTCATGACATTTCCGGCATAAGTGTCTAATTGAGATTCTTTGTGAAATTTATGGGATAATTGTATTTGAAAAATTATTTGGAGTGCGCCATTGAGTGTTTTACATTTTTAGGAATTTATGAGAATTTTTCTGGAATTTTCCGGAGAAAATTCCCGGACCGGCAAAATCGCCGGTAAATGGCCTAAATGTGTTTTTGTTGTGAAAAATGTGGTTTTCGTGTTCGAAAAATTATTGGGAGTGGACTGTTATATGTTTTACAATTGTGGGCAATTTAGGTAATTTTTAAAAAATGATTCGGGGAAATTTCCGGACCAGAAAAAAATCACCAAGTGGCGAATCGGTTGATTTTCGGTAACGAAAATTTCTATTCAATGGCACGGTAATATTGGGTACATTATTTAGAAATTGTAATTGAGACCCTTGGAAATGGATTGAAGACCTAATTTTATTTGGAGTATTTTATCAAAAGTCAAAAGCTATTAAGTTATTTTGTCCTTTTCTTTAGAGACAAGGTGGCAAAGCATTTAATATTAGGATGATGGGGCTCCATTCTCGATTCTTCTATGTGTGTGTGAAGAGTGAAAAGTGATTTATAACTTGTTGGCTTTGTCTCATCCGAAAATCCTTATGTTCTTTCATCCCCATCGATTTTTCCTTCTTCTTCTTTAAGTTTCTTCCTTTCTCCTTGAGAACTTTTCTTATAAGCTTGCAAACTCAACCTTGAAGATCACCATGCATAGGATGGAAAAGAAGTAAAGAAGTAGGGTAGTTGGAAAATTAAAGGCTTGAAGAGGTGGAATTGGAAGCTTTAGGTAAGATGATGTTTATGTTTATGTTTTACTTATAGTTTTAATGCATGAATTCATAAGAAAATGATTGAAAATAGGTACTGAAATTTATGGATATATATTGACATGAAGGTCTTGATGACTAATTGGCATAGTTCTTGTATTATTAGGATGCTTATGCATGTGGAATTGGTGTTAGAAGTGATTGTTTGTTAGTTGAAGATGAAAGTGGAAAATTAGTTTTGACTCTCTGCATCTGTTTTGAGCATAACTTATTGTGTGGTTATGAAAATGAGACAAGGTTTGTGCCCACTTAAACTTTGGGTTGTTCATGAAAGTTGTAGATAACATTGTGATCTTGATGAACATATTTATTGTGTAATTGTTGACTGAAGAATCAGAGAGTTATGGAATTTGCAATGTACTGTTATGTTTTAATGGGATTTGAGTAGGCAGTAGCTTTGATGGGATATTTGACACTCTTAGGGGTGAAATTGATTTTTATGGTCTTCTTGAGAATTGTAGAGCTTTTCATGACCTTTCCAACAAGCTATAGTTTGTATTTTTCCGAATTGTATGCTAAGAATTATAAAGGTTGGAACTTTGGACTGAAAACTGGAAAAAGGGCAAGGAAGGCACATATATATATATATATTATTATTTTTGTTATTATTTGGCATTAAGTGACCCAATTGTTTCTTTTGTCAATTTCTTTTCCGTCCGACGTCCGATTGACCTGATTCTTGAGGCATCGAATTGGTAACATATTGAATTCTATTTTGTGAGAATTTAGGAATTTTTGGACGGAAAATTGACGTGGCCCCGGATAATTGTTCGGTAATCACTGTTTTATTTAATTGGGGACCTATAGAGGTCCGAATTGCGCGCCGTCAGCGCCAATAGTTTTCTAATTTTTAGACGGATTTTTCTAGGGAAAAAATGAGATTAGGGCCGGGAATTCATGAACATGCATATTTCACCTACATGTGCACAAATTGCATATTTAGTGACTCGTTCTTTCTCTGTTTCTTCTAGAGGCCCAAGTGGAGCGTCGTCCGACCGACGGGGCGAAAACTTCCCGGCATTAGCTCGGAAGTAATATGTGAGTAACCTAGTTGGTTTCTCAGCCTTATGTGTTTATTAATTATATGCACTGATGCCATGAGGAGTTAAGGATGGATATTTGTGTGATTGTTTTTGATTGATTTGGACCACGGTGTTCAAATATTGGATTGTGATATGAAGTGCAA
Source organism: Erythroxylum novogranatense (assembly GCA_029891385.1). Classification (NCBI taxonomy): domain Eukaryota; kingdom Viridiplantae; phylum Streptophyta; class Magnoliopsida; order Malpighiales; family Erythroxylaceae; genus Erythroxylum; species Erythroxylum novogranatense. The sequence goes on along the minus strand of CM057231.1, from coordinate 83,255,623 downwards.
ATGAGAATAAGTGCGTGAGAATGCATTAGTAAATTGGATTGTAAATGTGTTAGTGAAATGAAAGGTAAATGCATGGGAATGAAATACCGGACTAAAAGTCCGAGGACATTGGAAAATGATCAGAAATAGTAATTAATTGGAATTGGAAATAGAAATGCGATAATTGGAAATTGTAAACTGTCATGTGCATTCATGCATAGTAAATGATCAGATAATGGCAGTTGTGACCGGTGTAGCCACCGATTTCAGAGCTTTAAGCTCAACGCACGAGGCCTCGTGTCTAACGATTCCGAGCCTCTACCAATGATCGTGACTATGCCCAACGCTTTGGGCTTCAAGCCCAATGTTTTGAGCCAATGGCTCAACGATATGAGCTCAAAGCACGGTCACAACAACGAAAGAAAATGAAAGAGTCACATGCACACTGCATAAATGAATGTTTTATGTGAATTGTGTGAAAGGCTTATTGCCTTATAAAATGTGAAATTGACTGCCTGTGATTTCTTGTTTATGATATATGTACAATATTGTGTGATTGTCGGGATATGCATGAGTTGGGTGAACCATCGATGATGGTTTCTCACTGAGTTCGCAAACTCACCCAACATTGCATCTATTTTTCAGGAAATGGAGAGTACCCCGTTGGACACACGGAGTACGCCTCATCGCTAGCAAGACAGTATCGGCCGGGATCGTTGTCGTTTGTATCTGCATTAGTGTATTGATTTGGTATTTAGTAGGCCCAATTGTTTTTATGTAATTGTATAGTATGGCTGAGCACTAATGAGTGCTAATAATGATTGAAATTGTTTTCTCAGTGAAATGGTTTTATATTTGAAAATGTTTTGTTATAATTGGGCCAAGTCAATGATTGTTTCATGACTCTAATGTTTTTGAAAGAAAAGAAACCATCATACGATTTTTCATAAGGTAATGAATGTCCTAGTACGCCACCCTCGTGGGTCACGGGCTCGGATATCACCATGGATATCGGGTTCGGGTCTCGCGGGAGTGGAGTGCTACAATACTAGCCAATTTAATCCTTCATTCTCTCTCAATTCTATGATAACTTTTTTACAAAACCCTATCTCCTCTTCAACCAATATTACTTAATACCATACCGGACTTGATATCGATTGATTTAATAATTAAAACATATCAAATAAATATTAGTTTATAAATAATAATTTTAAATTATTTATTTTAAAAATAAAATATTTTATTAATACTTTATTAATAAATTTTATATAAAATATTAAAATAAATTTAAATAAAATTATTTATTTTTAAGTTTTATTTAATTTATAATTATTATTAGTAATAAAAATATTTATTATTATTTTAAAATAAAAAGAATTCACAATAACTATAAAAGTTGAAATAAATAAAATAACTAATTAAAAAACTTTGAAAAAAAGAGGGAGGGAGGGAAATTTTAAAAAATTTTAAAAATTTTGAAAAAAAGTCATATTTTTAAAATTTCTAGTATCGACGGTATTTGACCAGTATTTTGAATACCGGCTGGTACTATTTAAAATGGGTCAGTACCAACTTATATTTAAATCCGATACGATCTACCCTTTATTTCGTACCAGTTTTAGTCCGATATGTACCGGTATTTATAATATTGTCTTCAACTATTCTTATTGTTCTCTCGTTAGTAGGATTTTGAATATTTTTGCTCAGAAGTTTCAATCGACAATCTTCATGCTCATATTTTTTCTTATTTAACGATTTCAATTTGTATTCGATTTGTAGGGATATAATTAGAAACACAAGTTAAAATTAAGTTACATTCTATGAAATGCTGTAACATACCAAACACTATAATAAGAATCCATTCAACTTTCCTATTATAATTCTTATAAGTATCTAAATATATGAATATCTTTACTTTCCATAGATTTATTTTCTAAAGAAACATATTCCAAATTCACTTTACTTTCCCGCCAACAGCCTCTGCCTCTCATGTCATTTATAATGTAAAAATTTATTATATCATTTTCATTTATCTATGGTATCGCCTAGAATTAGCTTTAAACTTTATTTATTGTTCTATTTGTAAGAATTTTTAAAACATTTTCTTTACTAATTAGGGGTAAGGCTATATAGTATTGTTGTTGTTCTATTTCGTAATAATTGTTAAACTTCTAATTAAAATTAAAACCTTATAAGATCGAACATAAATCATTATATTATATTGATACCGGCCCATAATTTTCATAAATAATTATTTTACTATTACTAAATATTAATGATTAAGACTACTTGTTAACTTAAATTTATGATATTTTATCCTATTAAATTTAAATTTTTGGTTCACAAATATTTTAATGTCCAAAATATATTTTCTTTTCATATTTTAAATAACATATCATGTGTTTTCAACAGTTTGCTTTAAACATTGAAAACAACTTCACAACAAAAGATATCTTAACTACGATAGATTATAAAAATGTCAATTATAATTACCCTTAAATATGATTATTAAGTACACAAAAATCATTATAAATTATCTTCCAAATATTTAATATTTACTTTTGGCGACGAAACATATAATTGTCGCAATATCCTAGCCATATTGCGACGAATAAAACAAATACTCGCCATATATGCAACCATCCATGATTCTCCCATAAGTCATCGCTAATAAAGACATACATCATCGTAACAAGTCAACATTTTACAAAAATTTATTTTAATGTCTCTCAATATTATGTTTGTAGGACCCTTTTGCAACGATTACTTCAATCGTCACCAAAAAGCATACATACTTGGCGATACAACATATTTTTAGCCGCTAATTGTTTGAACTATTCACTACACTTTATCATAATCGATGCTAATTACATTGATTTCCCTGACATTTGGTAACGTTACTACTGTTCGTGGAAAAATACTTACGTTTAGGTGACAAAAGCATACAAACATCGTTAAAACATATTGTTATTGTGACGGTAATGAGTAATCGTCGTAAAATATTTTCCCTTTTCAGACGTTTATGTTAAACATCATAAAATCATTTACTTATAGTGACAAATGTGGAAATCGTTGCCAAAAGGTTGCTTTTATCGGTAATTTCAAAATCGTTACCAAGAAAAACGTAGCCAGTACATTAATCTGTTGTAATTTATTTTACTATATTTTTATTTAAATTACCTTGATTTAAATAATTTTATATTATGTTCCAGATAATTGTGGAGAAGATGCTCAAGAAATGATATTGGCCAAAGATTAGAGAATTTACAACGTAAAATATCAAGCAAACTCAAAGTTGGCTAAATAAGGTGTGACAGACGATCATATTCTGGGACGTCTTCCTTAGTGAATAGAAAATGTAAAAAGATTAAACACGCTTTGACACATGACTATGTATCAAAACATGTTCTTCACTAAACTTTAGTGAAGACACTTGACCTCCTATATGGTCAAGAAAGAGCTCGTATGGCACAATAAGAAGAAATAGTGTGAAATACAACTACCATATGGATATGTTAGAGTCACAGGTTCTTGCCTTTAAAGGATGATAAAGAAACAATGTAAAATATGATCATTTTTAAACCATGCTTATGACAAAAAGGCCTTTTTAAAAGATATAAAAAGCCTACAAAAGGATAAATAGAACAAGATTAGAGATCAAAATCATTCTAAAAAGGTAGACCAGTTCAAAACATTGAGATCTTCTTGTAGATCAATTCAAAACATTGAGATCTTCTTGGAAGAAATGTTGAATGAGTGTTTCTATCTTGTTAATTAATTTTTGATTTAAAGGATGATTAGTGAGTAGATTTCTTTATATATAGATGATATAAAACCTTGTTTTTTTATACCATGATTTTAGTTTTATAGTAAAGAATTTTAGGTTTGAGAAATATATGTATTTATTAATGTTCGTCAAATACAAGTGAAAGATTAGACTTGATTTTAATTTGGTTGTGGATGTTGTCCAAAAAACCTAGATGTGAATTGACTTAGGAACTTATACTAGGTATTAAGTGTAAGACTAGATATAGACCTATATGACTTTTTGGTACTGGGATAACCTTTTCTGAAGTTTTATAGAACTTAGTGCATTCTTAGATTTGTTAATCAAATAGCTCGGTTAATTAATTCAGGGATAGATAGATACCTATTGAAAGGTGATCGTTCATTATACTAAAAAGACTTTGATAGTCTAAACAATATAACCTCTAAACAACTGAATCAAAAGTACAAGATAATGTTAAGGGGAATTTTAATCTAAATTTTATTATTATCTGATTTCTTATTGGTTGTTTGTTTGATTATTTCTAATGAAATTTCAATCTTTTAGTTTAATTAGTTCTAATTTAATCCATGACACACTTTAATATTGACCAAACAATAATCAAAGACCTAGACTTAGTAATTATCGACCTCTACTTTCTCATATAACATTACAAAAGGATAGGTCCATTTATATATAGTCTTGTAGTATGATAGTATAGAAAGTGACAATCAAACACACTAACAAATATTCGAGTATCGATATATTATTGTCACATTGGATATATTGCTTGAATCTTTAAATGTTAAAATTTTAATTAATATTATTTCAATTAAGTAAAACAAATAGACACTAATCATATCAAACACAAATCTCATCGATTAAACCCACCTAACCTCTACCTTTCTTCTACCTATAATGAAACCTAAATCCCCATTAGCAATAATTTTTCCTAAAACAAAATCCCTAATTATTTTATTTCTTAACATCATTATCAAAGAAGCCCCATTTAATGAATCTTGACATACAAACCCTGATTCCTTTTAATCCTAATTTCGATCTAGTTTAGGTTTATGTTAGAATAGTTTAGTCACATGGTAATACGACAGAGATGTCGCAAAACACATACGAAGTTTAGAGTTGCATGAATTTCAAATTGCTTATTTGGCATTGATTAGTTAAAAATGAAAATATGTTTACAGTTCTCTCTATCTCTAAAATGCCAAAAAATTAATTTAATTTAATGGAGCTGCTAGAAAGTTGAGTTTAGGGTCTAATTTATAAAGTGTCAAATGCCCTATTTTACCTATCTAAATGATTACTTAGTGATATGAACCCACCTAGGAATAAAACCCTAATAATTCATTTAAGCATCTCATGAAACTCGTCAGGCATATCACCTAGCCTAGGAATGAGATGTCTATACTTTATCATTATGTTATTAATAGTCCTATAGTTAATATAGTTATACCAAGTATTATCCTTCTTAAGCACTAGAAGCACTATAACTACATAAGAACTCATAACTCCCCTCATGTACCCTTTATCCATCAAATCCTTTGTTTGTCTTTGAATTTCCTTTGTCAAGATTAATCTTATAAGTGAGTTTCTTAGGAATTACAACTCCTAGTATAAAGTCATTTTTATGTTTGATTTCTCTATTGAGTGGTAATTTATTAAAAACTTCATCAGATAACACATCTTTATGCTTTTGTAATAAAGAGACAACAACATTAGGATGAAATATATCAAGTTCTCTAAAATTAAGATACACTTCTTTATACAAATTTATAATCATTACATTACTAGTATAAAAAAGTATTCCTCATGTCACACCTTTTTGTAAATCAACTCACTTGCTTTTTTTATTTTTCTAATGACTACCTATTTTTCTTTTAGGTTGTCACTCTGTAGTTTTTTCTAATAGCTAACCCTCTTTCTTTGAAGTTCTCCCCTATAGTCCCCTTTTTCTTTTCCTCTCACTTTTATTATTCATTATCTTTTCAACTTCAATTAGTTCTCATAGACTTGTTTGGGTGTTAATGGGACAAGAGTAATGGCCTTTTTGTCTTTCATAAAGGTATAACTATTCTTGAAGCCATATATGCCACTCTTCAATCATATTGCTATGGCTTTTTTAGTAGTATGTGACTAGCTTATATAAGTGCTAAATCACATGACTTTATCTTTATACCTTCTAATAGAAAAAGAAACCAATACTTATTTTTTTTCACCTTAACTTCGCCATATTTGGTAAGCTACTTAAGTCTTTTATAGCTTTAGATGTTTCATAATAAGCAAACTTAATGTTTCCACAATAACAATACTAGCCATATTAGTATAACTCCTTCTCTCAATAATTATACTACATATCTTATTATGAACGTAGCATTTAGTATGTAATATATTCATCCTTAGATGCTCTAACTCATCCTCCTTGATTTGAAGACTTAATGCTATCCTAGTAATAAACACTTAACCCTTGACAACATACTCAATACCCTAATCACAATAATCTTCAAGGGGAGTATAGCCTCGTTTCCATCTAAATCATGCACATTCTCGACTTCTCCAGCATCCCTCATGATCATAGTCATATTATTTAGGAAATGAGATGTAATTGAAATAAATCACACGTTAATACAATGCTAGAAAACGATATAAGAATGCACGAGAAGGGGGGGTTGAATTGTGTATTCCCCTTTTTAAAAATCTTTCAAAAATGTTTGTTAGAAATAAAATTCTTTTACAGAATTTCCTATAGATTCTAATTACTCAAAAAATTTTGAAAACTTTGTTTACGAATTAAGTAATGATAAAACTTGAATCTAAAAGAAAGATAGAGTAAGAGTAGTTGACACAGAGATTTATCCTGGTTCACCCCAAACTGTGGGCTACGCCCAAATCCTCGAGTTCTTTATGAGATTTCACTATCTCTTCAACTTTTACAAGTATTCTTCATGAGCCTCTTCGTGTCTCTACAATCAAGATTCTTTCACGCTTAGCCTCAGAGGCTATCTGTACTACTTTCTCACAGATAAGTGTTTGAACACTTGTTACAGTAAAAATAGCTCTCAGCTAATTTGCACAGAATGCTTTTACGACCACGTAATTCAGCTAATTTTCAATTATGCAAATTTTCAACTTTAAACTAACTTTGCAATCTTTGACTTCGACTTATATTTATAGCCTTCATCTCCAACTACTTCTCGATTCTTGTTTCTTGAATCTTGCTTCTTGAATCTTTCTTCTTGAATCTTTAACAGAAATTATTAATCAGTTGAGTTCTGTAACTAACCCGAACTGACTCTTTCGTCTGCTTCTCAATTCTTCTTCTGCGTCTGTTTTTCTAATTCGCGTCTTCGTCTGCTTTACTATTTGCTTCTTCGTCTGCTTTTACTACCGTGTTCCGCTCAGGCTCAGATTTCTCTTTTGCATCTGCGTTGCTTCGCTCTGTGTTTATTTTGTGTCTTCATCTGCTTATTTCTTCGCGTTCTTCGCTCACGCCTTATTAAGCGCCTCAAGGCTCGTGTTTATTTGTCTCAGACATTGCCCGCTTTCTTGCAAGGCTCTGCGTCTGTGTTTCTTTGTTTGTATTACTTCGTCTGCTTTGCTTCTTTTGCTTTTGTTTTTTTTTTATATTTTGCTCTTTGTTATTCATCAAAATTATATCTAAGTAAAGTCATTTTGACTTAACAATTTCCCCCTTTTGGATGATAACAAATTATATACAATGAAGAAAACAAAATACAATGTATAAGAAGAAAAAAAAACTTATCTTCAAACGTCTTCTTCTTCTGCCTTCTTCTTCAGCTCCTTCAATCACACCCGTAAATTTTGACAATTGACAATTTCCATTCCTCTTTTGCTCATTTTCTTCTCCCCCTATTTGTTATAATAAAAAATGATTAATGACGACGACTTTTCAACAGTTCTGTCATCATTTTCTTCAGATCATTCATCGTCTCCTTTATCTCGTTTACTTCTCCACGTAAACGAGAAGTAAACTTTGAATCATCGTCTTCTTCAGATCTTCAAACGTCTTCTTCTTCTGTCTTCTTCTTCAGCTCCTTCAATCACACCCGTAAATTTTGACAATTGACAATTTCCATTCATCTTTTGCTCATTTTCTTCTCCCCCTATTTGTTATAATAAAAAATGATTAATGACGACGACTTTTCAACAGTTCTGTCATCATTTTCTTCAGATCATTCATCGTCTCCTTTATCTCGTTTACTTCTCCACGTAATTGACTGATTTCTGCTTGGGAGGCAAATGTTGATGAGGTTTGATCATTAGCTTCGGAAGGTGAAGTGAACGCAATTGTTGTAACATATGCATCCGAGGATGGAACATAGTCTTCATTAATCGCAAATGTGGGTGGATGAATGAATACTCTTGACTCTGGAATATTCAAGTCATAGGAAATGTAGCATCAAGAATCGCCTTCCTTGCAAGGGTATACCTTCAGCTTCAATAGATAGTGTATTAGATAAGGGTCTAATACGCAAAACTTTCTGGAAAAGGAATTCAATGAATGTCCCTATTGTCAATCTTCCCTTTACTGGACAGTCTTCTTTCTTATCAGTATAGCTACAACTTGCTCCACCATCATTCTCTTTAGAAGCGCATGCCTCATTAATTTTCTGCACTTCTTCTTCAATCTGATCTACGGGCAAATCATCACAAACTTTTTCTTCAGGAAAAAGTTTCGATTTCTCCTTATTCAAATCTAAGGGATATCGTGGCTGAATGTCTGGTACAACCTTTATTATCGACTATTCTGTGACTGATAAATAGTGCACAGACGAGAAGACATTTTTGTAGGGTATGGCCTTGTAGCAGCATACCTTAAGGTATCATAGAAGTTCCTTTCGCCTTCATTCAATATGTGCCATGTCTCACTATTTATCGTAATAGGTTGTAAGACAACCTTTATTTTCCTCAGAGGTCGATTGAGATAGCAATTGCAGATTCTCCTTGTCACCACTTCAACCACCGACTTAAACTTATCCTTCCTCAAAATTCGGAATAGTTATGAACCACTGCACTAGGTTCATCGATTTCTTCAATGGTACTTCAGACCGAACTCATATCTCATCGTGACTTCTTGTTGATTATCAACAGGAGTAGGCTGAACCAGGTTAGGCTCCAGAGGCTTCTTATTGTTCCTGCTCTCTGGTTCTTCTCTTTTCTTGTTGCCTTAAGGTTCGAATCCTAGGTGATCTCTTTGCTTTCTTAGTGATTTCACCTACAAGATTCTCTCCTTTCCTTTTTGTCGCACCATCGTCTGTCCTTCGAGCAATATCATACTCTTCTCTAGGACAAGCCTGTTTTATCAAAGGCCTTTTATTTAATCTTCTCCTTTCTTCTATTGGCATACTAACACTTCCATGAAATCTAGAAGTGGGAGTCTTCTTCGATACACGCTCCCCCTCAGTTCTTGTTCTCCTTGAAGAGTCTGCTTCTTCCTGAATCACTGTCCTCAGACCCATTTGTCATATAGTGATTGAGTCAATAGTACTCTTCATATGAACAATCCTTCTATTTCCTCTGTGTAGAAGGACTCCGAATTCCTTAAAAATCCTTATAAGAAGCATGCCGTAAGGATAGCTGTTTGTATCCTTCATCCCCTTAATCATATCATGGAAGATTAAGAAGGGTAAGTCAATAGGACTGCGATTCAGCAGGTAAAACAAACATTGTTCATCCAGAGTGGTCACCAAATGCCTTGAACCTACTCTGGGTAAAATGTAATTAAACAGAATAGCATGAAAACCCTAGCTTTTGGGACCGCATCAAGTCTTCCTCTCCAAGGGTCATTCACTCCATACAACTGTCTGCTAACATCTTCTTCATTCATATTGACCATTGTCATCCATTTAGCCTTGGTTGACAGAGTCTCACCAACTGATGGACAATCGGTCACTATCCTTATCAGCTCCTTTGTCACAAGAATAGATATTCCATCTACTGAGGATACAATAGTGTTGTGTACAAGTTGAGCGTTCCTCCAAAAATCATACACCTCGTTAGTATAGACTGGTTCCCGTAGCTGGAAGAAATTCCTCCAACCAGCTCTTTCAATCTCAGGTTCTATGTCCATACCATCCTTCCTTAGCGACTCGAAATCCACATGTCTTCCGAATATCATAGCTGCTCCATTGTTTCGTAACTAAAACCGCTCTCGTAAGCTTTTTTCTAGGGTAGGATGACTGAGAGAATTTGGAAAGCAAGATGAACCGACTAGAGATGAGAGAAACCGCAATGATTTCAACTTCAGGCTACTTGAAGAGTCTTATCACGCATGCCCTAGAATCGTTGGGATTCTAAAGATCGTGAAATGTTTCCCTCCAAAACTTTCTTGTCAGAGAAGTTACCAGCTGTAACTCACTGTTTCTGACGCCGTTAATTTTGACGTCCCTTTAGTCTGACTGTTCACTTAACATAACCATGTTAAGGTTGCGTCTGACCTTCTGGAACCGTTCTTCACTCAATGGTTTGGTGAAGATGTCTGCCCACTGATACTCTGTTTCGATGAACTAGAGTCTAACCACCTTCTTCTGAACATAGTCTCTCAAGAACTGATGTCTGACTTCGATGTGTTTCACCCTCGAATGCTGGATCGGATTCTTAGACATATTGATTGCACTAGTGTTGTCGCAATAAATTGGAATCTCCTCTTCTTGAACTGAATAGTCTTCAAGTTGATATTTGATCCATAACATTTGTGAACAGCAGCTTGCGGCAGACATATACTCTGCTTTGGCAGTTGATAGAGCTATCGAGCTTTGTCTCTTGCTTGACCAGGAAACTAGGTTTGCGCCAAGAAAGTGACATCCTCCACTTGTGCTCTTCCTTTCGATTCTATCTCCGGCATAGTCCGCGTCGCAATATCCAATTAACCTGAAATCTTTACCTTTCTTAAACATTAAACAAAGATCAGTAGTACCTGCGAGATATCTCATAATCCTCTTAACAACAATGTAATGAGACTCTCTAGGATCGGCCTGAAACCTTGCACACAAGCATACACCGAATGTAATATCGTGTCTACTTGTCAGAAGATTCAAGAAAGAACTGATCATCCCTCTATACAGGGTTTGATCCACCTTCTTATCAAGTTCATCTTTCGACAAAAGGTTTGAAGGATGCATCGGAATAGTCATTGGCTTCACACTTTGCATATCAAACTTATTCAACAATTCTTTCACATATTTTTGTTGATGGATAAAGATTTTCTCTTCGGTTTGCTTAACTTGCAACCTAAGAAAGAACTTTAACTCACCCATCATGCTCATTTCAAATTCATTTTTCATTAGACTCTCAAACTTCATGCATAGCCTTTTTGAAATAGCACCAAAAATAATATTATCAACATAGATCTGAACTATTATAAATTCATTTTCATATTTCTTCCTAAAGAGCATTTTATTAACTTGACCTCTACAAAAACCATTCTCTAAGAGAAAGTACTCAGACGATCATACCAGGCTCTAGGAGCTTGCTTCAGGCCGTACAAGGCTTTATGAAATCTATAGACATAGTCTGGATTCTTAACATCCTCGAAACCAGGTGGTTGCTTAACATACACCTCTTCGTCTATAAAACCATTCAGAAAGGCACTCTTCACATCCATCCGAAATAGCTTTATATTATGATGCATCGCATATGCCAAAGAATATCCTAATGGCTTCAAGTCTTGCTACTGGAGCATATGTCTCGTTGTAGTCTATTCCTTCTTGCTGATTATAGCCTTGTTCTACTAATCTAGCCTTATTTCGACTCACTCTTCCTGATTCGTCTAACTTATTCTTAAAGACCCATCTGGTTCCTATGATGAATTTCTTAGGGGGTTTCGGAACTAAGGATCAAACATTATTCCTAGTAAATTGATTCAGCTCCTCTTGCATGACTAACACCCAAGCTTCGTCTCGAAGAGCTTCCTCAACCTTCTTAGGCTCTATTTCAGAGATAAACGCCACATTAGCTTCTCTTCTGAATCTGGACCTTTTCCTAACTCCTTCTGAGGTCTCTCCGATAATCAACTCTTCCGATGAGAATTTTATATTTCCATCTCTTTTCGCCTAATGGTTTCTGGGATATCTTCAACTTTGTCTTCATGAGTACCTGGTGCTGGAGTTTCTGTTATGTCGTCTAAGTTCTTTGAAGGACCTTCACTCTCCATGTCATCTTCCTTATGGGGTTGGGAACTATCATCAAACTTGACATGGATGGTCTCCTCAACTGTCTTTGAAATAAGGTTGTACACCCGGAATGCCTTAGACGATAATGAGTAGCCTAGAAAGATTCCTGGAAAGGTCTTTGAATCGAATTTATCCAGCAGCTCCTTTGTATTCAAAATAGAGCATTTGCACCCGAATGGATGAAAGTAAGATATGTTTGGTCTTCTTCTATTCCATAACTCATAAGGAGTCTTCTTCAACATGGGTCGCAACAGAATTCTATTCTGAATATAGCATGTTGTATTCACAGCTTCTGCCCAGAAGTACTTAGGAAGATTCATCTCACAAAGCATAGCCTTAGCCATTTCTTGAATCTTCCTGTTCTTCCTTTCAACAACTCCATTCTGTTGTGAGAGTCCTGGGAGCAGAGAAATTGTGGAAAATTCCATTCTCCTCACATAATAACCTAAACTTCTCATTTTCAAACTCTCCACCATGGTCACTCCTGATACTAGCTATAGACATTCCTTTTTCATTCTATAACTTTCTGGATAAGGTCTTAAAACACTTAAAAGATTCATCTTTGTGTGATAAAAACAATATCCAACAAAATTGAGTAAAGTCATCAACAATAACAAGTCCATATTTCTTTCCGCCAAGACTTATTGTCCTTGTTGGACCAAATAAATCCATATGTAACAACTCTAAAGGTCTAGATGATGTTACAAAATTTTTAGAAGAAAATGAAGTTTTAACTTGTTTTCCTTTCAAACAATTTTCACAGAAAAACTCTTTGTCAAAACTTATTTTTGGTAAACCTCTTACCAAATCATGTTTTGCCAACTTTGAAATGTGTTTAAAAGAGACATGACCTAGCTTTTTATGCCAGACTAGTCTTTCTTCTTCGGAAGATAGAAAACATGAAACATTTTGACTTTGAAAATCTTCTAAATCAATTTTGTAAAGATTACTTCTTCTCTTGGCAGAAAAAAGTATAGACCCATCTTTGTTTCTGACTTCACAAAGATTTTGATTGAATGTGACTATGAAACCAGAATCACACAATTGACTGACGCTGATCAAATAATGTTTCAGACCATCAACAAGCAGTACATTATTTATGCATGCAAAGGAATCTTTACCTATTTTACCGATTCCAATAATCTTTCCCTACTGGTTGTCTCCGAAAGTTACTGATCTTCCCTTCTTATATTGAAGATCTAGGAACATAGACCTTCTTCCCATTATATGTCGCGAGCATCCACTGTCTAACTACCAATGGTGCTTGCCGCATCTTCCAAGGAAGGATATCTGCAGGAGAAACTATTTTACTTTTTGGTACCCATATTTTCTTGGGTCCTTTAGGGTTAGTAGCATGCACATGATGAGTTCTTTGATGCATATTACTAGTTGATTAACACGAATTTTAATATAGTTTCTCTTTTGAGAGAAAGAGTTCTTATGAGGATGAGACTTATTGCCTGTAAACCCTAATCCGGTTTTATCACTTGGATGTCTACATTTTCCAAGCATCTCATTCATTTTCTTTGTGCTCTCGATGAAAGTAGCTAAATCAGCTGATAGATTTTTAATTTTAGTTTCAACCGATTGATCTCTTCCGATCTATCTACCACTTTCTTTTCTCATCTAATTGCTTCTTCGCATGTATATTTTCTCTCTATTACTTCAGATGTCTAATGTTTTCTACATACTTTTCTTTAACAGTTTGTCTTGCTTTGAGAATAGCATGAGAATCTTCTAACAATTTCGAGTAGGCATCATGCAGTTATCGTAATCGATTTTACCTCCTCATCACTATCTCCCTCGGCTACCAGGCAGATGTTTGCATGTTCAGATGACTCAGAACCTGTATCTGATTATGATGAATCTAGGTCCTCCTACGTTGCCATCATGCTTCTTTTGCCTTCTTTACTCTTCTTTGGTTTCTTCTTTAGAGTAGGACATTCGGACTTGTAGTGTCCAGGCTGATTGCATTCGTAGCAAATGACAGATGACTTTTCTAGTTTAGCTTCATCTTTGCCATTCTTCTTGAAAGTCTGATTTCCTTTGGACTTCTTCTTCCACATGCGTCTTATCTTTCTGGATATGAAAGATAATTCATCATCTTCACCACTTGACTCTTGTTCTGATTGGTTGGAGTCGTCATTCTTTGATTCTTCGATCTTTAAGGCTTTTGATGACTTCCTCCTTCTTTTAGTCTTGTGATTCTTTTATCCGACCTTCAGTGTTATCGACTTGTCCCATTTGGGCTTGTCTTCAGTATCGAGTTCAACTTCATGAATCTTCAAGGATCCAAGCAACTCGTTAAGTTTTAGCACGCTCAAATCTTTGGCTTCTTGTACCGCAGTAACTTTAGGTCTCCACCTCTTCGGAAGACTTCTTAAAATCTTTCGAAATGATCTTGATTGTTGTACGTTCTTCCAAGAGCTTTCAATCCATTGACAATTATTTGAAATCTTCCAAACATCTGATCAATAGATTCTTCATCTTTCATCCTGAAAAGTTCGTACTAGTGCACAAGAATACTTATCTTGGATTCTTTAACTTGGCTTGTGCCTTCGTGAGCAATGGACAAAGTGTCCCACATCTCCTTCGTGGTGTCACATCCGTGGACTTTGTCATACTCGTTCCTGCTTAGGGCACAGGTCAAGAAGAACTTAGCCTTTGAGTTCAGCTGTATTCTCACTTTTTGGTCAGCCGTCCATCTGATTCGTATAATAGAATTTCCATCTTCATCTACTGGTATATAAGGTCCATTCTCTATCACGTCCCAAAGGTCGACATGAGTAGATTCTATGAATAGTCGCATCCTATCTCTCCAGTAATGATAATCTTCTCCGTTGAATGCTGGAGGTCTAGTGACTGAGGCTCCTTCTGCGATGTATATATGTGATTCTGCCATTATCTTTGATCCACACTTTGTTAAAGTGATCCTTGGATATCTCGCTCTGATACCAATTGAAGTGAATCACACGTTAATACAATGCTAGGAAACGATATAAGAATGCACGAGAAGGGGGGGTTGAATTGTGTATTCCCCTTTTTGAAAATCTTTCAAAAATGTTTGTTAGAAATAAAATTCTTTTACAGAGTCTCCTATAGATTCTAATTACTCAAAAACTTTTGAAAACTTTGTTTACGAATTAAGTAATGATAAAACTTGAATCTAAAAGAAAGATAGAGTAAGAGTAGTTGACGCAGAGATTTATCCTGGTTCACCCCAAACCGTGGGCTACGTCCAGTCCTCAGAGTTCTTTATGAGATTTCACTATCTCTTCAACTTTTTACAAGTATTCTTTGCGAGCCTCTTCAGGTCTCTACAATCAGTATTCTTTCACGCTTAGCCTCTGCAGGCTATCTGTACTACTTTCTCACAGATAAGTGTTTGAACACTTGTTACAGTAAAAATAACTCTCAGCTAATTTGCACAAAATGCTTTTACGACCACGTAATTCAGCTAATTTTCAATTATGCAATTTTTCAACTTTCAACTAACTTTGCAATCTTCGACTTTGACTTGTATTTATAGCCTTCGTCTCCAACTACTTCTCGATTCTTGTTTCTTGAATCTTGCTTCTTGAATCTTTCTTCTTGAATCTTTAACAGAAACGGTTAATCAGTTGAGTTCTGTAACTAACCCGAATTGACTCTTGCGTCTGCTTCTCAATTCTTCTTCTGCGTCTGTTTTTCTAATTCGCGTCTTCGTCTGCTTTACTATTTGCTTCTTCGTCTGTTTTACTACTGTGTCTCCGTCTGCGTCTGTATTTCTCTTTTGCATCTGCGTTGCTTCGTCTGTGTTTATTTTGTGTCTTCGTCTATTTATTTCTTCTGCATTCTTCGCTCACGCCTTATTGTGCATCTACGCTCTGTGTTTCTTTTGTTCAGACTTGCCTCGCTTTGTTGTGCGTCTGCGTCTATGTTTCTTTGTCTGTATTACTTCGTCTGCTTTGCTTCTTTTGCTTTTGTTTTTCTTTTATTTTGCTCTTTGTTATACATCAAAATTATATCTAAGTAAAGTCATTTTGACTTAACAGTAATATATGTTATTATCAAATAACAAAAACATTTAATACTTTTATTTCGAGAGGGTTAAGAACTTTACCTTTACTCTTATTTGAAACATCCTCTTTCGTTTTAGATAGCTTAGCTTTTACTTTATAAGGGCCCCTATTATTGTAGTGTCCTACCCTTGGAAGCCTAGAGTGGGTGTCCGCGTTGGGTTGCTTCTGAGGAGAAGGTTTAAGTCTCAGAACATCCTGCTATCAAGTGACGGGTATATTTGTAAATTGATCGTCAAAGTTAAAGTACAGGCAAATGTGAATTCTTCATGCATTATAGTTTCTATAGTCATCGGTAAATGATTATTGATGGCATAAGTATATGAATATGCGTACATGTATGACATTTCCGATTGAATTGTGAAAATTGGAAATTTGTGCGAAAAGTGTATAAATGAGTTTTGTATATGAATTGGAATGAGAAAAATTGAATTTAGAGAACTGGATTATGAGATTGGAGTGTAGGAATATGCAATTCCTAATTTTGTGAATTTATGGAAAATTTTCTGGAATTTTTAGAGAATCGAGTCCTATAGAAAAAATGGTATAGTGATCGATAAACCAATTCGGTCCGTGATTGATTGGCAATTGATATGAGGCAAGTTGAATTATGACTTTAGGATTTATTATTAATTGTTATTGCATATTGGGAGAAATTAGAATCAGAAATTGGATTGAGGTTGTTCGATCTCGGATCGGTGGCAATTAATTGCCAAACAAGTCTTAAGGTATTCAAGATATATATATATAACTTAAGCCTTTGAAATTTGACGATGCTTGCTTCGCGGAGAAATTGCTTTGTTCTTCTTCTTCCTTACGTGGATTTCTTGGTGATTTGGAAGAGTTTAAAGCTTGAATCAAGTAAGTTATTGTTATTTATGTGTTTAATCTTTTGATTAAACAAGAAATTTAGTGAGAAATTGTTTAGAGAATTTGAAAGTTTTGATGTTAGGGTTTTGAGAAAATGTTGAGTTTGATTTGGGATTTTGATGAATAATAAGTTTTAGATAGTTTTGAGGTTAGAAATGAGTTCAGATAGTGTATGAAACTAATTGGGAGTGTTTAGAATGGATTTGGATGGAGTTGAATCTGAGAAATCTGGAAATTTCTCGGTTTTCTGGGCGTGTTCGTCATTGCACGTCGCGGCGCATGAAGAACACGCCGCGGCGAGCATTTCAGAAATGCTTCGCACGCCGCGACGCGGCGAGGAAAGGCGCCATGGCGAGGAAGAAGGAGACGTCGTCACAGACGCTGTGATGCACGCCTTGACGAAAGCGCTTGTTCGCCGCGCTAACGTGGCGAGAATGGAGTCATGCATGCGAGGAATGCTGATCTTTCCAAAATGAGATTTTTGAGGTTTTAAATTATGGGGATCTACGAATTTGATAGTTCAATTACCTATGGATTAAATTCTATATGGAGATTATGAATTTGGAGGATTAGTTTCTAATGGATTGGCTATGGATTAATTGAATTTCTGAGACTAGGAATTTCAATCAGGAGAATGAAATGAAGTGATTTTTAAGATGATTGTTACAAGTAATGAATTTGAGATTTGATTTCAATTGAATTGTTTTCTAAGGATTAATTGGAATTTAGAGATTAAGAATTTGAATTGATAAGATGGAATTTGGATTTTAATTGATGATTATGGGAATCTAGTGGCAATAAATAGTGATTGTGATTTTAATTGGAAGGTGACCGCAGAGAATTGGATATTAGTCTATTGACTTATGGTAATTGGATTTTGCTATGAATTAGAGTGAAAGTGATCGAATTGAGAAAATTTAGGAATGTCATAACATGTACAAGACTCGATGTATTTGCTATATTTGCATTTTGAATATTGGAAATTGTGCAATGAGTGATATTCGATTTTTCCGATTGTTTTAAAGGCACCGATGGAGCAATTCCATGGGCAAAGTCTTTGAGACTTCAGTGTTGTAGCTCGAAATGCAATGTGAGTAACCTAGTTGGTTTCTCAACCTATATGTGTTACATTGTGTGTATATATGCCATGTGGAGATACGGATGGATATGTGTGACTGTTTTGATTGATTTCGAACCATGGGTGTTCGAAATATTGAAATGAGATATGGAAGTGCAAAATGTGAATAAATGTGCATAAATGCAATAGTGAATCGAATTGTAAAAGTGTTAGCGAAAGAAATGAGAAATGAATGTGAAATGTGAATGACATATGCACTCATGCATAATTAAATGACCAGATAATGATAGTTGTTGACCCGAGACGCCACTGTATATTTGAGGACGCCGGTAAAACCCAAGAACACACGCCGCAAAGAAACACGCAAACACCCTTGGTGGGGTGTGGGGTCCTATTATGTGAAAGGGATTAGTGCATACCAATGGGCTCTCCTATCCCTAATGTGAGTGGGCGAGTGCATACCCAGAGGACCCTCCTACTTGTAAAAATGTGATTACCGATTTACGATTGCAGGCTTGGTCACAACAATGAAATGAAATCGAAGTGTCGCATGCATCGTGATATGTAAATGATCTAAAGTGAACTGTGTGAAAGTGAAATTGAATGCATGTGAATATATGAAAGTGTGAATATATGATTCAGTGTGTATATGAATTGTGAATGCATGAGTTGGGTGAACCATCGATGATGGTTTCTCATTGAGTTCACAAACTCACCCAACATTGCATCTATTTTTCAGAATCGAAGAGTACCTGTTAGACTAACGGAGTATGATCGTTACTAGCAAGCGCGAGTAATGGTCGGGATCAGTGTAGTCACATCTGCATGAGTACAGTGTTTTGTTTGGTGGGCCCTAGCTTAATAAATGTAAAAGTGTTTTGTATCTAAAAAAATGTTTTTGTGATATGTCGGGCCCAAAGTGTGTTTTGATTTTCGCGCGTTAAAACGTTTTTGGAAGAAAAATTTCATAGCGAGTTTTAAATTGTGATTGACTGCTCTAGCATGCCACCCTCGCGGGTCACGAGCTCGGATGTCACTGTAGATGTCGGGTTTGGGTCTCGCGGGAGTTGGGGTGCTACATTTGTGGTATCAGAGCCCAGAAGTACAATCTTACATGGGCTTTCTGAAAAGTGTGTCAAATTGCATACATTTAAGTCATGTCATCGGCAGATAGTGACAACTGATCCCCAGTCTAGCATATGAGTCTCATACATGAGCCTGTACTAGTGATTTAAGTGGTTAGAAATAGCGAGGAAAAGATGATATGTGAGAATGTGATAAAAAGGAAATTGGGAATGTGGTGAAATAAGAAAAAGTGTATGGTTCGATTTGACAAATGAGGATTTAGTGTATTGGTATTAGTGAATATGTTATGAATGAGCAACATCGTGCTATATTGGAATGTATTTTGGGATGGAGAATAGATATGAATGTATAGTGGTAAATTGATAAAGGAAATAGCGATATGATAAAATTGGTAAGATTGACAAATGTATAAACAAAGTGAATGGAATTAAAATGTTCGCTAATTATAGAGAATACAATTGGGTTTGATTTCAGTGATAAGAGTTATGAATAGGGATTTGTGACTTAAAGTCAGAATGTGTTAAGTGAGGAAATCGAGAATAATTGCATAACTGTGATATTGATTTGAGAATGAAAATTTATAAGTATGAATCAATGATGAAAAAGATGGAATGTACATCTGTGATATGTATTTACGTGTGATTAATCTTGTGTAAGACAAATGAATAAAAAGATTGAAATGTAAGACAATGGTAAGGGTAGATGAAAAAGGTTATCAAGGATGAGTTGAATTGCCTATGTGAATGCACACCTGATGATGGGAATACATCACAGTAAGTGAAAATATGAAGCCTATGGGAATGATATCGGAATCAATTGGTGAGTCAGTAGAGAACCGCCAGTCATAGTTTTTATGATTAAAGATCATTGTGAGTTAGAGTAAGAAGTGAAAGTGCCTATAGTGATTTATTGAAATGAATTAAGATTGTAAACTGGATATGAATGGAGTCATAGATTGGATAGTGTAAGCGATTAATTGGTGAATTATGTTACACTTGTCTCTTGATGTCGATGAAATGATTTTGATGGTACATACCTCAATGTGTAGTATTTAAAAGGATGTTCTGATTTATATGAATTGAGGCATAACTGATTCATATGGGATAGTATGAGTATAGTTAAAAGTGATTTCATAAGGCATTGCGAATGTCTGGCAAGAAATGTGACAATTGTTGTTGATTAGGAATTTCATAAGTGGTATTGATAAAGATAGATAGAAACCTTCTTTAAAGAAGAGTTTCCACGAATCAAGTTAAGTTGATTAGATGATTTAATTCGACTAATTATTGATTAAGAGATAAATCGAGATAAATTGAAAATGAATGAAAAGTGTTTATTGGGAGTCCAAATCCTGGTGGAGACTCAAGAGTTAGAAATAAAAAAATGTGACTGTGTGATATGATTATTGAACAGTGAAGAGATATTAGTTGTGTAATTGGGGAAAATATCAATTTGCGAATATTGGTGAAAAAAAAATGTTCGGAAAGTACAAGTGTATTTGATAAAATGTGTCATCGACCTAGTTTGAAATGATGGTAAATAAAGTGAATTATGTGGAGAAATTAGTGTAAAGAAGCAGATGTCAAAATATATTATGATGAAACTGAGAAAGTTATAAGAAAATTGTTCCTCACTGGAGACAATCGGTAATTAGAAAATTATACAAAGTGATCATGAGTATGAGGAGTTTATTATGCTGTTGAAAGGTAAAATGTCTCAATTGTGTTTAGAGTGTATAATGATTATAAGCGTAGATGATCAATTGAATGTATTTGAAAAATGGAATATATGAATTGGCACAATTGAGGAATTGTGCAAGTGTTGTACGAATGAATCTTAGTTGATCAAATAAAGAGTGGTTGAGTCAGTATTCAAATATGCCACATTGGGAGACTTAATATCGATAGAGATGATGATTGATAAATATGTACTGAATATTTGTTTGAAAAAAAAATTTTGGAGACCCTATTTGTACAGAAATGTGTTTAGATGTATCTATGGATACGCAAAGTGATAATGGTTAAGATATTGGTGAATTAAAAAAAAAACAGTGAAAAGGATTATGCGATTGAGGTATTTTGTGAATTTGAAAGATTTGAACAGAATTATGTGTTTGAGTATTTTAGAATCTAATAGTATTGCAATGTGAAGTATTGAATTGGAAAATGTGACGACAGAAAATTTCAATTTTGAGAGCGATAAGGTTAATAAACCTGTTGTTATAGTAAACGCGATCTGTCGAACCAGTAAAGAACAAAAAGAAAGCATTATGGGCAATTGGTATTCCAAATCAGATGTGTGTATGTGTGTAAAAGAATTTGGCAAAACAGAATTGTGGATTTAGAAAATGAATTTGACCGTTGAGGAAATTTAATTGTTAAGACCGAATTATTTAAATGTGGGTGATACCACTTAAGGAATTGTAAGAGGAATTGTATGAAATGATTAAAGCTTTATGTTCTAATAAGAGTGTATTGGAAGGGTGATAGAAAGTAGAGTGTGACATCGAGTAATTGTTTGTGTGAATAACCAACGGACTTGACTGTTGGAGATAAATGTGAAATCGATATTGTGGAATTCATAAGAATATGAGATTGATGTAAAATTCACATTGATAGAGAGTATATTAATTGTATTGGTATTACCGGTTGAAAAGTGTATAAGGGTCAAAAGTGCGCTATTAGAGATCAGTGTAAATCAGTGAAATGAATCGAGATAGAAATTGTGAAACATAGTAAATGACGATGAATTGAATTGATTTTTATCGAGGTTCTTGGCATCGTATGAAATTGGTGTTTGAACCATATAGTGATGTGATCGATAATTGATTAATGAAATGTTTTGAAGTGTATCGCCTCGATCAAGATACACTTAGATTGAGAATAAAGGTAAAATTGGGAGAAAATAAATTTGTTATAAGCGGCCTCGATGTGATTATGCTGTGAATCGATGTGATTGTGCTGTGATAGAAGTTAGTGTAAAAATTAAAAGAGTGATTTGGATTTGTAGAGTGTTATATGAACAGAGATAAGGAATATTGATATGATCGGATGTGTGTATGATTGGATTAAAATAAAGAATAGTGAATACAGTGTGGAAATTGAGAAAGGAAAAAGAGGTAATTGATTGTATGAATTTCAGTGAATTGGCATAAATAGAATTCTGTATTGATATAGAGGGAAAACAGTGTTATAGTGATCGGAATAAATATCCCGACTTCCTAATCGATCGCATGTGAAATTTCGAGGACGAAATTTTTATTAGGAGGGGAGAATTGTAACATCCCGTTACCGAAGTGACGGGTATATTTGTAAATTGGATCGGATCAGGTTAAAGTACAGGAAAATGTGAATTCTTCATGCATTATAGTTTCTATAGTCATCGGTAAATGATTATTGATGGCATAAGTATATGAATATGCATACATGTATGACATTTCCCGATTGAATTGTGGAAAATGGAAATTTGTGCGAAAAGTGTATAAATGAGTTTTGTATATGAATTGGAATGAGAAAAATTGAATTTAGAGAACTGGATTATGAGATTGGAGTGTAGGAATATGCAATTCTAATTTTGTGAATTTATGGAAAATTTTTCGAATTTTAGAGAATCGAGTCCGGATCGGAAAATGGTATAGGATCGATAAACCGGATTCCGGTCCGTGATTGATTGGCAATTGATATGAGGCAAGTTGAATTATGACTTTAGGATTTATTATTAATTGTTATTCCATATTGGGAGAAATTAGAATCGAAATTGGATTGAGGTTGTTCGATTCGGATCGGTGGCAATTAATTGCCAAACAAGTCTTAAGGTATTCAGTATATATATATATAACTTAAGCCTTTGAAATTTGACGATGCTTGCTTCTGTTTTGGAGAAATTGCTTTGTTCTTCTTCTTCCCTTACGTGGATTTCTTGGTGATTTGGAAGAGTTTAAAGCTTGAATCAAGTAAGTTATTGCTTATTTATGTGTTTAATCTTTTGATTAAACAAGAAATTTAGTGAGAAATTGTTTAGAGAATTTGAAAGTTTCGGATGTTAGGGTTTTTGAGAAAATGTTGAGTTTGATTTGGGATTTTGATGAATAATAAGTTTTAGATAGTTTTGAGGTTAGAAATGAGTTCAGTATAGTGTATGAAACTAATTGGGAGTGTTTAGAATGGATTTGGATGGAGTTGAATCTGAGAAATCTGGAAATTTCTGGGTTTTCTGGGCGTGTTCGTCATTGCACGCCACGGCGCATGAAGAACACGCCGCGGCGAGGAAGAAAGAACATCGTCGCAGCGACGTGATGCATGCGCACGCATGACGACGCTTGTGATTCGCCGCGCTAACGTGGCGAGAATGGAGTCTTCATGGCGAGGAATGCCGATTTTTCCAAATGAGATTTTGAGGTTTTAAATTATGGGGATCTACGAATTTGATAGTTCAATTACCTATGGATTAAATTCTATATGGAGATTATGAATTTGGAGGATTAGTTTCTAATGGATTGGCTATGGATTAATTGAATTTCTAAGACTAGGAATTTCAATCTGGGAGAATGAAATGAAGTGATTTTTAAGATGATTGTTACAAGTAATGAATTTGAGATTTGATTTCAATTGAATTGTCTTCTAAGGGATTAATTGGAATTTAGAGATTAAGAATTTGAATTGAGAAGATGGAATTTCGGATTTTAATTCGATGATTATGGGAATCTAGTGGCAATAAATAGTGATTGTGATTTTAATTGGAAGGTGACTACAGAGAATTGGATATTAGTCTATTGACTTATGGTAATTGGATTTTGCTATGAATTAGAGTGAAAGTGATCGAATTGGGAAAATTTAGGGAATGTCATAACATGTACAGTACTCAGTGTATTTGCTATATTTGCATTTTTAAATATTGGAAATTGTGCAATGAGTGATATTTGATTTTTTTGATTGTTTTAAAGGCACCGATGGAGCAATTCCACGGGCAGTGCTGAGACTTCCGGGCTGTAGCTCGGAAGTGCAGGTGAGTAACTTAGTTGGTTTCTCAACCTATATGTGTTACATTGTGTGTATATATGCCGTGTGGAGATACGGATGGATATGTGTGACTGTTTTGATTGATTTTGAACCATGGGTGTTCGAAATATTGAATTGAGATATGGAAGTGCAAAATATGAATAAATGTGCATAAATGCAATAGTGAATCGAATTGTAAAAGTGTTAGCGAAAGAAATGAGATATGACTGTGAAATGTGAATGACATATGCACTCATGCATAATTAAATGACCAGATAATGATAGTTGTTGACCCGAGACGCCACTGTATATTTGAGGACACCGCGGTAAAACCCGCAAACACACGCCGCAGTAAAACCTGCAAACACCTACGGGTGGGGTGTGGGGTGTGGGATCCTATTATGTGAAAGGGATTAGTGCATACCAATGGGCTCTCCTATCCCTAATCGTGAGTGGGCGATAGTGCATACCCGAGGGCCCTCCTACTTGCCAAAATGTGATTATCGATTTACGATTGTGCTCGGTCACAACAATGAAATGGCTGAAAGTGTCGATGCATCTGCATATGTAAATGATCTAAAGTGAACTGTGTGAAAGTGAAATTGAATGCATGTGAATATATGAAAGTGTGAATATGTGATTCGGTGTGTATATGAATTGTGAATGCATGAGTTGGGTGAACCATCGATGATGGTTTTCATTGAGTTCGCAAACTCACCCAACATTGCATCTATTTTTCAGAATCTGAATAGTACCCGCTAGACTAACGGGAGTATGATCGCTGCTAGCAAGGCGAGTAATGGTCGGGATCAGTGTCGTCACATCTGCATGAGTACAGTGTTTTGTTTGGTGGGCCCTAGCTTAATAATTGTAAAAGTGTTTTGTATCTAAAAAAATGTTTTTGTGATATGTCGGGCCCAAAGTGTGTTTTGATTTCCGCGCGTTAAAACGTTTTTGGAAGAAAAATTTCATAGCGAGTTTTAAATTGTGATTGACTGCTCTAGCATGCCACCCTCGAGGGTCACGAGCTCGGATGTCACTGTAGATGTCGGGTTCGGGTCTCGCGGGAGTTGGGGTGCTACAAGTCTGGCTGGAGTGAGGATTTGGTGATTTGTACTGATGAGGGTCTGACCCCTCCTAAGGGTGGTTTGTGTCCAGAGACGAGCAATGTGGAACTTAGGGTCGGGGGGGCGGATGAACCGACTGGTCGACCTACTGGTGTGGATGCTCTTGAGCTCCTTCCGTCGCCTATTAATAATGGATCAGGGACTAGTCGAGTGTAGGTCGATAGCGAGGGAAGCGGTGGTTGTGTTGTAGGTGGGCGGATGTTGGGGAGACCAGCTCCCCCCTTCCTAGCGTTGAGCATCCAATGGCTACAAATGATAATGATGGTAGGGGGTTCAGGTTGGTGGGGGGCAATTCGCAAGAGGCTGAGGATATTGCTTTAGCTAGTCCTCGTACGGAGATTGTAGTGGATACTGTTGTGGTGCCAACGGAACATAGCCCTCCGTCGGGTGAGGTAGTGAAAAAAACCACTGTTAAAAAGAAGGCAAAGAAGAAGACGCACAAAGGGGTCATGTCCCCAGAGTGCCTTTTTTAACATGTCATTTCTGATATGGAATACAAGGGGGCTGAATGCTCCTCATAAGCAGTTGATGGTGAAGCAGCTTGTTGCAGAAACACAACCGTTTTTGGTAGGTTTGCTTGAAACTAAAATAAAAGATAGTTTGGATAGTCGGATCAGATTTTTGGGGCCTCAGTGGTGCTTCATCTCTAATCATGATCATCACTATAATGGGAGAATTTTGTGTTGGTTCAATAAGAACAAAGTGGCGGTACAAGTCCTTAAGATGGGCGATCAGTTCATTCATCTGAAGTGTCAGATTATTGGTAGGGGTTGCGTTACGATCACTTTAGTATATGCCTCTAATTTTGCTTTTCAGCGGGCAGCTCTATGGAGTGAGATACAGGTTTTTCACAGGAGTCTGCAGGAGCCGTGGTTCGTTGTTGGGGACTTTAATTGTTGTCATCACTCGACGGAGGTTGAAGGTGGAGTGGAGTTTCATGGTGGCGTTGGCAAAGAGATCCAACATCTATTAACTCATACGGACCTTGCTGACCTTCGAGGGAGTGGACGTTGGTTCACATGGGAGAATGAACAGAGGGGTAATTTGTTCATTCGGAAGAAGTTGGATCGGGCGTTGGTTAATCAGCATTGGTTAGGTGCTTTTCCATATGACTCGGCTATTTTTGGTGAACCTGGTTTCTCTGATCACTCTCCAATAATTGTTCAGCATATTAGTGGAATGCGGAGGCCTGGAGCTCCCTTTCGGTTCTTTAACGAGTTGCTTCGGGTGGGGGGTTTCATAGAGATGCTTGCCCAGGTGTGGCGGGCTGAAGTTCGGGGGTTCAAAGCTTTTCAATTAATGCAGAAACTGCGCCTGGCTAAACAAGCTATCAAGGTATTTAGTATGGGTCGTAATCGGAATATTCAGGAGTTGAGCAACAGTCTGTCCGAAACTCAGAAAAGATGTTACCTTGAGCCTCAGAATGATCAGTTACACGCTCTTGAGATTGATAGACTTTATCGGTATCAAGAGGAGCTTAAGTTGTCTGACTCTATTGTGAAGCAGAAATCTAGACAGAACTGGATCAAGGAGGGCGATTGTAATTCAAAATTTTTTCATGCTGCCATTATGGGTCATCGAAATACCAATACTATCATTGAGTTGGTTGATGAAACTGGTAATACGGTGAGGGCACGCAAAGGTCCGCCAAAAAGGGATTTTTTGTTCGACTTACGGGTCGAGTGTCGATTCTGTAATGGTTTTGGAGTGCGTGAGGTGTTGAATTCCACTCTCAGTCGAGAACATATGGAAATGCTTACTGCTCCTTTTACGGCCAGCCAAGTTAAGAAGGCTTTGTTTCGACTTCATAGCTCCAAGGCGCCAGGTCCGGATGGTTTCTCTGCTGGGTTTTTCCAGCAAACCTGGGATATAACGGGCCAACTATTCACGGAAGCTGTTCTGGAGTTTTTTTCTTCTGGCAAGCTGCTGCAGGAGATTAATTTCACATATATTTGCCTTATTCCTAAGAAGGAAAGACCTGATAGAGTCACAGATTTTCGTCCGATTTCGTGTTGCAATACGATTTATAAGGTGATTGCTTCCCTTCTGGCGCAGCGTTTGAAGAGTATTTTGTATAAGGTTGTCAGTTTTGCCCAAGGTGCTTTTCTTCCGTCACGCAGCATTGGCGACCATATTTTGTTGTTACAGGAATTGCTGGGGGATTATCATTCAAGCAAGCGAGTTGATAGTTGCGCTCTGAAGATAGATTTATTCAAAGCCTATGATACGATTGGTTGGAGTTATCTGTCGGAATGTATGGTACTCAGTTTTGCAGATGGGTTGAATAGTGTATTCAGACTCCCTCTCTCAGTGTCTTGATTAATGGAGTGCTGATGAAGCCTTTCAAGATTCATAGAGGGATCCGACAAGGGGACCCTTTATCTCCCTATCTATTTACCTTAGCTATGGAAGGTTTGTCTAGGTTATTGTCTCGGATGACTCAATGCAATGGCTTATTTAAATACCATTACCGATGTTAGGAGATGCAGCTGTCCCATTTATTATATGCGGATGATGTGATTCTGTTATGTAAGGCGGATCCTCAAGTGCTATTTAGGATGCTAAATTTGTTGGACACTTTCTCTCGTTGGTCTGGTATGCGAATGAATGCCCAGAAGAGTGGCATCTTTGTTTTGTCCGACGTGTCCAATCCGGAGGAAATTAGTCGGGTGGCGGTGTTGCCTCTTCATCATCATCCTTTCCGCTATTTGGGTGTGCCGATAACAACGGGTAAGCCTAAGTATTCGGATTTCCTTCCGTTGTTAAAAAAGTTGAGGAGTTGTATTAATGCTTGGCAACACCGTTTTTTCTCTTTTGCGGCGCGAGTTACCTTAATTGTTGCGGTGCTGAACAACATGCATATTCATTGGGCAGCCCATGTGGCTATTCCAAAAAGGGTAATTAAAGAAATGGAGCGCATCTTGAAAACCTTCCTATGGACCGGTAAGCATGGTAATTGCATTGGGGAAAAGTTAAGTGGAGGAGATTGTCTTGCCAAGGAGCAAGGGGGTTTAGGAATTATTTCTATTTCTCAAATGCAGCGTGTGTTGATGATGAAGCGAATTTGGAGGCTATTTGCTGATAGGGAAGCTTTGTGGGTTAAATGGGTTTAGACATATCACCTTGGTTGCCATAGTTTTTGGCACATCCCTCTGCGAGTGGACTACTCGTGGATATTTAAAAGCATGCTGAATGTTCGTGAGTTGACATACTGTAACATCCCACCCCCCTACTGGAAGGGTAAAATGATAAAATTGGCATAGGATGGGATAGATTGGGATTGCATAGATTGCTCATGTCTAATAGGATTGCTACACAAGAGTAATCGTGCACATGAAATGATTTGTATATGCATTCATGACATTTCCATTGGGTTTCAAATGGAGATCTTTGTGAAATTTATGGGATACTTGTATTTGAAAACTTATTCGAGCGCCAAAATTGTTTTATATTTTATGGGATTTTCAGAATTTTTCCGAATTTTCCGGAGAAAATTCTAAACCGCAAAAAACGCCGGCCTATGGCCTAAAGGTGTTTTTGTTTGGAAAAATGGTTTTCGTGTTTGAAAAATTATTTGGAGTTCGCCATAAAGCGCTTTACATTTTAAGGATTTATAGGAATTTTTCGAATTTTTCGGTTGTTGCGGATCAAAAATTCCAACTGACCGACCGGGTGAAATTTTGTACTGAACAGGATTGACTAATGGCATAAGATTAGTGGATAATTAATTTTAAGAATTATTCTAGTGCCATGATTAATGTTTAAGTGAGATTAATGAAAGATTATGATTAAATTATGTTAATTAAGTTGTTTTTGTCTTTTACTCTTTTAAGTGCCAAGTGTCCACTTAAGTAAACAACTTTGTCTTATCTTAGCCATTATATACGACTTCTCCTTGGATTCTCCAACAAATAAATCACTTAAAAGCTTTGAAAGCTTATCCTCTTCCTCTCATCCGAAACTTGGTTGCTTCATTCCTTGGTGTGCTTTCATTTCTCTTTCAAATTCTCTTCTTCCTTTTCCATACATGGAGGTTTGTTTTGGATCTTTGCTTGCTTCTTCCTTACACCCCTAAGACCAAGTTTGATTCTTGAGAAGGTGATGATGTGCTTGTGTAGTGACATAGCCGTGGGTGAGGTGTTTAAGTAGGAAGTGTGGAGAGTTGCAAAGCTTTGGAGATTTGATTGCTTGACTTGTCTAAGGTAAGTAGTTTGGTTATATTCTTTCTTTTAGTAGGTAGAAGCATGCATGGAGACTATTTATATGTGTACTTGAGCATAAGAAGGGTAGGTTAGAATGGGTTTCATTTTGTGCTTATATATGGATGAATGAATGATTATAGTTTTAAGTGAGTTTTGGCTTGGTTTTGGATCGAGTTTGTTAGCTTAAATGAAAGGAAACAAGTATGATAATTGGGTAGATATGTGCTGCCAAAGTTTAGTAAATTATATAAGTGAATGTTGTGATTAGTTTGTAGTTGAATTAGAGGTATAATTTGATGCTTAGTGATGTGTTATGGATGTTGGAAGTGATAGAAGATAGGTTAATGTTGAAAGCTGGAAATTGAGTTTTGAACCTATGGTACTGTTTTGTTCATAATTAATTGTATAGGTGAGCAAATGAGGTGAGGTTTGTGCCCAAGTAAACTTTGGGATGTTGGCTTCATTTTAGTGTGAAATAGGTGTTGGTCAATTTTAATGTTAGAAGGTCGAAAATTGGCATGGAAAGTTTCTGTTTCTGGGTCTGGGAACAGTACCCGCAAGTATGTCAAATGAGTTTTGCTAATTTTTCTAAATTAATTGGTATGGGATTAGGGAAAATGGTCTTCATGAAAGTTGTAGCCTATTGAGTTAGCTTTCCATTACCACTGATCTTGTTAATTTTCGAGTTGTATATTGGGAGATATGAACTGATTTCTAATGACTGTTTTTATGCCTTGACTGAAACCTAGTTGAATTGGCACATTTAGTGCACATTCGGACTTGGAAGAATTTTTGTGAATTGAATTGGAGTTTGAATTGTACTGAAGAGTTCTAGATGACAGATTGATTTTGAAAATGATATATGGCTTATAATTTTTGGAAGTCAGATGTGGGAGATATGGAATTTCAAAATCTGAACCTACATTGTGATGTTAAGTGCTGGTTAGGTCAGAAACTTGCATAACAGATTTGAAAATGTTAGAAATCGAATTGGAGTTTGAGTTCTTCATGAACATTGAAGTTTGGGATCTTATCTTTCAGGAACATAAGGTTGTGATTTTGTAACATTTGTGCTATGAGATATGTTGAATGGAAAATTACTGTCCAGATTGGTTGATTTCAGAAGACAGATTGTTTATGGAATTGTTTGATACAGTTAACAATAGAATTTGATGTTGGGTTGTTCATAAGAGTTGTAGATAACATTGTGAACTGATTGCTCATATTGTTGTGGTAATTTTAACTAAAGAATCAGTGAGTTATGGAATTGGTAAGGTACTGTCCTGTTGTGATAGGTTTTGTGTAGGCAGTTGGTGTGATTGGATTTTGACACCTTTAGGGGTGAAATTGATTTTCATGGTCTTCATGAGAATTGTAGAGGGTTTCTTTATCTTCCAATAAGGTATAATTTGTATTTTTCTGATTTGTGTGCTAAGATTTATGATTGTTGGAAATTTGGATTGAAAACAGGAAAAGGGCAAGGAAGTAGAGGAACCTCGTCGATCGCGAGGCGAGGCGAGGTAAGTCAGCCCGATCGCGAGGCGACGCCGCCTCGCGACGAGGCCAATGGGTCGGCCTCAAGAGGGCGACGCCTCATGAGGCAAGTGTAATATGAATGTATTATTTTAGTATGATTTGATTATTTGGTATTTGGTGATTCTTTGTCAATTTCTTTTCATTCGATGTCCGATGGACCTGATTCTCGAGGCATCGGATTTGTAAAATATTGAATTTCATTTTGTAAAAATTGGAAATTTTAGACGGAAACCGACGTGGCCCCGGTAATGGACCGTTAATCTTTGCTTTATTTAATTGGGGACCTATAGAGGTCCGAATTATGCACCGTCGCCGCCAATAGATTTCTAATTTTTAGACGGATTTTATGATAAAAAAAGGGATTAGGGCTGGGAATTCATGAACATGCATATTTCACCTACATGTGCACAAACCGCATATTTAGTGATTCGCTCTTTCTCCGATTCTTTAGAGGCCCAAATGGAGCGCCGTCGACCGACGGGCGGAAACTTCCGGCATTAGCTCGGAGTAATAGGTGAGTAACCTAGTTGGTTCCTCAACCTTTATGTGTTTAAGATTTTGCAATTATGCCATGTGGAGATAATGGAGGGTTTATAGTTTATGTGTATTTGAATTTGATTGATTTGGGACCATAGGTGTCCGGAATATTTGGAATGAGATAACGGCGCTACTTGTGAGTAATCGTTGTAAATGTTATATTGAGATCTCGGACCGAGGTCCGAGGAAATGGGAAATTGATATTGAAGTGTTAATTGTCATTTCGCTTGATACATTGGATGTGATTGTAAATGTGATATAGTAGGATGCAATAAATTGGAAATGTAGATATTGAAATACCGGACCGAAAGTCCAAGAATTGGCAAATAGTAATGATATGTAAATGGAAATTGAATATGTACATTGCATGCATAAACATAAATGTGTGATCGATAAAAGCGCCAGGACCGAGCAACATGATCGGGGCATATCACGCCTAACGATGTGAGAGCTTTACCAACGCACAGACCTCAGTCCAACGTATTCAGAGCCGCAGCTCGATGTATCGTGGCTTCAAGCCCAATGTTTTCAGAGCCACCGCTCAACGCAATGTGCCCAAGTATGGGACAAGCCAGCGCATGCAGTCACAACAACCGAAATGAAAATGGAGCAGTGTCACATGCGCATTGCATATATATATATATGATGTAAATGACCGGAAGATGTAAATGATGAAATTGTATGTGTTTCAAATGTGATAATATGTGATATTATTAATGCTACCGTGTGCTAATATGATTGGTGAATGCATGAGTTGAGTGAACCATCGATGATGGTTTTCACCGAGTTCGCAAAACTCACCCAAAATTTGCATCTATTTTTCAGACTTAGAAGAATACCCCGCTAGCAATGGGTGTATGACATCCGCCGTTGAAGAAGCG
Source organism: Erythroxylum novogranatense (assembly GCA_029891385.1). Taxonomy (NCBI): domain Eukaryota; kingdom Viridiplantae; phylum Streptophyta; class Magnoliopsida; order Malpighiales; family Erythroxylaceae; genus Erythroxylum; species Erythroxylum novogranatense. Next base: position 83,223,299 of record CM057231.1, on the reverse strand, counting down.
GAGAAGTGGTCGGGATCGCCAAGCGTCTGTCTTAGTGTTTCTATTCTTGGACTTTTGTATTACTAATTTGGATAAGTTGTAAAGTTAATTGACCAAATAAATTGTAAATGTAAAAAGTGGGCCCAAGGCCATTGTATTGATTATATAAATTGCTTTCGCGTTAATGATAATATGTATGCGATTGTGTAAAAAAAATTGTTATATCGAAGTTTTCATCGAGTGATGTAGACGCCACCCTCATGGGCACGGACACGGATATCACCGTCGATGTCGGGTTCGGGTCTTGGGAGTGAGGTGTTACATTTAGGTGGTATCGAGCCCAAAGAAGACGTAATGTATCCGGGCACATCAAACATAGGTTAAATTGCTCAGATTTGAGTCGTGTCGTTGCGCATCGTGGTAATCGATCCCTAGTATGAGACGACGAGGATAAATCCTACGTGTGCATACGTGTTAAGTGACTAAGTGAGAGAAAAGTGAGACCGATAGAAAGTGAACCCATGAATGTGTTTGGGCAATGAGGAATGGGAAAAGGAAACGAATTAATGAGAATTACAATGTATTGTGGTGTGTATGACTGATTAAGGAAAGATTACGCGACAGAGAACGAATATGTCTAGAATCGGGAGAGGTCCATTGGAAATATGAGAAGGATATTGGGTAGAGGCGTAGTAAAAGTTAAAGTTCGAGAGTGAGAGCTCGATTGTAGATGCGATGCAATGGGAAATATTGAACCGAGTAAACGAAGATGGTCCGATTAGGCAAATATTGATTCATTGTACTACACCTATTGGTGTTAGACATCGAGATATCATAGAGATGATGATAGTGAGATTGTAATAAGAGCAATATTGTACCATAACGGTCTACCTAGAACCGAAAGAGCAAAGTACCTAGTAGGGAAGAAAAAGTAGGCATGGTGAGATAAAAGTGCATGATAAACTGAAATGAACTTGTGAAACGGAAGGATCGTGAACGCATAAGCGTGAGACTGAAATGGTTATATGAATATTGTGATAAGGGTTTGGAAATCAGTATAATAAAATCGTAAGAAAAAAAAAAGAGAAAAAAAAAAGAGAAACAGACTGACAAGTATATCGGAAAATTTTGGATTAGTTGAATATGTAGATCTGGACATAGAATGATAAATGGATGGGTAAAGTAGATAAATGGATGGAGATACAGTGAAGTTGTATCAACGGATTTGTCGGGTATCGGGGATTGTGAATATCGAGGAAAATAAAGAGATACGTAGTAATAAGGAAATGATGTATGAGTCAAGTCGTAATGACCTTACAAGATCAAGCCTGCATGTGACGGATATGAAAATAAAATGATGAGACATATAGTTCAATGATACGTGGAAAATGAAACAATGATAGTGATATATAAAAGAGTTGTCGATTTATCGTTGGGAGTATCTATTGGATAGTAAAGTCAATCGTGATGAATGAAACGTATGTGAAAGATACATGGAAAACATAGAGGAGATGATCGGTGACTGAGTATAGTGGCTATAAGTGTAAGGGTTATAATGGATTAAAGTATAAGAAGAAATAAAGAATAATTATGGAATCAGTCCTCTATTTGAGGATCAATATATATAGAGAGGAGTTTGGTGAAAGTCTAAAGGGTATAGGTTATTGATTGGTCTCCGGATAAGATGAAATATGTTCTGGTGATGTGTAGCTGAATAAGTGTTGAAGAAGTGTTTAGGTGATTGTTGAATGGGACCTTAGTGCAAGGAATGTTCTGTTCTTTTATTGATGGCATATAGTGCGTATAGTTAAGAATGATTGAAAAGCAATTTGGGACACTAATTGGCTGATGAGATTTTGTGAACAATATTATGACGGTAGCAAGACAAATGCGAATGACTAGAATAAAACGAGAGTATGTATGTATTAAATCAAAATGTGAATTGGAGTCATGTCTCAAGAGGCGACTTAGGCATACTACTGAGGTTTTATGCACTGTATGTACGGAAATGTAAAGTATTCAATGACAGAAATGGAATGTTGATTAGAGGAGATCCTATTGCAAAGTGACTCCTAGTTGGATCAATACAATTTGTGGATGAATTAGTGTTTGAACATGGCATATTGGGAGATTAAATGAAATAAATTATGAAGTCGTAAGGCATATATATATATATATATGGAATTTGGAGTTACTTAGGATTGGTTATAGTTGGATACATCCGAAGTTAAAGCTCAAAAAATTGGAGGAAAACGTATGAGGTATAAGATTGATAATTGTAAAAGGAGACGTTTGGGAAAAAAAATTTTATAAATTGAGTATTGATTGTATCGCTCAATCTGGAAACTTGGCAATCAGATAGAAATGTTCCAAAGAAATGTTATGATACTGATCGATGAAATTGTGTGAAGTGATTTTGTGCATAGGGACAAGTATAATCGCATGGGCTGCTTTGTGACTAGTAATTGAAATACATTGTTCGGAAAAAATTGGAGACTCTATTAAATGTAAATGTGTTTAGAGGTAGCCATGATACGTATAGCGATAATGATTAAGATAAATTGAGCCGACGTTGATAAAAAGGTATTGAGACTTTAGATTCCTATAAGGATACATTGTGTTAATTCGAGGAAAAAGATGGGCATAAATGACTATTATATTGACAATTTTGAAATAAACAGAAAATTCTGCCCACTAAACTTAAAGTAGATAATGGGTAAGTGTGCAGTGTTTCTGGAAAATGGGGATACTGGATAAGGGTAAGAATGGTTAAGAGTGAAGGAGTTTAAGTAGTGAATATGCAAGTCAAATCGGAATTACAATATCGAATGATTCAAAGAAAAGGTATGTGTGCAGATAAAAGTGCTAGAAAAAAAAAGTGAATAAGAAAGTGAATAGTCAAAGTGATACATTCTAGTAATCATATGTGAAAAGTGAAATTGTTTATAGATTTGAATGGTCAACAGGCACAATGCGTAAGTGGTTTAGGTTTCATAGGTTATAACCATGTTATAGAGTTCGATTTATCGTAGGAAATATCGCTACACCGCACAATGCTTAACGGAGTCAAAGACCAATATGGATTTGAGGCGTGATGTGAGAGACAAAGGAAAGTAACTTAGGAAAACTGAATGGGTTAGTGGAGGTAAAACCGATCGACAAATGAATTAGCGTAAAGTACATATTGAATAGAGTGTATGAATACCATAGAACAATGAATTGTCTAAGGAGAGTTGAAGTTGAACAGAAAGTCAATAGACTATAAAGAATGACTGCAGTCGGTAAATTAACATTGGTTTTATCAAAATGGAGCTAAGTGTCATTGTCTTAGTATCAAAAGGAAAGTGAAGGGACAAGGACAAGATAAATGATGTTATTGTAAGTAACACCTTGAACTGATGTACTCAACGGAATATGAATTAATCTGTATATGACTGGGGAAAAAGGTATTGGATGGTAGTGAGAATAAGATAATATTAGTAATCTAGACGGGATGAATAAAACGTGATAAGTGAACGAGTTCGGAAATAAGGAAATGAATCATAGCATCGGAACAAAAGGGTATAGCTAATCTGAAAATGGTAAATGAGCTAGTTAACAAAGTGAGATCGCCAACTGACAGTCTTGTGGAGTCTGTTTACTGTGACAAGTGATAAGGAATTAGCCAAATAAGTGATGGAACAACTGACTGAATATGGTTACTGTGTCTTTCGGAAAATGAATTATGGAATGGAAAAGTGTATGGGACATGTAGAAACATATGATTACTGTCATACTGAACCGTTGATTGAGAATTTCGAGGACGAAATTTTTTTAAGGAGGGGGGAATTGTAACATCCCACCCCCTACTGGAAGGGTAAAATGATAAAATTGGCATAGGATGGGATAGATTGGGATTGCATAGGACTGCTCATGTCTAATAGGATTGCTACACAGTAGCAATCGTGCACATGAAATGACTGTACATGCATTCATGACATTTCCCGGCTTGGGTTTCAAATGGAGATCTTTTGTGAAATTTATGGGATACTTGTATTTGAAAACTTATTCGGAGTGCGCCAAAAATTGTTTTATATTTTATGGGATTTTCAGGAATTTTTCTGGAATTTTCCGGAGAAAATTCTAAACCGCAAAACGCCTGGTCTATGGCCTAAAGGTGTTTTGTTTGGAAAATGTGGTTTTCGTGTTTGAAAAATTATTTGGAGTTCGCCATAAAGCGTTTTACATTTTTAAGGATTTATAGGAATTTTTCTGGAATTTTTCGGGGTTGTTGCCCGGATCGGAAAATTCCAACGGACTGACTGGGTGAAATTTTTGTACTGAACAGGATTGACTAATGGCATAAGATTAGTGGATAATTAATGTTAAGAATTATTCTAGTTCCATGATTAATGTTTAAGTGAGATTAATGAAAGATTATGATTAAATTATGTTAATTAAGTTGTTTTTGTCTTTTACTCTTTTAAGTGCCAAGTGTCCACTTAAGTAAACAACTTTGTCTTATCTTAGCCATTATATACGACTTCTCCTTGGATTCTCCAACAAATAAATCACTTAAAAGCTTTGAAAGCTTATCCTCTTCCTCTCATCCGAAACTTGGTTGCTTCATTCCTTGGTGTGCTTTCATTTCTCTTTCAAATTCTCTTCTTCCTTTTCCATACATGGAGGTTTGTTTTGGATCTTTGCTTGCTTCTTCCTTACACCCCTAAGACCAAGTTTGATTCTTGAGAAGGTGATGATGTGCTTGTGTAGTGACATAGCCGTGGGTGAGGTGTTTAAGTAGGAAGTGTGGAGAGTTGCAAAGCTTTGGAGATTTGATTGCTTGACTTGTCTAAGGTAAGTAGTTTGGTTATATTCTTTCTTTTAGTAGGTAGAAGCATGCATGGAGACTATTTATATGTGTACTTGAGCATAAGAAGGGTAGGTTAGAATGGGTTTCATTTTGTGCTTATATATGGATGAATGAATGATTATAGTTTTAAGTGAGTTTTGGCTTGGTTTTGGATTGAGTTTGTTAGCTTAAATGAAAGGAAACAAGTATGATAATTGGGTAGATATGTGCTGCCAAAGTTTAGTAAATTATATAAGTGAATGTTGTGATTAGTTTGTAGTTGAATTAGAGGTATAATTTGATGCTTAGTGATGTGTTATGGATGTTGGAAGTGATAGAAGATAGGTTAATGTTGAAAGCTGGAAATTGAGTTTTGAACCTATGGTACTGTTTTGTTCATAATTAATTGTATAGGTGAGAAAATGAGGTGAGGTTTGTGCCCAAGTAAACTTTGGGATGTTGGCTTCATTTTAGTGTGAAATAGGTGTTGGTCAATTTTAATGTTAGAAGGTCGAAAATTGGCATGGAAAGTTTCTGTTTCTGGGTCTGGGAACAGTACCCGCAAATATGTCAAATGAGTTTTGCTAATTTTTCTAAATTAATTGGTATGGGATTAGGGAAAATGGTCTTCATGAAAGTTGTAGCCTATTGAGTTAGCTTTCCATTACCACTGATCTTGTTAATTTTAGAGTTGTATATTGGGAGATATGAACTGATTTCTAATGACTGTTTTTATGCCTTGACTGAAACCTAGTTGAATTGGCACATTTAGTGCACATTCGGACTTGGAAGAATTTTTGTAATTTTTGTGAATTGAATTGGAGTTTGAATTGTACTGAAGAGTTCTAGATGACAGATTGATTTTGAAAATGATATATGGCTTATAATTTTTGGAAGTCAGATGTGGGAGATATGGAATTTCAAAATCTGAACCTACATTGTGATGTTAAGTGCTGGTTAGGTCAGAAAATTACATAACAGATTTGAAAATGTTAGAAATCGAATTGGAGTTTGAGTTCTTCATGAACATTGAAGTTTGGGATCTTATCTTTTCAGGAACATAAGGTTGTGATTTTTGTAACATTTGTGCTATGAGATATGTTGAATGGAAAATTACTGTCCAGATTGGTTGATTTCAGAAGACAGATTGTTTATGGAATTGTTTGATACAGTTAACAATAGAATTTGATGTTGGGTTGTTCATAAGAGTTGTAGATAACATTGTGAACTGATTGCTCATATTGTTGTGGTAATTTTTAACTAAAGAATCAGTGAGTTATGGAATTGGTAAGGTACTGTCCTGTTGTGATAGGTTTTGTGTAGGCAGTTGGTGTGATTGGATTTTTGACACCTTTAGGGGTGAAATTGATTTTCATGGTCTTCATGAGAATTGTAGAGGGTTTCTTTATCTTTCCAATAAGGTATAATTTGTATTTTTCTGATTTGTGTGCTAAGATTTATGATTGTTGGAAATTTGGATTGAAAACAGGAAAAAGGGCAAGGAAGTAGAGGAACCTCGTCAGATCGCGAGGGCGAGGCGAGGTAAGTCAGCCCGATCGCGAGGCGACGCCTCGCCTCGCGACGAGGCCAATGGGTCGGCCTCAAGAGGCGACGCCTCGCCCTCATGAGGCAAGTGTAATATGAATGTATTATTTTTAGTATGATTTGATTATTTGGTATTTGGTGATTCTTTTGTCAATTTCTTTTCCGTCTGACGTCCGATGGACCTGATTCTCGAGGCATCGGATTTGTAAAATATTGAATTTCATTTTGTAAAAAAATTGGAAATTTTTAGACGGGAAACTGACGTGGCCCCGGGTAATGGACCGTTAATCACTGTTTTATTTAATTGGGGACCTATAGAGGTCCGAATTGCGCACCGTCAGCGCCAATAGATTTCTAATTTTTAGACGGATTTTTATGATAAAAAAAGGATTAGGGCCGGGAATTCATGAACATGCATATTTCACCTACATGTGCACAAACTGCATATTTAGTGATTCGTTCTTTCTCTGATTCTTTTAGAGGCCCAAATGGAGCGTCGTTCGACCGACGGGGCGGAAACTTCCCGGCATTAGCTCGGAAGTAATAGGTGAGTAACCTAGTTGGTTCCTCAACCTTTATGTGTTTAAGATTTTGCAATTATGCCATGTGGAGATAATGGAGGGTTTATAGTTTATGTGTATTTGAATTTGATTGATTTCGGACCATAGGTGTCTGGAATATTTGGAATGAGATAACGAAGTGCTACTTGTGAGTAACTGTTTGTAAATGTTATACTGGAGATCTCGGACCAGAGGTCCGAGGAAATGGGAAATTGATATTGAAGTGTTAATTGTCTGTTTCGTTTCGATACATTGGATGGGATTGTAAATGTGATATAGTAGGATGCAATAAATTGGAAATGTAGATAATTGAAATACCGGACCGAAAGTCCGAAGAATTGGCAAATAGTAATGATATGTAAATGGAAATTGGAATATGTACGTTGCATGCATAAACATAAATGTGTGATCGATAAAAGGCGGTTGTGACCGAGCGACCCATCGATCGGGGCATATCACGCCTAACGATGTGAGAGCTTTACCAACGCACGGGACCTCAGTCCAACGTATTCAGAGTCAGCAGTTCAATGTATCGTGGCTTCAAGCCCATGTTTTCGAGCCACCGCTCAACGCAATGTGCCCAAGCATTGGGACAAGCCAGCGCATGCAGTCCACAATAATCGAAATGAAAATGGAGCAGTGTCACATGCGCATTGCATATATATATATATGATAAATGAGTGGAAGATGTAAATGATGAAATTGTATGTGTTCAAATGTGATAATATGTGATATTACATTAATGCTACCGTGTGCTAATATGATTGGTGAATGCATGAGTTGAGTGAACCATCGATGATGGTTTCTCACCGAGTTCGCAAAACTCACCCAAAATTTGCATCTATTTTCAGACTTAGAAGAATACCCGTTAGGCAACGGGTGTATGACATCCGCCGTTGAAGAAGCGTAGAAGTGGGGGGATCGGTTAAGCGTCTGCATCTTAGTGTTTCTATTCTTGGACTTTGTATTACTAATTTGGATAAGTTGTAAAGTTAATTGACGAAATAAATTGTAAATGTAAAAAGTGGGCCCAAGGCCATTGTATTGATTATATAAATTGCTTTCCGTTAATGATAATATGTATGCGATTGTGTAAAAAAAAATTGTTATCTTGAGTTTTCATCGAGTGATGTAGCACGCCACCCTCGCGGGGCACGGACCTGGATATCACCGTCGATGTCGGGTTCGGGTCTTGCGGGAGTGAGGTGTTACACATACCCTTTAATTTAGTGGCATGTTGGGAATGGGGATGGAGTTAGTTTCTAGCACGACAACTGGCATGCTCTTAGCCCTCTTTGGTGGCAATCCGACTTGTTTGGATTTCGCGCTCGCTTTCCATCAAAGGCAACGGTTGCATGGGTGGTTCAGTGGAGAGGCCAACGGCCAATCTGTCGATTCGGCCATGTCCTGGATCGATACATCCATGGCCTTGTGATCGGGCCTGAGCCGGATAAGCAGGTATGGTCTATTACTGGTGGTGTTTTTTCAAATAAATTAGCACATGGTGTTGGTATAGGGCGGCAGGTGGAGGTCAATTGGGCAGATCTTGTTTGGCACCAGGTGGTCAGTCCACGGGCGACTTTTGTCGTATGGTTGGCGATTAAGAACAAGTTGCGTACAAAGGATAGATGGTTTGGAGACTTCGATCCTATTTGTGTACTATGTAAACAAATTGCGGAGTGTTGGGACCATCTGTTTTTTGAATGTGAATATTCCAAATCGATTTGGAGTCGGGTTGTGTATCTGATTGATCTGTATCCTCCCTCTTATGGATGGAATGACGTTTTAGCTCTTTTAATTGGGGAAGTGCGAAAAGGGCGGTCTCAGAGTATCATTATCCGGTCTACTTTTTAGCTGGCAATTTATTATATATGAAGGGAGAGGAATCGACGATTATATAAGCAACTGGAGCAGACGAAATATGAATTAGCTGATTTTCTAGTTAATGTGATCCGTGAAGTTTTAATTGCTTCTGGAAAGCAGAATTATTTGAGTGTGACTATGCGTAGGCGTTGGTACTTGTAGGTAGGTGGCTGTTTTGGGTGATATTGGTAGAGGTCTTGTGGCTAAGCCTCTCTTGTGTGATTGTTATTCGTCTCTAATTAGGCTTGTACAGTTTCGTTGTTTGATTTCTGGGTTATATAATTTCTTTAAATTTTCAAAAAATAAAAAATAAATTATGAGGATTTGATAGATTAATTTTTGGCGTTTAATTATTATATGTATGTTAGTAAGATTTATTCCATTGGGTTGTTGAATTAAAAGTGGTAAGAATGCATGAGGGCAATTTTGACATAACATTTAAGCATTTAAGATCTTAAAGCATTGAGGGAAGGGTAAAGTGGACTTTTAGCATTCATTAAGGGTAGAATGGGAAGAGACAAAAGGTTGTCTTGCATTTACGAAGAGAAAAAGTGAATGAGGGAGAGAAAGAAGAAGAGAATACTGAAATGAGAAAGGAGAGTTAAGTGTTTTAGTTTTTGAAGAGAAAAGAAGGAAGTTAAGTTAGGATTTCACCTTTTCTTAGTTTTCAAGAGAGAATTTGAGATTGTTCAAGAAGAGAAAAAGAAAGAGAAAGAGAAGAGCTTCTATTTGAGCTAATAATCTTGTTATTTAGTGAAGATTCAAGGTAAGTTTGATTTCTAATCTTTTGGAATTTTAAAAGGGTTTTGATTCGTGAAGTTTAGGAAATGAATGGGTTTAAGTATTCTAGAGTCAATTTTAGTGAATGTGTGTTCTTTAGGTTTTCAATTTGAACTTCTATTGAATGGGATTTTTGCAAATGTTGAAGGAAATCAAGAAAGGCAAGAGGAGTAATCAGAGAGACATCCTTAAGCAAATTTTAAGTAAGGAATTCAAGGTGAGTTTCATGTTTATAATTGATTTAATAAGCTATTATTTTTTCTTTCAAATAAATGGAAATAAGTTATTTCAACTACTTCATAAATGTGCATTTATTGCTCTTTAAATGCTTTGAGAAAGTATTACATGTTTATGATAGAATTTATGAGCTATGAGCAATTTTCAAATCAAGAAAGTTAAACGTTTTCACTTGTGTTATAAATGTTGCATTTATTGCTTCTTGAAGGATTTGAGAAATTGTTACATGTTTGTTGTATGAATTGTGTTGATGATTTATGGAAAGAATGTGAAAATGGTTTTTGAAAAGATATTAAGTTTATCAAATCATGTTTCAAAAATGTGTCATTTTGGGCAACATGTTTACAAGTTGTGAAATGTATGATTATGTGGGTTTGTAGTGGTCCATTACGTTATGTCAAGTGCACTTTGACTTTATTAAAGACTTCTCCCACCTACCCGTTAGTGGCATGGAGCTCCTTCATGGACTCCATCATGTTTATGACTACGCAATATCATTATGTGGAATTGTGATAGTATGTTAGGTTTATGACTACACAAGACTATTTTGTAGGAATGTATTAGTACGTTCTATTTATGGACCTATCCAAACCATTCGGATTTGCTTATGTGTTTAGAATGTGTTGACAAGTTTGATGAATGCATGATTTATGTATTTATGAATTGCTTGATAATGTGAGAATTTGGGAAATATGTGTTTTATAGATTTGATAAATTATTATGACATTGAGCATTTCAATGATTTTGTTCGTTTCTAATTATAAACTTGTTACCCATGAGCTTTTAAGCTCACCCCCATTCTCCTTCCCATATTCAAGTGATGAGTAAGAAATTGAGTAGTCAAGAGTCACGACGTCACTCTAAATTTGCATACTTTTGTGCATTTCAAATATTATTCATGTATCTTTTGTATTTTGGAGACATTGATGTATTGTAGCTTGAAATCCTATTAAAGCTTTGTAAAACTCTTATCTTTTGATGATAATGAAATATAATTGCGTTTTTGCTCATGACTCTCATAGTTTGTACATTGCATTTTCAAGCTTTCATAGGGGTAAGAATTTGTGTTCTAACTTCTGGGAAAAAAACTATATTGATCTATGCTAAATTAGACAAAGTTATATTCTTAGAAGTTGTAGAGTATCTTTCTATCTTTCCAATTATATAAAGTACGAAATTTTTGGGTATTGTATTTGAGAGATATGATCATTATAAGATAATAATGCTGCATGGGATGTACATACGGGACAACTGCATTAAATTGAAATTTTGACTCTTTTAGAGGAAAAAAATTTCTTTGGGGTCTTTATAAAAGTTATAGGTCTAAAAGTCTTCTTATAAAAAGTCCAAGAATGACCTTAATCCAACATCTCTAGTGAAAGTTATGTCTATGTTTCCAAAACAGGTCTGGTAGAAGAAAAATGAAGAGTCACGATCGTGACTTACAAAAATTTTCAAAAATCACGAATATGTTTGATTCTTTTGACTATAACTTTATCATCCAACCTTTAAATAACTTGATTTTTGAATAAATAGCTTCCTAATACATTCATCTATCTCTCCATAAAAATTGGTAGCTTTTAGTGTTGATTTGAAAATAATCGATGGAAAAAAAGTGAGGGAATAGGTTAGAAGAGCATGAATTGGTTAGGTACATATTTTGGCTTTTTAATCATATCTTTATATATGGAGCTTTGAATGAGACGGTTTTTTATTCAAAATAAACTAGAGACATTGAGTTACAATTTTTTTAAAGAATTCAATTTGTGATTCCACTAACTAGCTGGTGTGAGCTCCCCATCTTTATGGGACACGTGTCCAGATGTCACTTAGGATGTCGGTGTTGGATCGGAAAAAGAAAGCATGCTTAGTATGGAGAAACGATAGATTTCAAAACTTTTTAAGAAATCATCTTGCAGCGGAAGCAATATATCCAAATCAACATGCTAATCCATACATGATATGGTATAAGGATAATAAAACCAAGAACAAGATAAAAGGAATTACGGACTCCTTCGCTACAGCTTTAAATCCTCGCTGCGCTATCCTCTCCTTCTTATATCCAAATCCTTTGCCTTTGAGTCTTTTCCTTTAGCAATCTATCTTCTTCCTTGTTGTAGTATCCTCAACCAATTAGATTTACCATTTGTTCTTCAAGGACAACTAGGTTAACAAAATCCTTTGGTGGGAAAGGAGAAGAAATATTTGGAGGAGATTTTCTTAGAAGAAGAAGAACCAAAATTGAAACTCTTTCAATTCTTTCACTTAGGAATTTCGGTTCTACCTTGCATGAAAGGAGAGAATGTCTAAAAACCATGCAAGAACCCTTTCTTACATCTCAATTTCGAAATATGCATGAATGGAAAGAGTGAGAGGCATCCAATGCATCACTTACATTAATCACTCATTAAATAGCCAATAAATGAGACTTACTTCATTTATCTTTAAAATGGCTATTTGAAAAGACCATAACCTATAATTGAATACCCATTTCGGTTTTGGCAAGAAGAAAGAAGGAAGATGGTCCATCTAATGCACATCTTTCATCTTTAATCTAATGAATGCAAATAGGTTACATGCCAACATTAAAAGCCAACCATTAAACCATTTAATGGTAAGTTCATAACTCCATTTAATAATGATGAACCATAATAAAGACCATCTTTATTTAGTATTTTAATGTCAAATGTGTGGTTACACATCTAACCTAACACAATTTCGAAATTGCTTCTTCTCCATTTAAAAAAAATTGTTTTAATATAATTAATCTAATCAATTACATTAAACCAAAACAAGCTCATTTCTAAATGAACATATGGGCTTCCAATTAACCATTAATTATTATAAGCCCATCATTCAATTATGGACTTCTAAAGCCTCCAAACTACTTCTTACTTAGCTTGATAACCTTCCTTAAAGCCAAGTGGGGAATCTTATTGGACTTTGATAATTAAGCTCCAATAAGCCCGTAAATAATTCAATCTCATTGGAATTAATTCTAGCTTATTAACTAAATGTCATTCCACTAAAAAAATTAGTTGAACTCTTGAATTATTAAATATTATGAGAATATGTCCAATTGCAAACCCTATTTAGAACCTTATTATAGCCATCCGCACAACAAAGGGTAAAATTACCGTTTTGCCCTTATGTTGGTTTTTCCTTCTAGATCTCTCATTTTACTTTATATGGTGATTAACACATAAGATCTCATCTTAGTGTTAAGACTTGATGGGTAGCTAGTCCATCAAACTATCGCGCCAGATTTAATCACCAAATCTCCTTAAAACATCTAGAAGAGATGATAACACTATAAACTCTTTATTCGAGTGAATGTTCCACGATACATGTTTCAATTAATAATTCCAACATGCAGAACTGGATTAATACCTGTAAAAATCCATTCGATCATATCAAGAATTATAATGAAACAAATATGAGTTCACCACTCATCAAGATTGTGGTTCATAATAGCGAATGCTTAAGTTGTATGTTTTAAGATTAAAGTAACGCCCACTTTATTCTTGAAAACATACTTGATTCCAATTCATTTAATAGTGCCATTATCAATAGTCTACTACTATCATGATATGAAACTCATCATTCCCTTTAAGTAAACTCCTTTACTTATATGGAGATAAATCGCAACACTACTGATCTAAACCATAATCAAACGACCAACTTGATTATTCAACTGTGAATCAATTAATTGATTTTAATAATATACATGTTTCCCATACATCTCTATGTATATGTATATTACTTAAAATGAATCTTGGTACCTTATGACCAGATATATAATGCTCATACAGATAAAACCAAACTCTTTTGTTTTATTAATAATAAATATTTTCATTACAAAGCAGAATCAAGAAGATAAAGTTACATGTAAATACACTTGCTTTCCAGGCACTATATTTACATAACTCCAACAATCTCCCACTTGCCCTAAAGCAAGTTTGACATATCCTTCATTCACATCCCTTCTAGGTGACCCTCAAAGCTCTTTTGAGTCAATGTCTTTGTGAACGGATCGCAAGGTTTTGCTCTCAGGAATCTTTACCACATCCACTTCTCCACGTTGTATTATCTCCCTTATGAGATGATACTTTCGCTCAATGTGTTTGGCACTTTGTGGTTCCGAGGTTCTTTAGAATTAGCCATCGCCCCACTATTATCACAATAAAGTGTAATGACTTTTCTACCTCCGAACTACCTCCAAATCATTTAGAACTTTGAGCCGATCGCTTCCTTTCACGCTTCACAAGCAGCAACATACTCAACCTCCATAGTCGAATCAACAATACAAGATTGCTTGACACTCCTCCAAACTATGGCTCCACCTCTTAAAGTAATATAGAACCGAAGTTGATTTCCTTGAATCAACATCGGTTGGAAATCGAATCCGTATATCCCGCCGGAATAAGATTACTTCCAGAGTAAACAAGCATTAAGTTCTTCTTCCTACGAAGATACTTAAGTATACACTTAACCGCGATCCAATGTTCCATTCTGGATTGGACTGAAATCGCTACCGATCCCCTGCGTAATGATATATCCGGTCTAGTGCACAACATTGCATACATCAAACTACCAACCGCCAAGCATATGGAATGTTACGCATGCGCTCAACCTCCTCTTGGGTTTTAGGTGCTTGTTCCTTTGAAAGTTTGATTCCATGTCTAGTAGGAGTGAAACCCCTCTTGGAATCTTGCATGGCGAACTTATTGAGCATATTCTCAATGTAGGTTAGTTGAGACAAAACTATCTTTTTGTTCTTACGATCCCTTATAAGTTTGATCCCTAGAACATAGGTAGCCTCTCCCAAATCCTTCATTGAAAACTGTTCATTCAGCCATCCCTTAACCGCAAATAACATTCCCACATCATTCTCAATGAGCAAAATGTCATCAACATACAGGATTAGGAAAGTAACCTTACCTTCTTGTATTCTTTTGTAAACACAAGGCTCATCTAGGTTTTGTATGAACCCATAGGTTTTGATAGCCTTATCAAACCTAATGTTCTAAGACCTAGATGCTTGCTTAAGTCCATAAATGGACCTTTGCAACTTGCAAACCTTATGCTCATTACCTAGCTCAATGAATCCTTCTGGTTGGGCCATATAAATGGTCTCCTCAAGATCTCCATTCGAAATGCGTCTTGACATCCATTTTCCATATTTCATAATCGAAATAGTCATGCTATGGCCAAAAGAATCTCGATGGACTTAAGCATGGCAACCGGAGAAAAGTCTTCTCGTAGTCTATACCCTCCTTTTGAGTATAGCCTTTAGCTACCAATCTAGCTTTAAAGGTCTCTACCTTTCCATCGATCCCTTTTCCTTTTGTAGATCCATTTACACCCTATGGTTTTAGACTGGTGGTAGATATACAAGGACCAGACTTCATTAGTATACATAGAATCTATTTCGATTCCATTGCCTTGAGCCATTTTCTCGCATCAACATCATTAATAGCTGTGTATACATAACGAGATCTGTTTCTTCTTGGTCCGAGATGGCAATTAAGCCTTCTCCTAAACCCAGATACCTATCGGTTGTCTCACAACCTCCCACTACGTCTAGGAACATCTTGATGTTCAGTTGCACTTCCGATTCAACTCTTGAATCCATTTCGACATCTTGTTTCATCATATCCAAAACAACTCTTGGTTTGGATGAAATTGCTAACTCCTTTAGTACTACTTCACTTCTTCCTTTGTGATTTCTCACAAACTCTTCCTCTAAGAAGTTTGCATTTGTCGACACAAATACCTTCCTATCATGAGGATCTGTAAAAATAGTACCCTCGAGTTCCGTAGGATATCCTACAAACAAACATACTTGACCTTGGTTCCATCTTTGTGGATTCAGGCTTTAGAACATGGGCTGGATAGCCCCAGTCCTCAAGTGCCTCAATGAAGGCACTCGACCGATCCACAACTCCCTAGGTGTTTTAGGCACCGATTTGGATGGAGCAAAGTTAAGAAGATATGTTGCCGTTTGTATGGCATATCCCCGTAACGATTCGGAAGGCTAGCATAGGACATCATTGATCTTACCATTTCTAATAGAGTTCTATTTCTCCTATCTGCTACACCATTACATTGAGGTGTACGAGGAGTCGACAAATTGGAAACAATTCCATTGTCAATTAAATATTCTGGAACTCTCGGATAAATACTCACCACCTCGATCCGATCGAAGTTGCTTTTAATGGCTTGCCAAGTTGCTTCTCACTTGACTTTGAATTCTTTGAACTTTTCAAAAGATTCACTCTTTTTATGCATCAAATACAAATAGCCATGTCATGAGTAATCATCTATAAAAGTTATGAAATATTCATAACCTCCTCTAGCTTGTACATTCATGGGCCCACACACATCAAGATGTACCATGTCCAATGTGGATTCAAATCTGTTTCCTTTAGAAGGAAATGAGGCTTTGTCATTTTCCTTCAATACAAGATTCACAGTGGGTAATGGATCACTATCCAAGCCCATAAGGATCCCATCCTTTACTAGCCTTGTCAAGTCTTTTTCGATTGATATGACCCATCCTTAGATGCCACAGATACTTTGAATTAATGTTAGAGATATTGGATTGTCTTGGTTTTATCAATTACGTGGTGTTTAGTGAGCCTTTCATAGGTTCTATAAAAACAATCCTCGTTTAATTATCGCTTCACAAATAAAATCCTTATTCTCATATATTGAAACAACCTTTTCAAAATATAAGGAATAGCCAGATTTTATTAGACAAAAAAGAAATCATGTTCCTTACAATCATTGGCATGTAATAAACATCTTCCAAATATAACCTATGACCATTAGGAAAGTCCAAGATAACTACTCCCACCGATTCTATCAAACATAGGAACCATCTCGCTATCTTAACTTGAAAGCGGCCTTTAGGAAGTCTTTTCCTTTCATTGGAACCCCGCAAAGAATTACAAACATGGTTAGTGGCTCCTGAATCTAATATCCAAGAAGTAGATAAATCTGCCACATTTCTAGTTCCTAACAAACTTAGGAAGCCCATACCTTGTTTGCTTTTGAGGGACTCTAGGTAGATCGGACAGTTTCTTTTTCAAAGTGGCCCATCTCATCACAAAGGAAACACTTTCCTTTGATGTTCTCTTTGGCCTTCTTTTCATGGGTTTGGCCTTGACCCTATTTGGGCCTTCTTTTCATTGGACCCTTCTTCTTTTCCTTGCCCTTACCCTTGGCTTAGAAGAAGAAGCTACATTAGCTTCTGGCCCATGAGCCTTAATATTCAATATTTCCTCCGTGCTCTGGAGGGTATTCATCAACTCACTCAAGGTGTAATCCTTGTTGTTGAGCTCATAGTCCAACTTAAACTGCTGAAAAGAAGAGTTTAAGCTATTGATGATCATAATCATCTGCGTGTCCGCATCCATATCTGCCCCAAGCATCTCAGCCTCAGTGACCGCAGAGATTACCTTCATCATGTAATCCCGCACCGGTTCACCTGTGTTTCATCTCGAGATTATGAAAGGTTTGGATAGCTTTCACTCTTGCAGACCTAGTCCTCACACCAAACATCTCATGTAGGTGATGGACCATTGCACTAGCAGTTTTCATACAAGCAATTTGCTTTTGCAACATGCCGCTGATGAAGCGTAATATAACACTTAGTAGTCTTGTCAAGATTCCGCCAACGCCATGTTGTTGGACTTGCTCAGAGTTGCATCTCCACTTAGAGGTGTAGGCTCATTTTCGATTAACACCCATGAAATACGTTCATATTGAAGAACAATGTCAAGGTTACGTCTCCATTTTCCAATTTGTTATTAGTCAAGAGCAGGGTGAGTGGATTCATTTTGTGGTTGATTATGTCTGAAAATATAAATTATTAAAACATGAGCATACTAGTCAACAATTTATGGAACTTTGTATAAAATCATGATGCATGTATGCATGATGATAGATTTAACAAAACTTAAAAATTAAAACATTATACGACGGTTATTTTTCTTATCTATAACAAACTAAGTGACGGTGGGCCATCTTATTTATTAAAAGAAAAACTGGGACCCTCCCACTCAAAAAACTACCAAGCATCTCATGCTCAATTTTTTAAGAAGCGTCTTAATTTGGTCCATACTTTTACCAACAGAGCTACGGTGGGCAGTTTATTGATAAAAAATGTTGAGTGTATAACCATTTGATTCATTCACTAAAGATACCTACAAATCATGCCTCGGTGGGAGGTCACATTTGCTATCATTAAGTAGACTTATCCTTAAGGAGACCCAAACCATGCAAGATATAGGATCCATGCCCTCCGATGGGGAGTAACACTTCACCACATGCAAACGGGCCATCATTTGGAGACCGTGGACTCTCACAGGAGCATCCTCTCCCACTCAATCTTTTTGGGCTTTAAGTTTTAAATACCATCTTGTCTAGATGCAATTTATTATCCATCCTATATTGTTTCATTATATATCTCATACATAATAAATGCATGGCAAGGCCTAGGGTTGGCAATTTTCTAAATGACATGCAATCACATATTACAAGCATTCATTTCTCCATTCATCACATGAACTAATAAAGCCACTTTTGATTGTCCATCCTAGAAACATAAAATAATTACAAGCCTTTTAGGCCCAAAATATGCTTCTTCATCTTGGATCTTCCGCTTGAACTCTTCGCTAACATGATCCGCCCATTCGGTAAACAAAATGTAATGGCATTTATGAAATTAGAATTTTGTCATTTTGAAAATAAAATTCCAGCACTAGATTTTAGAAAACCAAATCTTTGTTTTGACAAAAATTTCAGTACTTGTTTTATTAAAACCAAACTCATTTCATGAAAAATAAAAATAGCACTTAGTATTTTAGCAAAACCGAAATTGGATTCTTTGAAACAAAAACCAGCACTTGTTTTCCAATCATAACTGAAATATGATTCATTGAAACAAAAATTCCAGCAACTTAGTTTTCACAAAACTTATGCCAAAACACAAAAGGATACACGAAAATTTTACCTTTCCATTTCTTCAATCCATGGCTGCTCCTTCTTCATCATTACATCAATTTTGTACATTACAAAATCAAATAAAATAGAAAAAAGAAACCAAGGAGGAAACATGGTGATGATAGACCACCCTCCTTGTTACAACCAAATGAAGAAATCTTACAAGATAAAATTTAACTTCTATGGACAACCAAAAGAGCAACATACACCATATATATTTCTATCACATAAAAATATGCAGTATACATAAAAAGATTACCAACCCATGCATCCACCATATAGGAACCGAAATCATGCATGAAAAACCGGCTCTGATACTAATTGTTGGATCGGAAAAAGAAAGCATGCTTAGTATGGAGAAACGATAGATTTCAAAACTTTTTAAGAAATCATCTTGCAGCGGAAGCAATATATCCAAATCAACATGCTAATCCATACATGATATGGTATAAGGATAATAAAACCAAGAACAAGATAAAAGGAATTACGGACTCCTTCGCTACAGCTTTAAATCCTAGCTGTGCTATCCTCTCCTTCTTATATCCAAATCCTTTGCCTTTGAGTCTTTTCCTTTAGCAATCTATCTTCTTCCTTGTTGTAGTATCCTCAACCAATTAGATTTACCACTTGTTCTTCAAGGACAACTAGGTTAACAAAATCCTTTGGTGGGAAAGGAGAAGAAATATTTGGAGGAGATTTTCTTAGAAGAAGAAGAACCAAAATTGAAACTCTTTCAATTCTTTCACTTAGGAATTTCGGTTCTACCTTGCATGAAAGGAGAGAATGTCTAAAAACCATGCAAGAACCCTTTCTTACATCTCAATTTCGAAATATACATGAATGGAAAGAGTGAGAGGCATCCAATGCATCACTTTTTACATTAATCACTCATCAAATAGCCAATAAATGAGACTTACTTCATTTATCTTTAAAATGGCTATTTGAAAAGACCATAACCTATAATTGAATACCCATTTCGGTTTTGGCAAGAAGAAAGAAGGAAGATGGTCCATCTAATGCAAATCTGTAGCACCCCCTTACCATAGGATATGTACTGGGACGCCCGTAGGTCATTCTGATACACACCCTACGATAAGGGTGCGCTACGAACAAACACTAACACTCCACATGGCATCGAAAATCATAAAGCATTAATATGAAATCCACTAATTTTTGAAACCATAAATTTCTCATTTCATAACCTCAAAGCAGTAAATTACACAACTGTTATTTTCTGTACATTAGTTCAAAAGAGAGTCAAACATAAACCTAGCTAGGACATCCCTCAAAAAGTGCCAGCTGACCGACCTGTGTGCCATGACTTCTCTTGCCAACTCAATCTACACGGCAGAAAAAGTCCCTCTGGAGCTATAAGTCTACTCTCGGTCCTGAAAAATAATTTGCAATTTTGGGTGAGTTTGCGAACTCAGTGAGGAACCATCATCGATGATTCACCCAATTCATGCATATACACAGTATATCACAGCTACACAGTTATTTCACTAAAACACATTCAGAAGTACCACATGATTATTACGATATTAGTCAAAAGAACCAATTCAGATGCACATGAGATGTGTATGTGACGCTTTTCAAATTTATTACGTTGTTGTGACCGAGCGCCTAAAACTGTCCCATTACGGGCGCATTAAACGGTGAGCCATAGGCTCTGAATCACTGTGGGCTCAAGGCCCAATTACGTTGAGCTTAAAGCTCTCGTTGGCTGCTCTAGTCACAACTGCCAATTACTGATCATGCAATTATGCATGGATGCAAATGTCCAAATAACAAAATCTATACCATAACCGATTCCCATTTAACATAATCACATAAGTCAATCCCAAGTAATCACATGAAAATCAATTATAACACTTCGATATCTCATTCCAAATATTTCAGACACCCATGGTCCGAAATCAATCAAAATCAAACACACATATTCCCATCCATTATCTCCACATGGCATCAACGCGTAATATTAAACACATCAAGATTGAGAAACCAACTAGGTTACTCACCTAATAACTTCCGAGCTAATGCCGGGAAGTCTCTGCCACGTCCGTGGATCTACGGTCCAACTGAACCTCTATAGCAATTAAAATAGGTAAACATTACCAACTGTATAGTTAGAATGACCAAACAATGCACATGGAATAGAATAATTAGAACGTGTATAATGCATGTTCATGGCATTCCCGGCCCTAATCCAAAATTTTCCCATCATAAAAAATTCCATCTACAAATTAGAATGCTATAGCCACTGACGGCACCCAATTTGGACCTCAATCGCCCAAAATAACTAAATAAAGGATCACCGGACAATTACCCGGGGCCACGTCAATTTTCCGTCTAAAAATTCCCAATTTCTCACAAAACGAAATTCAATATTCTATGAAGCCGATGCCTCAAGAATCAGGTCAATCGGACGTCGGACGGAAAAGAAATTGACAAAAGAAACAAGTAGGTCACTTAATGTCAAAAAAAAACAATAATAACAAATTAAAATTCTACCTCTCTTCCTTCCCCTTTCTTTCCTATTGCCAAACTGAATTTCCGACAACCATAATTCTTAACACACAAATCGGAAAAATACAAACCATAGCTTGTTGGAAAGATCATGAAAAGCGCTACAATTCTCAAGAAGACCATAAAAATCAATTCCAACCCTAAGGGTGTCAAATATCCCATCAAAGCTACTGCCTACTCAAAATGTATCAACACAGGACAGTATCTTGCTAATTCAAGAACTCACTGATTATTCAGCCAAAAATTACCACATAAATATGCCCAATAAGTTCACAATGTCATCTACAACTTTTATGAACAACCTAAAATCAAACTACATTGCTAAACAAGTCAATTAATTCCCTCAAGGCTGCTGTCCCTGAAACCATTCAATTTGAACAGTAAACTTATAACAAACATAACTCCCTGTACACAAGTCAGAAAAATCAGAACTTTTTATCCCTGAAAATATAAAACCTCAAAATTCAATTCTTCCTGAAATAACCAAACTCCAATTCAGCCTCTAACAGTTTCAAAGTGTTATGCAAGTTTCTGACCTAACCAGCACTTAACATCACAATGTAGGTTCAGTTATTGAAATTCCATATCTCCCACATCTGTTTTTCTAAAAATTATAATCCATATATCATTTTCTAGATAAATGTGTCATCTAGAACTCTTCAGTACAATTCAAACTCCAATTCAATTCAAAAAAATTACCAAAAATGCTTTCAATCCGAAAACTCCCAAAATCGACAAGTAGGCTAGGTTTCATCACAAAGCATAAAACCAGTCTATAGTAATCAGTTCATATCTCCCAATAGACAACTCGAAAAATAGCAAGATCAGTGGAAATGGAAAACTAACGCAATATGCTACAACTTTCATGAAGACCATTTTCCCAAATTCCATATCAATTAATTCAGAAAAATCACCAAACTAATTAGGTCATAAATGCGGATACTGTTCACAGACCCCAAAACAGGAATTTTCCATGCAAATTTTCGACCTTCTAACATTACAATTTAGAAACACCTATTTCACACTAAATTGAATCCAACATCCCAAAGGTTAAGTGGCCACAAACCTCACCTCATTTGCATTCCTACACAATTAGTTATGATCAAAACATTCCAATAGGTCAAAGATTCATTTTCCAGCTTTCCACATTAACCTAACTCCTAACACTTCTAACATCAAAACACATCACTAAGCATCCATTTCTACCACTAATTCAACCACAAATTCATCACAACATACACTTCTATAATGACACAAAAATTGGCAGCACCTACACAAAAGATCTTCCTAAGTTTTCCATCCATCTAACCTTACAAACTCAATCCAAAACCAAGCTAAAATCAATAGAAAGTATAGTCATTCATTCATCCCTACACAAGCATTCATTTACACCCATTCAAACCTACCTTTATCATCATGAAATAAATGCATAAGTGCTTCCTTAATTGCTTCTAACTACCAAAACATAAAACAACCATCAAGACTCACCTTACACAAGTTCAAGCCTCCACTCTCAAAAGCTTTAAACCTCTCCACACTTCCTACTTTGATACCTCACCCACGGCAATCATAAGCATAACCAAGATCATCCTCAACTCAAGGATCTAGCTAGGTTTATATGTGAAGAAAAAACCAGCAAGGAACCAAGGCAACCCTTCTTGGATGAAGAAAATTCAAAGGAGAAGAAGGAACATCCCAAAGGAGAAAAAGCAAGTTTCGGATGGAAGGTGGAAGAATGAGCTTTCCAAAGCTTTCAAAGACCAATTTTATAAGTATAATAAGGAGGAAGGTCGTGGGTGATAATAAGATGGGACAAAATCAATTAATGGAAGGGGACACTTGGCTTTTGAAATGGAGAAAAGACAAAATAACTTAAGTAACATACTTAAATCATAATCTTTAATCTAATTTACTCTTAATCCAATTTATGCTAATAAGTCTATAACAATTCTCACAATAAATTATTCACTAATCTTATGCCATTATGCAGTCCATTTTTAGTACAGAAAAGGCTCACTCAGTTAGTCAGTTGAAATTTTCCGGTCCGGAAAAGAACCCCGAAAAATTCCAGAAAAATTCTCATAAATCCCAAAAAATGTAAAACACTTAATGGCGCACTCCAAATAATTTTTCAAAAACAATTACCCCATAAATTACACAAAGAATCTCCATTTGAAACCTAAGCCGAAAAATGTCATGAACGCATGTATACTATGTGCATGTGCAACCAATAGTTAATCATGGAGGCTATATGCTGTATGTTCATACCGAGATTCAATTCAATACGTCTAATCCATCCCAAATTACCAAAATGCCCTTCCCATTGGTGACGGGATGTTACAATTATCCCCTCCTAATAAAAATTTTGTCCCCGAAATTCTTACCTGATTGATCGAAAAGATGAGGATACTGCCTCCTCATATGCTCCTCGGTCTCCCAGGTAGCTTCCTCAGTCGAGTGGTTCCTCCAAAGAACCTTCACTAATGGAATACTCTTATTCCTCAATTGTTTCACCTGTGTCCCGACAATCTGTATCGGCTCCTCTACGTAACTCAGATTACTAGAGATTTCAATCTCCTGAGCCGGTATCACATATGTCGGATCCGACCGATATCTACGGAGCATACTCACATGGAAGACGTCATGCAACTGAGACATCTCACTCGGTAAAGCTAGCCTGTAGGCCATAAGTCATATCCTCTCAGTGATCTCATATGGACCAATGTACCTAGGGCTTAGCTTACCCTTTTTGCCGAATCTCAGTACACCACGCCACGGTGACACCCGTAAGAACACTCTGTCGCCCACTTTATACTCTATCTCCCTCCTATGCTGATCCACATAACTCTTCTATCTATCCTGAGCCGCCTTGATGCGACTCCGAATCAGTTTCACATTATCAACAAGATCTGAATCATTTCAGACCTCAATCATCCTGACACCCTCTTCATCCCAATACAACGGTGATCTACATGGTCGCCCATACAGTGCCTCATATGGTGCCATCCCGATGCTACTATGATAATGGTTGTTGTATGCAAACTCAATCAGGGCTAGATACTGATCCCATGCTCCCCTGAACTCCAATACGCATGCCCGAAGCATATCCTCAACAGTCTTAATAGTCCTCTCACTCTGCCCATCTGTCTGAGGATGAAACGTTGTACTGAAGTTCAACCTAGTACCCATAGCAGACTGCAAACTCTGCCAGAACCTCGAAGTAAATCTGGGATCCCTGTCAGATACTATCGACACTGGGACCCCATGCAGTCTCACTATCTCCGCCACATACTTCTGGGCCAACTAATCCATGGTATTGTTCTCCCTTACTGGCAAGAAATGAGCCGATTTAGTCAATCGGTCCACTATGACCTAGATAGCATCATGCTGCCTCGGCATCCTAGGCAACCCCATAATGAAATCCATAGTAATTCGTTCCCATTTCCACTCCGGAATGGGCAACGAATGAAGCTTCCCTACTGGAGCCTGGTGCTCAGCCTTAATCTACTGGCACGTCAAACATCTAGATACATACTCAGCTACCTGCTGCTTCATGCCAGGCCACCAGAAATGTTGCTTAAGAGTGTTATACATCTTGGTAGTACCAGGATGCATAACATAAGTAGCCATATGAGCCTCCTCCAATATCTCTCGTCTCAGATCATCCACATCAGGCACACAAAGCCTCTGTCCCATCCATAAAGTCTCATCTCTCAACTCAAACTCAGAACCCGAATCAGCTTTTACTTTCTCAATCAACCTCACCATAACCGGATCCTTATCCTGAACCCTCCTGATCCTATCCAGTAGCATCGGTCTCAGTCTCAAAGTAGCCAATAAGACTCCATCCTGCTCCAGATTCATCTGAACATTCAAAGCCCTCAACTAAATCAAATTAGGCAACCTCATTGCTCAATCATCTCAGACTAGTATGTGACTTCCTACTCAGAGCATCTGCCACCACATTGGCTTTCCCAGGGTGATACTCGATAGTACAGTCATAGTCCTTCAACAACTCAAGCCACCTCCTCTGTTTCAAATTCAACTCTCTTTGACTCAGTAAATACCTCAGACTCTTATGGTCAGTGAAGATCTGAAAAGTCTCACCATACAGGTAATGCCTCCAAATCTTCAGAGCAAAAACAACTGCAGCTAACTCCAAATCATGAACAGGATAATTTACCTCGTGTGACCTCAACTGTCTCGAGGCATAGGCAATGACTCTACCGTGCTGCATCAGAACACACCCCAATCCCTGATGCGATGCATCACTGTATACCACAAATCCTCCAATCCCAGCTGGAATAGCCAACACCGATGCAGTAGTTAACCGATGCTTCAGCTCTTCAAATCTCTTCTGACACTCCTCAGTCCATCTAAATGGTACATTATTCCTCAGAAGTTTTGTCAGAGGGGCTGAGATCAGTGAAAACCCCTCGACAAACCTCCGGTAATAACCCGCTAATCCGAGGAAACTCCGAATCTCTGACACATTCCTAGGAGCCTCCCACTTCAGCACTGCCTCAACCTTACTCGGATCCACCTGAATACCCTCTCCAATCACTATATGCCCCAAAAATATCACCTGATCTAGCCAAAATTTACATTTACTGAATTTGGCATACAACTGTCTCTCTCTCATAGTCTGCAACACAATCCTCAAATGCTCACTATGCTCCTGTCTGTTCCTCGAATACACTAAAATATCATCAATAAAAACAATAACGAATCGATCCAGTAGGCTGAAATACCTTATTCATCGGGGCCATAAAAGCATCGGGGCATTAGTCAACCCAAACGGCATCACCGTAAACTCGAAATGCCCATACCGCCTCAATGCACTCTTAGGCACATCGGCCTCTCGCAATCTTCAATCGATAGTAACCGGATCGCAGATCTAACTTGGTGAATACCGAGCTCCTCGCAATCGATCAAATAAGTCATCGATCCTAGGCAAGGATATTTATTCTTCATTGTCACCCGATTCACCGCTCGTAATCGATGCATGACCTCAAAGTCCCATCCTTTTCTTCACAAACAAAACTGGAGCTCCCATGGTGAAACACTAGGTCCGATAAAGCCCTTCTCCAACAACTCCTGCAATCGAGCCTTAAGCTCCCTCGCCCACGGTGCCATCCTATATGGAGGTATAGATATAGGAGCGGTACTGAATGAGGTCAATAGTAAACTCGCTTCCGATCCGGCAAACCCAGTAGCTCATCAGAAACACATCCGAAATTCCCTAACCACGGAAATATCCTCAAGCCTCTCGCTCAACCCTAGTGTCAATCACATGAGCCGATATGCCTCATGACCTCCCCTGCATCGGCCTCTGGCACTAAGGAAAGAGATCATCCGGGTTGGTACCGCCGACTAACTCCTCGAACATCGCTCTAGTCGACCAGAGACTCCAAAACAACCTCCTTGGTATAGCAGGTCCATGATAGCCCTATGGGTAGTAAGCCATCCATCCCGTAATCACATCGATCTCCTCGAGGCAACACTATAAGGTCTGCCCTCAACACTGCTTGATCAATTTGGATCGAGCATCCCCTGCAGACCTCTCCCAATGCAGTAGTCATACCTAGAGGTGTACTCACCTCTAACCCATACCGTAACATCTCCCTATCCCCATGCAATCTACATGCCATATGAGGTGCAATAAAGAATGCGTGGATCCGGGATCCAAAGAATGCAAATGCCTCAATATCAGAGATGAGAAGCATACCAGCTACAACATCAGGGGAATCCTGGGCCTCCTGCCTCGTCATGGCATAAACTCGCTCAGGACCGTGGTCGATCGCCTGACCTCGGCCCGCCTAAAGGATCCTCGGCTCTACCTCGGCCTCTACCTCGCCCCTCAGATCGATCCACGCCGGATCCACCCACTACTCACTGCAGACAGTGGTACTACTCCGACTCGTCCACTACCAACAGATCGAACTCCTAATGTAGTGGGCAATCCGAATCTGATGATCCATGGAGCCGCATTTAAGGCAAGCTCCAGTCAATCGCCAGCACTCTCCAACGTGCCTCTTTTCACAATGCTCACAGATCGGGGAATCGCCAAAACCTCGCCACTATCTGCTTTGCCGGTCATGCACGAATCTCCTCTCGTCCAAAACCCGACCGTATCGATCCTCTCAAGATCTCAAGGTCCCGCTCTGGCGCCGCTAAAGCTCCTACCAGAGCTGCCTCGATCGTCACTAACTCTCTTCCTCTAGACCCTCGACCCATCTCTCGATTGTCTCTCGTCTCACTATCTCCGCCCACTCTCACAGAAGAAGCTCTCAACTCTATAAAGGAGCCCATATCGATCGGGCTAAACCAAAGACGGATATCAAGATTTAGCCCCATCTCAAACCTCCCGCACCTATCATCTCAAGAGAAACCACAGAGCAAAGATACCCCATCAATTCATTAAACCTCACCTCGTACTCTGCCATCGTCATCCCACCTGTCTCAGCCCAAAACTCCTGCATCTTCATTTCCAGATACACCTTGGGCATATAATTGTCTCTAAAAGTCCTCGAAAGTCTCGCCCATGTCAAGAAGCAAGGCCCTGTGGTGCTTGCCTAACAGCCTTCCACCATGTATAAGCGGGGCCTGCAAAGAGATATCACGAATCGAACCTCTCATTAGGTTCGCATCCATCCGATCAAGGACTCTCTCGGTCCTCTCCAACCATCCCTCGGCCTCGGGGGAGTGATCGCCATAAAGTCTACATTTCTGTTTACGCAAAGAAATCATATCTCCTCTCCCGTCTCACGGGACTCTAGGAGGTAACTCCTCGATCGAGGCACCGAGGACTCTCTCGCTAGCTCCAACAGATCCCCGTCGGTGGTTGATCTATCCGATCACCTAAAGCAGATGACCTATAACAAAACAAGAACTTTGATCGGCCGCATTTCTCACAATAATTCAAGCCTAATTATATACTAGTCCCAACAGATGCCAAACCATGCTTTGATACCATTTAATGTAGCACCCCCTCACCATAGGATATGTATCGGACGCCAGAGGTCATTCCGATACACACCCTATGATAAGGGTGCGCTACGGAACAAACACTAACACTCCACATGGCATCGAAAATCATAAAGCATTAATATGAAATCACTAATTTTTGAAACCATAAATTTCTCATTTCATAACCTCAAAGCAAGAATTACATTAACGTTGTTTTTTGTACATTAGTCCAAAAGAGAGTCAAACATAAACCTAGCTAGGACATCCTCAAAAGTGCCAAATGACCGAATTGCATGTGCCATGACTTCTCTTGCCAACTCAATCTACACGGCAGAAAAAGTCCCTCTGGAGCTATAAGTCTACTCTCGGTCCTGAAAAATAATTTGCAATTTTGGGTGAGTTTGCGAACTCAGTGAGGAACCATCATCGATGGTTCACCCAATTCATGCATATACACAGTATATCACAGCTACACAGTTATTTCACTAAAACACATTCAGAAGTACCACATGATTATTACGATATCAGTCAAAAGAACCAATTCAGATGCACATGAGATGCGTATGTGACGCTTTTCAAATTTATTACGTTGTTGTGACCGAGCGCCTAAAACTGTTCCATTACGGGCGCATTAAACGGTGAGCCATAGGCTCTGAGTCACTGTGGGCTCAAGGCCCAATTATGTTGAGCTTAAAGCTCTCGTTGGCTGCTCTAGTCCAAATTGCCAATTACTGATCATGCAATTATGCATGGATGCAAATGTCCAAATAACAAAATCTATACCATAACCGATTCCCATTTAACATAATCACATAAGTCAATCCCAAGTAATCACATGAAAATCAATTATAACACTTCGATATCTCATTCCAAATATTTCAGACACCCATGGTCCGAAATCAATCAAAATCAAACACACATATTCCCATCCATTATCTCCACATGGCATCAACGCGTAATATTAAACACATCAAGATTGAGAAACCAACTAGGTTACTCACCTAATAACTTCCGAGCTAATGCCGGGAAGTCTCTGCCACGTTCGTGGATCTACGGTCCAACTGAACCTCTATAGCAATTAAAATAGGTAAACATTACCAACTGTATAGTTAGAATGACCAAACAATGCACATGGAATAATTAGAACGTGTATAATGCATGTTCATGGCATTCCCAGCCCTAATCCAAAATTTTCCCATCATAAAAAATTCCATCTACAAATTAGAACGCTATAGCCACTGACGGCACCCAATTTGGACCTCAATCGGCCCAAAAATAACTAAAACAGTGATCACCGGACAATTACCCGGGGCCACGTCAATTTCCTGTCTAAAAATTCCCAATTTCTCACAAAACGAAATTCAATATTCTATGAAGCCGATGCCTAAAAAATCAGGTCAATCGGACGTCGGACGGAAAAGAAATTGACAAAAGAAACAAGTAGGTCACTTAATGCCAAAAAAAAACAATAATAACAAATTAAAATTCTACCTCTCTTCCTTCCCCTTTCTTTCCTATTGCCAAACTGAATTTCCAACAACCATAATTCTTAACACACAAATCGGAAAAATACAAACCATAGCTTGTTGGAAAGATCATGAAAAGCTCTACAATTCTCAAGAAGACCATAAAAATCAATTCCAACCTTAAGGGTGTCAAATATCCCATCAAAGCTACTGCCTACTCAAAATGTATCAACACAGGACAGTATCTTGCTAATTCAAGAACTCACTGATTATTCAGCCAAAAATTACCACATAAATATGCCCAACAAGTTCACAATGTCATCTACAACTTTTATGAACAACCCAAAATCAAACTCCATTGCTAAACAAGTCAATTAATTCCCTCAATGATGCTGTCCCTGAAACCATTCAATTTGAACAGTAAACTTATAACAAACATAACTTCCTGTAAACAAGTCAGAAAAATCAGAACTTTTTATCCCTGAAAAGATAAAACCTCAAACTTCAATTTTTCCTGAAATAACCAAACTCCAATTCAGCCTCTAACAGTTTCAAAGTGTTATGCAAGTTTCTGACCTAACCAGCACTTAACATCACAATGTAGGTTCAGTTTTTGAAATTCCATATCTCCCACATCTGTTTTCCAAAAATTATAAGCCATATATCATTTTCTAGATCAATGTGTCATCTAGAACTCTTCAGTACAATTCGAACTCCAATTCAATTCAAAAAAATTACCAAAAATGCTTTCAATCCGAAAACTCCCAAAATCGACAAGTAGGCTAGGTTTCATCACAAAGCATAAAACCAGTCTATAGTAATCAGTTCATATCTCCCAATAGA
The DNA here is from genome assembly GCA_029891385.1 of Erythroxylum novogranatense. Taxonomy (NCBI): domain Eukaryota; kingdom Viridiplantae; phylum Streptophyta; class Magnoliopsida; order Malpighiales; family Erythroxylaceae; genus Erythroxylum; species Erythroxylum novogranatense. The sequence continues at coordinate 83,192,691 of CM057231.1, read as the reverse complement.
CAACTAGAAAAATAGCAAGATTAGTGGAAATGGAAAACTAACTCAATATGCCACAACTTTCATGAAGACCATTTTCCCAAATTCCATATCAATTAATTCAGAAAAATCACCAAACTAATTAGGTCATAAATGCGGATACTGTTCACAGACCCCAAAACAGGAATTTTCCATGCAAATTTTCGACCTTCTAACATTACAATTTAGCAACACCTATTTCACACTAAATTGAAGCCAACATCCCAAAGTTTAAGTGGCCACAAACTTCACCTCATTTTCATTCCTACACAATTAGTTGTGATCAAAACATTCCAATAGGTCAAAGATTCATTTTCCAGCTTTCCATATTAACCTAACTCCTAACACTTCTAACATCAATAACACATCACTAAGCATCCATTTCTACCACTAATTCAACCACAAATTCATCACAACATACACTTCTATAATGACACAAAAATTGGCAGCACCTACACAAATGATCTTCCTAAGTTTTCCATCCATCTAACCTTACAAACTCAATCCAAAACCAAGCTAAAATCAATAGAAAGTATAGTCATTCATTCATCCCTACACAAGCATTCATTTACACCCATTCAAACCTACCTTTATCATCATGAAATAAATGCATAAGTGCTTCCCTTAATTGCTTCTAACTACCAAAAACATAAAAACAACCATCAAGACTCACCTTACACAAGTTTAAGCCCTCCACTCTCAAAAGCTTTAAACCTCTCCACACTTCCTACTTTGATACCTCACCCACGGCAATCATAAGCATAACCAAGATCATCCTCAACTCAAGGATCTAGCTAGGTTTATATGTGAAGAAAAACCAGCAAGGAACCAAGGCAACCCTTCTTGGATGAAGAAAATTCAAAGGAGAAGAAGGAACATCCCAAAGGAGAAAAAGCAAGTTTCGGATGGAAGGTGGAAGAATGAGCTTTCCAAAGCTTTCAAAGACCAATTTTATAAGTATAATAAGGAGGAAGGTCGTGGGTGATAATAAGATGGGACAAAATCAATTAATGGAAGGGGACACTTGGCTTTTGAAATGGAGAAAAGACAAAACAACTTAAGTAACATACTTAAATCATAATCTTTAATCTAATTTACTCTTAATCCAATTTATGCTAATAAGTCTATAACAATTCTCACAATAAATTATTCACTAATCTTATGCCATTATGCAGTCCCTTTTCAGTACAGAAAAGGCTCACTTAGTCAGTCAGTTGAAATTTTTCGGTCCGGAAAAGAACCCCGAAAAATTTCAGAAAAATTTCCATAAATCCCCAAAAATGTAAACCACTTCATGGCGCACTCCAAATAATTTTTCAAACACAATTACCCCATAAATTACACAAAGAATCTCCATTTGAAACCTAAGCTGGAAAATGTCATGAACGCATGTATACTATGTGCATGTGCAACCAATCGTTAATCATGGAGGCTATATGCTGTATGTTCATACCGAGATTCAATTCAATACGTCTAACCCATCCCAAATTACCAAAATACACTTCCCATCGGTGACAGGATGTTACATTTCATCTTTAATATAATGAATGCAAATAGGTTACATGCCAACATTAAAAGCCAACCATTAAACCATTTAATGGTAAGTTCATAACTCCATTTAATAATGATGAACCATAATAAAGACCATCTTTATTTAGTATTTTAATGTCAAATGTGTGGTTACACATCTAACCTAACACAATTTCGAAATTGCTTCTTCTTCATTTAAAAAAAATTGTTTTAATATAATTAATCTAATCAATTACATTAAACCAAAACAAGCCCATTTCTAAATGAACATATGGGCTTCCAATTAACCATTAATTAGTATAAGCCCATCATTCAATTATGGACTTCTAAAGCCTCCAAACTACTTCTTACTTAGCTTGATAACCTTCCTTAAAGCCAAGTGGGGAATCTTATTGGACTTTGATAATTCAAGCTCCAATAAGCCCGTAAATAATTCAATCTCATTGGAATTAATTCTAGCTTATTAACTAAATGTCATTCCACTAAAGACAATTAGTTGAACTCTTGAATTATTAAATATTATGAGAATATGTCCAATTGCAAACCCTATTTAGAACCTTATTATAGCCATCCGCACAACAAAGGGTAAAATTACCGTTTTGCCCTTATGTTGGTTTTTCCTTCTAGATCTCTCATTTTACTTTATATGGTGATTAACGATAAGATCTCATCTTAGTGTTAAGACTTGATGGGTAGCTAGTCCATCAAACCATGGCGCCAGCTTAATCACCAAATCTCCTTAAAACATCTAAGAGATGATAACACTATAAACTCTTTATTTGAGTGAATGTTCACGATACATGTTTCAATTAATAATTCCAACATGCGTATAATTGGATTAATACCTGTAAAAATCCATTCCGATCATATCAAGAATTATAATGAAACACATATGAGTTCACCACTCATCAAGATTGTGGTTCATAATAAGCGAATGCTTAAGTTGTATGTTTTAAGATTAAAGTAACGCCCACTTTATTCTTGAAAACATACTTGATTCCAATTCATTTAATAGTGCCATTATCGATAGTCTACTACTATCATGATATGAAACTCATCATTCCCTTTAAGTAAACTCCTTTACTTATATGGAGATAAATCACAACACTACAGCCTAAACCATAATCAAACGATCAACTTGATTATTCAACGTGAATCAATTAATTCAAATTTTAATAATATACATGTTTCCCATACATCTCTATGTATATGTATATTACTTACAAATGAATCTTGGTACCTTATGACCAGATATATAATGCTCATACAGATAAAACCAAACTCTTTTGTTTTATTAATAATAAATATTTTCATTACAAAGCTCAGAATCAAGAAGATAAAGTTACATGTAAATACACTTGCTTTCCAGGGCACTATATTTACATAACTCCAACAGTCGGGCATGTGTCTCGCGAGGGTGGAGTGTCCAACACTTATGGTATCAGAGCAACTAAGTTTAGGAGTATCCTTAGCATGAAATGAGTATCTTTGAATTACAAAATGAACCAGCATTGTTTTGAATGAACCACATGCATTGTTTTAAATGAACAATATGCATTGTTTTTGCATTATTTCACTTGATTTGAAATTGTTTCATATGATTTGAATTGTTTCACATGATTTGAAGTTGTTTTACATGAAACATGAACTAAAAGTTTTTAAATAGTTTTGAATTGAAGGAGTGATTATGTCACCTCAAAAGAGAACTTGAGGAGCCATGACTCGATCTTGCTCTCACCAAGGGAGCACAGATGAATCTTATGTCCCACAAGATGTGGGGATATATTTTGCTCCTAATTTTGAGGCACCTAGTGCTCAGGATGAAGTGTCACCACCTCCTCCTCCTATGTCTCAAGTAAACCGCATGGATCTACATTTATTTCAAGCTTTTACTCAGGCTTTCATTTATATGATGGGCCAAAGGTCACAAGTTTTGGTGTAAACTCTAGTTGAGAGGAGTGGGCAGTATGACAAGTTCCGCAAGTATGAGGCTGTGGATTTCTGTGGGACTACCAATCCTGAAGAGGTTGAAGCATGATTGAAGAGGACAGAGAGAGTTCTGCTTCAGATGAAGTGCTCCGATGAGGAGAAGTTAGATTATACAGTGAGCTTACTACAGGAGGACGCACTTCATTAGTGGAAATCAATGCCCCACAGTCAGGTCATGCCTTCAACATTGTCGTGGAGAGACTTTGTAGAAGTTTTCAGAAAGAAGTACCTCTCGAGGGTCTATGTACAAGAGAAAGCTAGGGAGTTTTTAAATCTCACATAGAGAGATATGAGTGTCAATGAGTATGAACTGAAGTTCACCCAGTTTTCACGGTATGCAACCAACATTGGTGCGAATGAAGAGGATAAGTGTCGCAAGTTTAAGGGAGGTCTTCATTTAGGGATCAAAGAGAAAGTCTTAATCCACAATTTTTGTGACTACCAACAGTTAGTAGATGCTACACTACAGACTAAGAAACTGGAGAATAAAAAGAATGAAGTGAGTAGGAAGAGGAAGAATCGGGAACGGTCTTCCAAGAAGGGAATGAGTGATCCAATTCCTGAGAGCAGTATGAGGAGTTTCTGCACACATATGGAAAGTAGTGACTCTACTAAGAGGAAGCAAGCCAAGGTAGTTTTAGTGCAAGCCTCAACTATAGGAGGCAATAGAAGGATGGAGGGGAGTACGAACACAAACCCCTAATGTGAGCATTGTAGGAAATTTCACAGGAGAGAGTGCTTCAAGTTACTCATAGTATGTTTTCGATACGGGGAGAATTGACACATGATCAAGGATTGTCTCCAAATACCGAGGCAAGAGGAGTCGCAGTTGCAAGCCCCAAGGAGAGCTGAAATAATGGGAATCAGGCCAGTCATTAAAGTGGGCAGTTCTGGAGTGACAAGAAAGGTCATTCCTTCAGGAAGGCCAAGGGGACAGGTATAGGCCAAGGTGTTTACTATAACCAGAGAGAAAGCTGTAGCCGCGCTTGAAGTTGTTACGATATGGCTCAGTTATTAAATTCAGAAGTGTATTTACTGATTGATTCCGGTTCCATGCATTCTTTTGTTTCTGCAAGTATAACATTACATGGTGTAATTTGGTACCATTAGATAGTCCTTTAATTGTTAGTGCTCCTCTAGGAAGAAATGTGATAATCAGTCATATATATAAAGTTTGTGACCTCATTATTGATGGTACTAGATTGGTAGTGGATTTACTGCCTCTAGACCTAAGGGGGCTAGATGTCATACTTAGGATAGATACTATAGAAAAATATCATGTGAGTTAAACTATGGCCTCAAGGAGGTAGAATTTGATCTTGGCATAGGTCAGAGGGTGATCTTTAGAGGAGACAGGACAACACCATCACCAAGAATTATTTTAGCTTTGTTAGCTAATAGGATGATGGGAAAAGGGTGTGAAGCCTTCTTAGCACACGTTGTTGACAATGATGTGAATGAAGGGAAGTTGAAAGATGTTTCGATTATAAGAAATTTTCTAGACATGTTTCCAGAAGATTTACCTTGTAACACCCCACTTCCGAGTGACCCGAACCCGATATCGTTAGTGATATCCGAGTCTGTGCCCCGCGAGGGTGGCGTACTACATCAGTCGGTGAAAACTCAGTATATCATTTTCTTCTCTCTTGTTTTTTTTTGAACTATACATTAGCGCGGCAAAGACAGTAGACAGTAGAAAACATTTGCAGTTATTACAATCATTTAACAATATTTTACAGTAACCATAAAGTTCACATACTGATCAGTTTACAAAGGTTGCGGAATACAATCTTGAGTCCATGTTCACAATTAACCATTTTCAATTATTACAGTCATCCAATTATAATTTACAATCAGTCAATGTATAAAAACAATAAAACCACAATGGCTCATAATCAATATAAAGCATTGTTGTACAATGATTGCGGAAACTAATTCGATAAGACACTAATGCAGACGCGAACTGATCCCGACCCCTATCCTTCACTTGCCTACAGTAGACCTACTCTCGTGTCAAATGGGGTACTCTTCAAGTCCTAAAAAATAGATTGCAATTTTGGATGAGTTTGCGAACTCAATGAGGAACCATCATCGATGGTTCTCTCAATTCATGCATCACATAATCAATTCACGATAATAAAGCGATTGCGATAATACTACGGTCTCTGATCACGATAATATCTGATACAATCTGATCAAACCCATTTTGAGTATTCAGTCCAGTAATGATGCAATGCACATGTGACTCTTTTTCCAGTTTAATTACAGTGTTGTGACCGAGCGCGTAAGCAAGATTGATGATCGATGACGCGTGCGAGAGAATTATCTCCTTAGAGCTCTAGGCTCGTTTGATATTCGAGCTCCAGCTCGTTTGATATCGATGGAGATTCGGTTCACAATTTTCCTTTATCGGTTTATGCATCGTATGAATGCACATGCCCGATTAACATCCCATAAAAGCGATTAATCATTCACGGTCAAGATGCACAAATAATAGTCCATAATTCACAACAATGAAGCAGTTCATAATTGACAATCAATCACGATCAATCACAGTAATGGCAGATAGGTCACACAATGTACACATTCCTGGTCCCGCCATTATTCCCATATTTGACAATTAATAATTGAGAAACCCATCTAGGTTACTCACCTATTACTTCCGAGCTAATGCCAGGAAGTCTTTACGCTCGTCGTTTCGGTCGATTGACGCTCCGGTTCAATGTCGCTATAAGAATCAGAGAACAAAACGATCACTAAATATCCAATCCGAGTTAGTTAATGATGCACATGTAGGTAAAAATGCATGTTCATGAGATTCCCGGCCCTAATCCCATTTTTTTATCAGAAAAATCCGTTTAAAAATTAGAAATTCAATGGCGCTGACGGCGCTCAATTTGGACCTCTATAGGTCCCCAATTAAATAAAACAGTGATGAAATAACCATTTCCCGGATACTCGTCAATTTCTCGTCCAAAAATTCCCAATCTCTCAGGAAATGAAATTAAATATTCCATGAATCCGATGGCTCAAGAATCAGGTCAATCGGATGTTAGACGGAAAAGTTATAAGCAAAAGAAGGAAAATATATGATCCTAGTCGACTAGTCAGAGGTTATAGTCGACTAGTGCAGGAAAAATACATGTCCTAGTTGACTAGTGCAGTTATAGTCGATTGGTTTAAGAATCCTAGTCTACTAGTGCAGGTTGTAGTCGACTAGTCTTATTAAAATGACAAATCTGAAACAATTTCCTCCGACATGCCAACGTGTCTAGGTCATAACTCCCTACTCCGAACTCCAATTTGGACAAAATTAGTGTCTATTTCATAGAGAAAAGAGAGATCTACAAGTTTTATGAAGGACAAAAAAGCCAATTGCACTTTAAGGGTGTCAAAAAAGCAATCAAAGTTACTACCCAGTCAATGGGTTCTAAAACAGTACAGTATCTTGTAAATTCAATAACTTCTCATTTCCTTTGTCAAAAATTACACAATAAATATGCTCAGAAAGATCCCAATGTTATCTACAACTTTTATGAACAACTGAAATCAAATTCATTTGTTAACTAGGCCAAACAATTCATCAAAACATCTGCCCACTGAAATTTCCCAATCTGAACAGTAAATTTTAAAACAGTATAGCTCCTTGCACAAATGTCAAAAAAATCACTACCTTATATCACTGGAAAGCTAAGATCTCATACTTCAATTTTCATAAAGGACTCATATCCAATTTCATCATTAACAAGCTCAAAACTATCATGCAAGTTTCTGCCCTGACCACTAGTCAATGACCTAACTTCAGTCCAATCTTTGAAAATTCATAAGTCCTAATTCTGTTATCCAAAAATAGCATGCTATAGACTATTTTCAAGATACATACTTCCTTTACAACTCTTCAGAAGATCACTCAAGCCAATTCAATTCACAGAAATTGCTAAAATTGCTTCCAATCCGAATGCTCACAAATCTGACACTTAGGCTAAGTTTCACCACAATGTACAAAATCAGTCAATAGATAACAGTTCATAACTCCCAACGTACATATCGAAAAATTGTAAAATCAGTGGCAATGGAAAGATAACAATATAGGCTTCAACTTTCATTTAGACCATTTTCCCTAATTCCTTCTCAATTAATTTAGAAAAATCATCAACACAATCAGGTCATCAATCCGGATACTGTTCACATAAATCCCAGCAGTAACTTTCCAAGCCAAATTTCAACCTCTTAATGCTAAAATTAGACAACACCTATTTCACAAAAAATTGTAGCCAACAAACTAAAGTTTCATTTGGAACAAACCTCACCTCATTTCCATAACCACACAATTAGTTATGCTCAAATCAGTGTACTAGGTCAAAATCAATTTTCCAGCTTTCATCTTCAACTTATATACTATCACTTCTAACACCAATTCCACATGCATAAGCATCCTAATAAACAAGAAATAAGTTACCAGGTCATCATAAATCATGATTAATGACCATTACATACCAATCAATGCATCTAACAACCAATTTATTCATTAACTACATAATTAAAACATTATTAAAGCTTAACAATACAACTTACCTAATTAGCTTCCAATCTTCAATTCCTTTCAATTCTTTCTTTGCTACTTTCACTAATAACTTCTTCTAACACCATGCAAGGGTGAGTTCTCCATGGCAAGAAAATAGCTTGTTTACAAGAAGAAGCTCTTAAAGTAGGAGGAAGTAACTTAAAGAAGGAGAAGAAATTGATGGAGATGAAAGAAGTGAAGGTTTTCGAATGAGTGGGTGAAATAAAGCCATTTAAGTCATCTTTTCCCTCATTCCACTAGAAACACCGAGAACCACACAAGCCTTTAATGTGTTGGTGAGGTTTCATTAAGACACTTGTCAAAAAAAGAATGGGAAAAGACAAAAATCCAATTTTCATTAATATCATTTAATAAAAGAAATCCTAATAAAGGAAATCTTTAACCCTTTCAATTCCAATGGTTCCGATTTCAATCCCGAAATAATGTACCCAATAGTCCAGTACCATTGGAAAAAAAATTTCGATACCGAAAATCAACCAGTTCGCCACTTGGCGATTTGTCCGGTCCGGAAATTTTCTCCAAAAAATTCCAGAAAAATTTTCAAAATTCTCTTTAAATGGAAAACTCACTATGGCTCACTCAGAATAATTTTCCCCACACAATAACCACGTTAATCACAATAAAATGCCGTTTAGGCCTAAATACCGGGAATATCATGTATGCATGTACAGTTATTTTATGTGCACTATTTTCACTTATCACCAGTACCAGTATGCATAACAATGTCAAAGCAGTCCTAATCACTCTTACCCCTAGCCAATTTACTATTTTACCCTTCCCGTCGGGGGTGGGATGTTACATACCTGGTTTACCACTGATGAGGAAAATGTAGTTTTCCATTGATCTGATTCCAGGTACCGCACCTATTTTCATACCACCGTACAGAATGGATCCAGCTGAGCTAAAGGAGCTTAAGGAACAGTTGGAAGAACTGTTAGAGAAAGGGTACATAAGGTTGAGTTCATCACTATGGGGAGTGTCTATTCTGTTTGTTAGAAAGAAGGATGAAACATGGCAGATGTGTATTGACTACCGGAGACTCAACAAGGTGACTATTAAGAACAAGTATCCTCTGCCACGAATTGATGACTTGTTCGACCAGTTGTAGGGGACAAGGGTCTTTTCTAAAATTGATCACAGGTCAGATTATCACCATATCAGAATCAGGGAATCTGATGTGAACAAGACGACCTTTAGGACTCGTTATAGGTATTATGAGTTTCTAGTCGTGCCATTCTAATTGACCAATGCACCAGCTACATTCATGGACCTCATGAATAAGGTCTTCAGGGAGTATCTGAATCAGTTTGCCATAGTGTTTATTGATGACATTTTGATTTATTCTAGGAGTGAAGAGGAACATAAGGAACATCTCAGAATAGTGTTGTAGAGACTGAGGGAGAAGGAGTTTTATGTCAAATTCAGCAAATGTGAATTTTGACTTCATGAGGTGATCTTCCTTGGGCATGGGATTTCGAAGAATGGGGTACATGTTGATCTGAGAAAAAATTGAAGCAGTGGTAAAGTGGCATGCATCAAAGACAGTGACAGAAGTGAGGAGTTTTCGGAGTCTGACAGGTTATTATAGGAGGTTTGTGGAAGGATTCTCTATGATAGCTGCTCCACTGACCAGGTTATTGAGGAAGAATCAGCAGTTTATCTAGAGTGATGAATGTCTGAAGTGCTTTAAGGAACTTAAGCACAAATTGACAACTGCTCCAATCCTGACCTTGCTTATGGGAGATGAGGGTTATACAGTTTACAGTGATGCTTCAAGAAAGGGTTTGGGCTATGTGTTGAAGCAATAAGACAAGGTGATAGTCTATGCCTCACGGCAACTAAAACCTTATGAATTAAATTATCCGACTCATGATCTAAAATTAGCAACATAATCTTTACCTTGAAAATTTGGAGACATTATTTGTATGGGTTCAAATGAGGATCTTTACAGATCATAAAAGTCTCAAGTACTTACTGAGCCAAAAAGAGTGGAATTTGAGACAAAGAAGGTGGTTAGAGTTGCTCAAAGATTATGACTTGTTAATTGAATATCATCTACGAAAGGCAAATGTAGTGATGGATGCTTTAAGTAGGAAATCCTCCATAGCCCATGTTCAAACAGTTTATTTGTCGTTGTTGACAGAGATGGTTAAGCTTAGAATAAGTTTAAAATAGGAGGAACCTGATTGCATTGCTGCAAATTTCAAAGTGAGACCAATACTCAGGGACAAAGTTAGGGAGTTGCAAGCACAGGATGCAAAATTGAGCAAGCTCTGAGAAGAAATTCAAAATGGTAAGAAATCTGAAGTGGTAGTGAGGGATGATGGACTTATGGTTGTAGAAAATAGACTTTCTATTCCGAATATCAAGGAAGGAAAGGATGAGATACTTGACGAGGCACACAATGCGCCTTACACCATAGACTCGGGTAGCACCAGGATGTACAGAGATTTTAGAGAACATTTCTAGTGGAAAGGCATAAAGAAGGATATCATAGAATATGCAAGCAAGTGTCTAGTGTGTTAGCAAGTCAAGGCTGAATACTAGGCACCTTCAGGCAAGTTAAGGTCATTGTCCACTCTTGAATGGAAGTGACAAAAGGTGACTATGGATTTTATGATGGGTTTGCCCAATACTAGTAGAAAGCATGATGTTATATGGGTTATTATTGATCGTTTGATGAAGTCGACCCATTTTTTAGCAATTAAACAGATTGATTATATGCATGTGCTGGTAAATAAGTATATAGATGAGATAGTGAGATTACATGGGATTTCAGCTTTCGTAGTTTCCGACATAAATCTTTGATTCACATTGAGATTTTGGCATAGTCTGCAAGAAGCTCTAGAGACCAAGTTACATTTTAGCACTACTTTTCATCCTCAAACAGATGACCAATCTGAGTGGATCATTCGGACCCTTGAAGGGATGCTTAGGACATGTATGATGGATTTCAAAGGTACGTGGGATGAGCCTTTGCCATTGATCGAATTTGCTCATAATAATTCGTACCATCGGGCATTCAAATGGCTCCTTATGAAGCATTGTATGGAAGGAGGTGTAGAACTCCTATATGTTGAGAGGAAGAAGGGGAAAGGAGATTAATAGGATCATAATTACTCTAGATGATAGTTGACAAGGTCAATTTAGTTAAGCAGATGCTTAAAACAACTCAGGATAGAATGAAAACCTACACTGATGTGCACTGAAAGGAAATGGAGTATGAATTTGGTGAGAAATTCTTTCTTAAGACATCTCCTTCGAAAGGAGTCATGATGTTTAGCGAGAAGCGTAAGCTAAGTCCAAGATATGTAGGTCCTTGCGAGATTCTTGAGAGGATTGGACCGCTAGCCTATAGATTGTTGCTACCACCATAATTGTCACAAATACATTATGTCTTTCAAATTTCCATATTGAGGGGGAGAAGGTATAGATCTGATCCCTCCCACATCATTCAGACCAATGAGTTTTAGTTAAGAGATGATTTGATTTATGAGGAGACTCTATTGGAGATTTTGGACACTAAGGAGAAGGTCCTTAGGAATAAGACAGTTCAGCTAGTTAAAGTCCTATAGAGAAACCATTCTATGGAAAAGGTCACGTGGGAGTCCTTAGAGACTATGAAGGAGAAGTATTATCACCTCTTCAATGACTCAAGTAAGAATTTCGAGGACGAAATTCATTTAAAAGGGGGAGAAATGATGACCCCTAAATTTTTTCTTGAGTTAAGCATGATTGAAATAAACTATGAGGTTTTGATAGATTAATTTTTGCAGTTTAATTATTATGTCTATGTTAGTAGATTTATTTCATTAGGTTGTTAAACTAAAAGTGGTAAGAATGCATGAGGGCAATTTTGGCATAACACTTAAGCATTTAAGATCATAAAGCATTAAAGGAAGGGTAAAGTGGACTTTTAGCATTCATTAAGGGTATTATGCGAAGAGGAATATGTTGTCTTGCATTTGAGAATAGAAAACATGAATGAGGGAGAGAAAGAAGAGGACAATACCGAAAATAAGAAAGGAGAGTTAAGTGTTTCGATTTTTTAAGAGAAAAAAAGGAAGTTGAGTTAGGGTTTCACCTTTTCTTAGTTTTCAAGAGAGAATTTGAGGTTGTTCAAAAAGAGAAAAAGAAAGAGGAAGAGAAGAGCTTCTATTTGAGCTAATAATCATGTTATTTGGTGAAGATTCAAGGTAAGTTCGATTTCTAATCTTTTAGATTTTTGAAAGGGTTTTGATTCAAGAAGCTTAGGAAATGCATGTGTCTAAGTATTCTAAGGTCAATTTTAGTGAATGTGTGTTCTTTAGGTTTTCAATTTGAATTCACATTGAATGGGATTTTTGCAAATGTTGAAGGAAATCAAGAAAGGGAAGAAGAGTAAGCGAAGAGGCATCCTTAAGTAAATTTTAAGCAAGGAATTCTAGGTGGGTTTCATGTTTATAATTGAGTTAATAAGCTATTATTGTTTCTTTCAAATAAATGGAAACAAATTATTTCAACTACTTTATAAATGTGCATTTATTGCTCTTTAAATGCTTTAAGAAAGTATTACATATTATGGTGGAATTTATGATCCATGAGCATTTTTCAAATCAAGAAAGTTAAACGTTTTCAATTGTGTTATAAATGTTTCACTTATTGCTTCTTAAATGATTTAAGAAATTGCTACATGTTTGGTGTATGAATTGCATTGGTGATTTATGGAAAGAATATGAAAATAGTTTTTGAAAAGATATTGAGTTTATGAAATCATGTTTCAAAAATGTGCCATTTTGGGAAACATGTTTACAAGTTGTGAAATGCATGATTATGTGGGTTTGTGATGGTCCATTATGTTATATCAACTGCACTTTGACTTTATTAAAGGCTTCTCCAACCTGCCCACTAGTGGCATGGAACTCCTTTATAGACTCCCCCGTGTTTACGACTACGCAATACCATTATATGGAATTGTGATAGTACATTCTATTTACGACTACATAAGACCATTTTGTGGGAAAGTGTTAGTACGTTTTGTTTATGGACCTACCCAAACCATTCGGATTTGCTTGTGTTTTTAGAATGTTTTGACAAGTTTGATGAATGCATGATTTATGTGTTTATGAATTACTTGATAATGTGAGAATTTGGGAAACATGTGTTTTATGGATTTGATAAATTATTATAACATTGAGCATTTTCAATGGTTTTACTTGTTTCTGATTATAAACTTGTTACCCATGAGCTTTTATACTCACCCCATTCTCCTTCCCATATTCAGGTGATGATCAAGAGATCGAGTAGTCAAGAGTCACGGCAGCACTCTAAATTTGCATACTTTTGTATTTTAAGTTAGATTTTGAGAATACTAGGCTTTAGCTGCATTTCAAGTATTATTCATGTATCTTTTGTATTTTGGGTTTTTTGGAGATATTGATGTATTGTGTCTTGAAATCCCATTAAAGCTTTGTAAAAATCTTATCTTTTGATGATAATAAAATATGATTGCGTTTTTGCTCATTGAAGTGAATCACACGTTAATACAGCACTTAGAAAACGATATTAGAATGCACGAGAAGGGGGTTGAATTGTGTATTCCTTTTTATAAATCTTTTCGAACTATTTTTTGAAATAAAATTCTTTCTGAAATTTTTATAAATTCGATTGATCAAACTTTTCAATACTATATGTATAAAAACTAAGTAATGATAAGATTTGAAACTGAAATAGAGATAGAGAGTACAGTGGTAGACACGAAGATTTATCTGGTTCACCCCAAACCGTGGCTACGTCCGATCCTCGAGTTTCTTCCGAGATTTCACTATCTCTTCAATCGTTACAAGTATTCTTTCCACGAGCCTCTTCAGTCTCTACAATCAAGATTCTTTCACACTTAGCCTCTGCAGTTATCTCGCATAACTTTTCTTCTCAGAAAAATATTTGAACACTTTGTTACAGAAAAATAGCACTCAGCTAAATCACTTTTGCACGTAGTAATTTTTCTCGCTATTTCGTGTAAGTATCTGTAAGCTTTTTGTGAATGTTGTGTAACTTTCTGTAACTTTGCAATCTTCGACTTCGACTTATATTTATAGCCTTCGTCTCCAACTGCTTCTTGATTCTTGAATCTTTAATCTTGAATATTTAAAGAAACGGTTAATCAGTTGAGTTCTGTAACTAACTCGAACTGACTCTTGCGTTTGCTTCTTTTCTGCGTCTGCGTTTGCGTCTGCTTTTACATTTGCGTTTGCATCAGCGTCTGCGTCTGAATTTGCATTTGCGTCTGCGTCTGTATTTGCGTCTGCGTCTGCGTCTGCGTCTGCTCTGCATTTGCGTCTGCGTCTGTATTTTCATTTGCATTTGCGTCTGCGTCTGCGTCTGCTTTTGTATTTGCGTCTGTGTCTGTGTTGACTTTAACTGTTTCAACTTCGTCTGTGTTGAGTTAAATGCGTGTCCGACTTGATTATTTCAACTTGCCTCGTATCGAGTTCTTACGTGTCCGACTTAAATGCGTATCGAGTTCGTCTTTGTCCGACTTCGTCTGTTTTGTTTTTCTTTGTATTTGATCTCTTTTTGTTATACTTCAAAATCATATTTATGTAAAGTCATTTTGACTTAACAATCTCTCCCTTTTTGAGTATAACAAATTATATACAAGAAAAGAAAACAAAAATTTACAGATGTGCAACAATGCAAAAGTAAAACAAACTTATCTTCTTCCTTTCTTAAATCATTGTGGTCACACCTTTTTGTCTGAACATCCTCTCATCTTCATTCATTTTCTTCTTTTTCTGCTCTCCCCTTATTTGTTATAATAAAAAATGATTAACGATTCTGGCTCTTCAGCAGTTATGCTATCATTTTTTTCAGATCATTCACCGTCTCCTTCATGTTGTTGAGTTCACCACGCAATCTGCTAACTTCATCTGGTGGATCAACTGACGAGGAGGCTTGAACAACTTCTGCTGATGGAGGAGTGAAAGGAATTGAAGTAGTGTAAGCATCACAGAATGGAGTGTAGTCTTCATTGATCTCAAAGGTAGGTGGACGAATGAACGTTTCAGCTTCAGGAAGATTTAAGTCAAAAGGAACAGGCAGCATAAGTAACTGTCTTCCTTGCAGAGGTAGCGCTTGTGATTGTATAGACAGTGTATTAGACAAAGGGCTAATACGTAGAGCTGTCTGAAAAAGGTATTCAATAAATGTTCCTGTTCTTAGTCTTCCCCCTACTGGACAGTCTTCCTCCTTATTAGTATAGCTGCAGCTCGCTTTATCTGGATCCTGTGCAGGAGTGCATGCTTCATCAATTCTTCGCACTTCTACTGCAATTTGATCTGCGGACTGACGATTGAGGATTGGAATAAGATCAAGAGGAAGCTTTGGGCAATTGAGGATTGGAATAAGCATATGGCATGGATAAAAGGTGGGTGATATGTTTATTTTTCAAATTATGAGCAAATTCTAATTGTTGGTTTTATAAGATATTGTTTTACAAATGATTAAATCAATTACATTTGAAAAGGGTTATAAAATGTGAAAATCATTGTTTCAAAATGATTTACGAAAATTTCCGTAATGGTTCGGACAATTCTCCATAAATGACTTTGAATTGTCAATTAAATGGATTTCTTTATAAGTTAAATTGACAAAGATGACATATTCATTGAGTTCATTGTGTTTTATTGATTAATAAGTTGAGTATGTGAATGAGTGTGATATGGTGTTTGCATGTTCTTGAAAGATTGTAAAGTGTAAATTTATTTGGGTGATATTGTGATTGATAAGTATTGCATTGAATATTAGATGACATGAAAAGTTCAATCTTTGAAAATGTGCCTTCGGGCAATATGAGCTTTCAAGCATGAATACGTGTTACATGGGTTTGGTTAGGTCCTTCATGTGGAGTCAGTGCACTGGTCTCATTTTTAAAGCCTTCTCCCGGCTGCCCGCAAGTGGCAAAGGAGCTCCGTTTTTGGACTCCCCATGTGTTTCATGGCTGCACATGACCGCTTTGCGGGAATGTGCAGTACGTCCTATTTTATGGGCCGACCCAAACCGATTGATGTGTTAAGTGTTTTTGCTTTGTTTGGAATGTGCTGCATTTATATGTGATGCATTTCATGTTCTTAAATGGCTTGAAATTACGACAAATGAGAAATTTGGGATTTTCCAACGATGATGGTTTGAAAGCAGTTTGTAAATGTTTATGAAAGATTTGAAAATTAAAGAGTTTTTGGAAAATAAATCTTCGATGTTTTTGAGCAACAAAAAGTAAGGTTTGAAAATATTTTGCTTATCATTTGTTTAATAAACATGTTATCCACGAGCTTCCGAGCTCACCCCCCTTTCATCCTCATCTCTAGATATTCGAGCAGGAGATTGGATGAAAGACATCAGGATATCAGCATTTGTACATGATTTGTATTTGTGTATTTGATTTAAGTTTTATGGAAATGAATTATGGCTTAGAATGCCATTAGAACATTGTAAGCTTTTGGTTCATAATGTATTTTTGGATTATGCAATTGTGTAAGATTTCGGTTTATGGGAATTAACCAAAGTTTGGACTATGGATAGTGTTTTTTGGTTTTGTATATAAAAGTGAATTGATTTATGAATGTATTTGGGATATGTTTATATGAATATGGAGGAATGTACTGGATGATGGAATATGAGTTTTAATGTGATCATTATGAATTGTTATGAAAATGATTTGAAGTGGATTAGCAATAGGTTTGCGTTTTGCTGAGATCCCGGACGGAGGGCCCGGTTAATCATGATGTATGTGTGATGTTATTAGAAGTGAAAATTCTCTATTTGCAAATTTTTGGATAGGTTAAAGTGCAGTCGTTATGCTGCCGGATTTTACATGACAGTATATGAATAAGAGAAATTTGAGTATGATTGTATGATTTGATTAACATGAATATGAGTTTAAGAAAACAGTTCCAAAGAGGGAAACTGTTTGATATGAAAATAAAATAGATTAAATGATGAAAGAAACGAACAAAATTTTCACCGATTTCGGATGGATTAGTCATAAGGGTTCCCAACGCGTCAGGTTTTTATGTTCTCACTTTCGGATGTCAGAATTTGATCATATTCTTTCGAGACCACCGCTCGTATACTTTTTTTTCAAGTTCTCTTGCTATTTGGAGTTGAATTCATTTGGTACATGATGTGATCGATTCATTGTTTTCGCCCGCTTTGGATTCGATCCGTATTTGATTCGACTTCATTGACATTTGATATCGGTAGGATTCGATCCTTTTAGCCTCACATTTGTTTCATGTCATTTTCTTTGGTTTTCGATTTTCTTTCCGCCTCAAGAGTGGTTAAGAGTGATCATTTTCAGTTTAAGCAGTGGAGTTATAGTGGTAAGTGTAAGAAGTTGGGTCTCGGGAACGGGATCCAACAGTTATGGTATCAAAGCCCAGTAATATGGTCTTACTGGGGCATATGTGTATGAGTGATTTTGCATGAGGAAATGATAAGCGTTTTGCATGAATTATTCGAAGAACCTATGTGATTGTTTGGTTAAGGTGAAGAATTATGTTTGAGTTTGAATTATGATGCTAGAAATTAAGAGTTGAAATTCATGGTGAAATTAGATGATATGACTTGGAATATATGTGAGATGGAAATGAGATGCAAATGATACATTTGTAAAGATGAGTTGATGATAGGAATATATGTATAGAAGTTAAAAGAGATTGAGATTAAATGGTTTTGGTCCATATCAAGGTTATCAATATTTGGACCATTGATTTGAGTGCATATGTGAAGACATAGTGTTTGATATGATAGTGATATTTGAATCTTATAAAGAAGAGAACATTTGTGAATGAGATAAGAATATATGTGATAAGAATTTGGGTGATATTAGGTTTGTGAAGATGAAGATGAGAGTAGCATTTGATGATGTATTGGGTTGTTGATTTTGAATATGCATTTGTGAGAGAAATATATGCATTTGTGAGATCTAGGGAAGAGTTGAAATATGAGTTAAATCTATGTACTTATGAAATTATGATAAGATCTATTGGTGAGTAAATATGATATGGATAGTATATGATAAGTAGAGGTGAAAAACATGAAGAATATGTGTGGTGAGAAATTGCATATGTGAATGACTAGGATCACTTGGAAGACATGAGTTAAGAGCATGTAGTACTTGTTGTTTGCTTAACTATGAATTTCGAGGAAGAAATTCTTTTAAGAGGGGGAGAAATGTTGGACCCCGAACCTTGAAGCGAAATTTAGAAATAATAAATGAAAGAAAATGAGTGTTTTGTATGCAATTTGAGTTATAGATGAGGAAATGTGATTTATGTATGATGATGGGCTGAGAAGCCTTAAGCATGAATCATGTTTAGCTATGTAAGACCCTATGAAAAAAAGTAAGAGATTATAAATGACAAGATGCTATTGAATGTAAGAAATCATATGCATTGAGGTTGAGATTGGGGTAAATTCCAAATCATGGTGAATTGTGATAAATGATGTGTATTTAAGAAAGTGAAGTTAGGATGATTGTTAAATGTATATGTTGATTTAAGGGAAATTAGGGAGTGATTGAAATAGAATTGGCCAAAGTAGCCTTCTTTGAAGTTGTAGCTTGATCTTTTATCTTTCCAACGAGACTAACTATGCAAGATTTCGAGATCGGAGTTAAGAGTTATAGTTGATAAAAGTTATGATGTTAATAAGATTGATGTTAGTGACAGCTTGATGACATGTTTGAAAGTTGAGATTTTGATGAACCAATTTAGTTGAGTTTTGAGAAGTTCATGAATAGAATTTGTTGCTATAATTGTTATGAAGTGTTTAGGCCTTTGAATAAGTGAATATGTGGAGATTATAAGAGTATGTGATGGTAGTTTGAATGAGAGAAGCATAGGAAAAAGATTGAAGAAGTTGTGAAAATTAGCATGTCCGTTAAACGGACATGGGAGTCCGTTTAACGGACAGCTACGGGTCAAAAGGACCCCTTGCTATGTGTATGTCCGTTAGGCGGACATGGGTGTCCGTTTAACGGACTTTCTCAGATGGTTTGGTATCATTTTGGCCGTACGTCGTTTTGAGGCCAAATTTGGTTTCGAGGTCTCTAATACGAGTTGTAGATCTTGATGTTATCTTTCAAATGGAACAAGAACGAAGGATTTTGGATATCTTTAGAGAACGTTATGGCATTTGCGCCAAAAGAGTTTCAAATTGATTTCTGTTTTGAACATGTTGAGTTGTTTTGATCATAACTCACTCATCCGACCTCGGATTGAGGCGATTCTTGAAGCATTGAATTCCTAACACATGTTTCCTTCTCTCCATGAAACTTTGCATCAATTGGAGTCAAATTGAAAAAGTTTGATTGAATCATATGATAATCAGAATGTTTGGTTTCATTCTGAGCTGGCTATTTTTCCTTCCTCATCCAACTCTATCATATCATTTGCTTGTATCTTTTCCGTCCGACATCTGAATGACTTAGTTCTCAAAGCATTGGATTCCTAAGATAATGAAGTTCATGATTATGTGAAAATTATAAATTTTAGAGATTTAATTGAGCAAGATTATGTGAATCATAGTGAGTCAAGAAAGTTTCTGAACATAGTTCAGTACTTTGCGAATTTCGGGATCTGTCGAGATCCGATTGAAGCGATGTTTAAGGAATAATAAAGTTAAGACATGGGGCTACAATTTTTATGAAGAAATGAAATTTTAGTTTAGCCTTTAAGAATGTTTATTTGTGGAAGGAAGCGAATTCTAGAAACTGTGATAGAAAAAGGATATGTCCGACATGTTTGGACTATAACTTTTGATATAGTGCTCTGAATTGAATGATTCTTGAGGCTTTATGAAACTAAGACATAGAGGAACATTTCTTTAGAAGGAAGTTTTAGCAAATTCCTTCATTTAGATGTGAGAATAATTGTCCAAAAGTAAACATGACTTAAAGAAAAGTTCAGGGGCATATTAGGAAGTTCACTTAAGGTTTTGAGTTTAAAGCTTATAAGACAAGGACAAAAGGGTAAATTACACTTCATTAAATGTCTTGACCTATAAAAGAGGAGGAAAATGTCGTGGGTTTTAGAGAAAGCTCACGAAATTTCCAGAAGGAGGAAGAAGAAAGAAGAAAGAAGAAAGAAGGAGGAAGAGAGAAGAGAGGAGATCGTGGGAGAGAAGAAGACGGAGGAAGAAGAGGAAGGTTTCTGAGTTCTCAAGCTTGTTTTTCCATGGATTTCTGAAGGAAAAGAGGGAAGGAGAAGAGATTTACTCCAAGCTAAGAGGAATTTCGAAAATGGGAAGAGAGAAAGGTAAGAGATGATTTTAAAGTTTGAGTTTTTCTTGAGTTTTGGTTGTTTTATCCTAAGATGGTTATGGGTTTGTTATATATGAGGTTAATTTGAATGATTATGCTTTTGGGTTATGTTAAATCATGGATGAGAAACTATTTGGAATTTATGCTAAAGTATATGAGTAGAGATTTTGGAATGAAGTAGAGAGGTTGGAATCTATATGGGTTTGTAGAAAATGATGAGTATGATATGGGTTTTGGATGATTATGGTTTAGGTGACTTATATAGGAAGAAAGAGTGAAGTAAAGATCAAGAGGAAGCTTTGGGCAATTGAGGATTAGAATAAGCATATAGCATGGATAAAAGGTGGGTGATATGTTTATTTTTCAAATTATGAGCAAATTCTAATTGTTGGTTTTATAAGATATTGTTTTACAAATGATTAAATCAATTACATTTGAAAAGGGTTATAAAATGTGAAAATCACTGTTTCAAAATGATTTACGAAAATTTCCGCAATGGTTCGGACAATTCTCCATAAATGACTTTGAATTGTCAATTAAATGGATTTCTTTATAAGTTAAATTGATAAAGATGACATATTCATTGAGTTCATTGTGTTTTATTGATTAATAAGTTGAGTATGTGAATGAGTGTGATATGGTGTTTGCATGTTCTTGAAAGATTGTAAAGTGTGCATTTATTTGGGTGATATTGTGATTGATAAGTATTGCATTGAATATTAGATGACATGAAAAGTTCAATCTTTGAAAATGTGCCTTCGGGCAATATGAGCTTCCAAGCATGAATACGTGTTACATGGGTTTGGTTAGGTCTTTCATGTGGAGTCAGTGCACTGGTCTCATTTTTAAAGCCTTCTCCCGGCTGCCTGCAAGTGGCAAAGGAGCTCCGTTTTCGAACTCCCCATGTGTTTCACGGCTGCACATGACCGCAAAGCGGTCATGTGCAGTACGTCCTGTTTTATGGACCGACCCAAACCGATTGATGTGTTAACTGTTTTTGCTTTGTTTGGAATGTGCTGCATTTATACGTGATGCATTTCATGTTCTTAAATGGCTTGAAATTACGACAAATGAGAAATTTGGGATTTTCCAACGATGATGGTTTGAAAGCAGTTTGTAAATGTTTATGAAAGATTTTGAAAATTAAAGAGTTTTTGGAAAATAAATCTTGATGTTTTGAGCAACAAAAGCAAGGTTTGAAAATATTTTGCTTATCATTTGTTTAATAAACATGTTATCCACGAGCTTAGAGCTCACCCCCCCCTTTCATCCTCATCACGGTATTCGAAGGGAGATTGGATGAAAGACATCAGGATATCAGCATTTGTACATGATTTGTACTTGTGTATTTGATTTAAGTTTCATGGAAATGAATTATGGCTTAGAATGCCATTAGAACATTGTAAGCTTTTGGTTCATAATGTATTTTTGGATTATGCAATTGTGTAAGATTTTGGTTTATGGGAATTAACCAAAGTTTTGACTATGGATAGTGTTTTTTGGTTTTGTATATAAAAGTGAATTGATTTATGAATGTATTTGGGATATTTTTATATGAATATGGATGAATGTACTGGATGACGAAATATGAGTTTTAATGTGATCATTATGAATTGTTATGAAAATGATTTGAAGTGGATTAGCAATAGGTTTGCGTTTTGCTGAGATCCCGGACGGAGGGCCCGGTTGATCATGATGTATGTGTGATGTTATTAGAAGTGAAAATTCTCTATTTGTAGATTTTTGGATAGGTTAAAGTGCAGTCGTTATGCTGCCGGATTTTACATGACAGTATATGAATAAGAGAAATTTGAGTATGATTGTATGATTTGATTAACATGAATATGAGTTTAAGAAAACAGTTCCAAAGAGGGAAACTGTTTGATATGAAAATAAAATAGATTAAATGATGAAAGAAACGAACAAAATTTTCACCGATTTCGGATGGATTAGTCATAAGGGTTTCCAACGCGTCAGGTTTTTATGTTCTCACTTTCGGATGTCGGAATTTGATCATATGCTTTCGAGACCACCGCTCGTATACTTTTTTTTCAAGTTCTCTTGCTATTTGGAGTTGAATTCATTTGGTACATGATGTGATCTGATTCATTGTTTTCGTTCCGTTTCGGATTCGATCCGTATTTGATTCGACTTCATTGACATTTGATATCGGTAGGATTCGATCCTTTTAGCCTCACATTTGTTTCATGTCATTTTCTTTGGTTTTCGATTTTCTTTCCGCCTCAAGAGTGGTTAAGAGTGATCATTTTCAGTTTAAGCAGTGGAGTTATAGTGGTAAGTGTAAGAAGTTGGGTCTTGGGAACGGGATCCAACAGTATCTTCTTCCAAAATAGAGACTAAGGATCTTGTGGCTCTGGGTGCACAAGATTTAGAAGTTTCTTCTCGACTCTGTTCTCTAGCAATCTTTTCTTCTTGTTGCCTCAGAGTCCTAATCCTCGGAGATCTTTTTGCTTTCTTCACAACTTCGCTCAAAAGACTTTCTCGTCGTCTTTTTGACGCACTTTGTTCTGTCCTCTGGGATTGGCTTTCTTCGAGATGAGGACTCGCCTGTTTCATGAGAGGTCTTCCTAGCACTCTCTTTAGTTCATCAGCAGGTGATTTGATACTCACTGGAGATTGAGAACTTGAAACGGGAGTCTTCTTCAATACACGCTCCCCCTCAGTTCTTGACTTCCTTGAAGAGTTGGCTTGGTCTTTATCTATAGTGCTCAGACCCATTCGCCGTATTATGTGTGCATCGATCTTGCTCTTCACAGGAACAATTCTTCTATTTCCTTGGTGCAGACGAATACCATATTCATTGAAAATCCTCGTCAGAAGCATGCCATAAGGATAACTAGTTGATTCCTTTATCCCCTTAGTTATATAATGAAGGATTAAGAAGGGTAAATCTATGGGATTTCGATTCAGTAGGTAGAACAGACATTGTTCATCCAGAGTGGTCACCAAATGTCTTGAACCAACTCTGGGAAGAATGCAATTAAACAAAATTGCGTGAAGCACCCTAGCCTTTGGAATCAAATTGGATGTCTTCCTCTCCCTTGAATCATTTGTGCCATATAATTGCCTCCTGATATCTTCTTCCTTCATACCGACTTGGGACATCCATCCGGCCTTGGTAGACAGTTTCTCACCAACCGATGGACAATTAGTCACCTTCTTTATGAGCTCCTTTGTCACAATGACAAATATTCTATCTACAGAAGATACGATGGTGTTGTCTATTAGATGAGCGTTCTTCCAAAACTCATATACCTCATCTGTGTATATTGGTTCTTGAGTCTGGAAGAAGTTCCTCCAACCAGCTCTTATGATTTCTGGTTCTACATCCATTCCGTCTCTTCTTAGTGACTCAAAGTTCACAAGTCTTTCAAAAATCATAGTTGCTTCCATTGTGTAGAGCAAAAACTGTCTTCTGGAGAACTTTTTGAGTGAGATGTTTTGAGAGAATTGGTAAAGCCGAAATGAACCGTCAGGAGATGATGAAAACATTGCAATAATTTCACCTTCAGTCTACTTGTAGGATTACAGTCTGGTGAGTTCTAGAATTATTAAGAACCTCGATATTATCAGATTTTTCCCTCCAAAAATCTTCCTGGTGAGAGAAGTTACTAGCTGTAACTCACTGTAACTAACGTCGTTAGTTTTGACGTTACTTTAGTCCTGACCGTTCACTTAACATAACCATGTTAAGATTGCGTCTTATCTTCTGGAACCGTTCTTCACTCAGTGGTTTAGTGAAGATATCTGCCTACTGAAGCTCTGTTTCAACGAACTGTAGAAGCACCACTTTTCTCTGAACATAGTCTCTCAGGAAGTGATGTCTCACTTCTATATGCTTCACTCTGGAATGTTGAATTGGATTCTTTGACAGATTGATTGCACTGGTGTTGTCGCAATAGATTGGAATCTCCTCTTCTTGAACTGAATAGTCTTCAAGCTGATACTTGATCCATAGCTGAAGTGAATCACAAGTTAATACAGCACTTAGAAAACAATAATAGAATGCACGAGAAGGGGGGTTGAATTGTGTATTCCCCTCTTTATAAGTCTTTTCAGAATTACTTGTTAGGAATAAAAATCTTTACTGAATTTTTATTTATTCCGATTGATCAAACTTCTCAATACTATGAATATGAGCGATGAAGTAATGATAAAATTTGAAACTAAAAGCGAGATAGAGAGTAAGAGTGGTAGACACGCCGGATTTGTCTGGTTCATCCCAAACCGTGGGCTACGTCCGATCCTCGAGTTTCTTACGAGATTTCACTATGTCTTCAATCGTTATAAGTATTCTTTCACGAGCCTCTTGAGTCTCTACAACCAAGTATTCTTTCACACTTAGCCTCTGCAGTTATCTGTACACCTTTTCTTTTCGAAAAATATTTGAATACTTTATTACTGAGAAGATAGCACTCAGCTAGTTTGCACTTAATCGCTTTTTCACTTTGTGTTATTTTTCTAAAATCAGCAGCTTTTCAGTTTTCGACTTCGACTTGAATTTATAGCCTTCATCTCTAACTGCTTCTTGATTCTTAAATCTTGAATCTTTAATCTTTAAAGAAACGGTTAATCAGTTGAGTTCTGTAACTAACTCGAACTGACTCTTGCGTTTGTTTCTTTACTTCGTCTGCATCTGCTTCACATTTGCGTCTGCTTTACTTTTACGTCTGCGTCTGTTTTGCATTTGTGCGTCTGCGTCTGCGTCTGCTTTGCGTCTGCGTCTGCGTCTGCTTTGCATTTGCGTCTGCGTCTGCTTTGCATTTGCGTCTGCGTCTGCTTTGCATTTACGTCTGCGTCTGCTTTGTATTTGCGTTTACGTCTGCTTTACATTTGCGTCTGCGTCTGTCTACTTTGCATTTGCGTCTGCGTCTGCTTTGCATTTGCGTCTGCGTCTACTTTGTTTTTCTTGTATATGATCTCTCTTTGTTTGTTATACATCAAAATCATTTTTATGTAAAGTCATTTTGACTTAACAATCTCCCCCTTTTTAAATATAACAAATTACATACAAGAAAAGAAAACAGAACAAAGTAAATTTCTGATTTTGCAAAGTAGAAAAAACTTATCTTCTTCCTTTCTTAAATACATTGTGGTCACGCCTTCTTTATGCGAACATCCTCTCCTTTTCTGTTGATTATCTTCTTTTCCTGCTCTCCCCATATTTGTTATAATAAAAAATGATTAACGATTCTAGATCTTCAGCAGTTCTGCTATCATCTTTCTCAGATCATTCACCGTCTCCTTCATGTCGTTGAGTTCACCTCGTAATCTGCTAACTTCATCTGGTGGATCAACCGACGAAGAGGCTTGATCAACTTCTGGCGATGGAGGCGAAAGGAATTGAAGTAGTGTAAGCATCAGAGGATGGGATGTAGTCTTCATTGATCTCAAAGGTAGGTGGACGAATGAACGTTTCAGCTTCAGGATGATCTAAATCAAAAGGAGTAGGCAGCATCAGCAAATGTCGTCCTTGCAGTGGTAGGGCTTGTGCTTCAATAGACAGTGTATTAGACAAAGGGCTAATACGAAGAACTGTCTGAACGAGGAACTCAGAAAACGTTCTGTTCTTATTCTTCCCCCTACTGGACAGTCTTCCTCACTATTAGTATGGCTGCAGCTCGCTTTATCTGACTTCTGTGCAGGCGTGCATGCTTTATCTGTTGGGACCCGATCCGAGAACCAGATCCCAACCGAAAAATGAAAGCCAAAACGAATACGAATCACAAAGAGGCAAAACGAATAAACGATTGATCACAAAGCGAAACATATCATTAACGAATCGAAAGCAATTTCCGACATCCGTGAACAAATATCAAACAAAGCGTTTGTGTTGGAAACCTTAAGACTATCAGTCCAAACTAATCCAAATCTGTGTACATTTTTTTTTCTTTCCTTCTCTCATTTTCATAACTCAATAGCCTCATACAAATCTCATAATCCAAGTACAATTCATGCACGATCTCATAAATCAAAACCTTATACAACCCAACCATTCTCATCAATCATAACCATACACAAATTAAGTATACAATTTCATAATCTATACATATTAGGAATTTCTTTCTTACAAAACGTCGATGGCATTCTAAGCCATATACAATATCAATTACCAAAATTCTACTTTACACAAATTACACTCTAAGCAAAATCGAACACAAAGTCTTGACCTTCTTTCATCCGATCTCCCGCTCGTAACCTGGAGATGGGGATGAAAGGGGGGTGAGCTTGAAAGCCCGTAGGTAACATGCTTATAACAAAATAATAGGCAAAACCTTTCAAAAGTTTACTCTCATTGAACATTTTTCATAAACATAGTCAATCCACTTTGAAATCACAAAACTCTTATTTCTTCAAATTCTCAACCAATGCACAATAATGTCAACAATGTATGCATCAAACTCACAATACATAAATGCAATGCACATCAAATGTGAATGCACAATCAAATGGCTCGAGAGTTCCTTAAACACGACGGAAATCGAAGTTTACCGTAAACACGACGAGTCCATTTTTCAGATCTCGTAAGCCTCAAGCAGGCAGCCGGGAGAAGGCTAAGGGGGGTCAACGTGCACGTGACTATCAAAGTAGGTTCTCTCTTGCCCAATCATAACCAATTTATGTTCACATATTCAAGCACAAGACTAGCATTTTATGTTTCTTTCATTCTTTCGAATCAAATCGAAATGCCATAGCACAATTCGATGGCATAAATTATCATATATCACAATGCAAATTCTTTTGCATATTCATCACAATTCAAATTCGATCCATGAAGCATATACACATAAAACAATTTCTTTAAAGCATTTGAAAACAGTATATGCACAATTACGAAATGTTTGAAACCTTTTATTTCTTGTTTTGGAAAAACTTTATTGGCTTATTATTCAATTATAAACACGAAACCCACCTCGAATCGATGCTACAAGCTTGTCCTTAGCTTCAATTTGACCATTCGTCTTTCTTTCTTCCAATAGAAAATTTCCTACACCAATTTCCCACAAATTCAATCTCATAAATAACAAAATCCTTAAAATTGAACTTAGAAACACTAATCCCTCATATATTCAAGCTTTCTAAATCATAAATTGCCAAAATCCCCAAATTCCAAATTTGGGCATAAACCCTAATTAATTTCCATCCAAAATTGATCCCGTTAAAGCATGTAATCTCCAAAATTAGGCATAGAATTAACAAACCTATACCATAAGCAAAGTTTCTAAACCAAAACTTCATTCAAAACTTAAGAATAAAATCCACCTCTTCCTTATTTTTCCCCATTTTGAATTTTCCTTGTCCCATAAGGGAGCTATCACCTTCTTCCATCTTTCCCCTTTAGCATCAACTTGAAATCATCCTTGGAAGGTAGCAAAATTTCGAACCCTAAAATTTCTCTCCTTTTCTCCTTCCTTTTCTCCCATCCGAATCTCTCATTCTCTCTCTTCTTATTCTCTTGTTTTTGTTTCTGTCAAAATCGTGACTCACTGCTCCTTCTTATACTAAAGCACACTCTTCTTATTTACCAACTTGCCATTAATGAATGAGAGAAGACCCTTATGCCCTTACTTGTAAGCCTTTAAAACTTAACACTTAAGTGATCTTCCAATAATGTCCTTCCTAAGAATTGACATCTTGTCTCCTTATTTCGATCAGGTAGCTGAAGTCATTTGACAAAACTCTCTTCTAGAGAAATGTCCCTCTATGTCTTACGAATCCATCGCTTCAAAAATCAGGCCGTTCGGAGCTCTATAACTCAAGATATCTCCAAAATACTGAAGTCTGTTCTTCAGACTCGAGGCTGAACACTACACCTAACTTCCGACCCATATTTGGAAGTCTTAGAGGCTACATTGTTGATCGCCTCCTTCATAACATTTGTAGCCCCATCTCTGTAGTTTAATTTTCAAAAATACTCAACTCAATCCGAGCTCTAGCGAGCTCTAGCGACCTATAATACTGAACACTATTCAGCCATTACAAAGCTGAGACTGAACTCTATACTCAACTTCCGACCTGTATTTGAAAGTCTTCGAGGCTCCATTGTCAGTCGGCTCCTTCATAACATTTATAGATATATGTCTCTAGTTTAATTTCCAAAAAGAATCAACTCAATCCGAGCTTTAGAGATTGAGATATATCTAAAATACTGAACACTATTCAGCCACTACAACACCAAGACTGAACACTACACTGAACTTCCGACCTAAATTTGGAAGTCTTAGAGGCTCAATTGTTGATCGGCTCCTTCATAACTTTTGTAGTCCCATGTCTCTAGTTTAATTTACAACAAGAATCAACTCAATCCGAGCTCTAACGAGCTCTAGAGATCTATAATACTAAACATTGTTCAGTCATTACAACACCAAGATTGAACACTATACTGAACTTCCGACCTACATTTGGAAGTCTTAGAGGCTAAATTATAGCTCGGCTCCTTCATAACATTTGTATCCCCATCTCTCTAGTTTAATTCTCAAAAAGAATCAGCTCAATCTGAGCTCTATAGCTCAAGTTATCTTCAATTTACTGAAGCATAGTCAGACTTAATCAACTGATCGTCATACTTTGTTTCAATGCACCTTTTTCAATTTAGTGCTAAAATCAACCAATCTAGCATGGAAAGATAGAAAAATGTCTTAGAAATTCAATGCTTCAAAAATCAGGTCGATCGGATGTCGGACGAAGAAGTTATGCTCAAAATAAAGAAGGGAGGTCGGTCGGTCAAAAATCAGACACAATGGCCGAGCTGCGCGACCACGCGGGTCTCTCGGCCATGCGCCCGCGTGGGTCGCTCGGCCACGACCGGCCATGCGCGGATCGCTCGGCCGCTCGGCCTTGCGCAGGTCGCTCGGCCGCTGCTCCGACCTCCGAACTTCAAACCATCATAACTTTTGACTCCGAGCTCCAAATCAGTCGCGGTTTGTTTCATTGGAAAGCTAAGAGATAGCTCTACCATTTTTAAGAAGGATACAATGGCAAGATCGGACAATAAAGGAATCAAAAGTTTACACAAAGATGACTGATCGATAATTTCTCAACAGTACCAAAACTTGCAAGCATCATAACTTTTGATCCAGAACTCCAAATTTAACAAACTTGGTGTCTATGGAAAGCTTGAAGAAAGATCTACAACTTTTATGAAGGTCACAAACCTCAATTCCAACTCTATAAAGGTCAAAAGTGGCCTCAAAGATTTATCTGTGATCTGCCATTTAGACAGCACCTGCACCCAACTCTAGTAACTCACATATTAAGATTAACACATCCTAAAATAGCCCATTACACATCATGGAAAAGCTCTACAGCTCGTCTAACACTCTCAACAATACGAAATGATCTCATCCGATCTATAGCAGTCCAGAAATTTCAGCACTATACTCTACTTCAATAACTTACGCCATTCATACACAATTTACATGTCATATCTGTACACAAATCTATACACAATTTATCTTTCATATCCATATATAAATCCATATCTCATTAACATCATAAGATAAATGTTTATAAAATTAAATGGCATTCCAAGCCATATTATAACATCGATATCAAGTCCAAATACAAAAGATACAAAACTCCATCATTCTCCACATATGGTGAAATCTTATTCTTAAAATAATCTAACTTAAAACACAACATTCACAATCAAACAAATTGTCTTTATTTTCTAATTTCTTCAAAATTTTACACTTTCACTTACTATTTCTTGATTTCAACTTCCATTTCAATCATCTCATCCACTTAAACTTTCATAACCAAAACTAATCTTGAGTCATCAAAACCAATAATTTCTTTTCTCATCAATTTCCTCAAGGCATAGAGACTTCTATAACACAATTCATATCCGAAAACACCCATTGAATTCATTTTAATATTTCTAATTTCCACTGAAGGATCGAGGTCCAACATTATCAATTTTTTGCACCTCTTCTGCAATTTGATCTGCGGACAGATCATCACTAGCATCATCTTCAGGATATAATTTTGATTTCCCCCTGGTAAAATCTTTTGAGAATCTTGGCTGTATATCTGGTGCAACCATTATCTCTGTATTTTTAGTGATTGGGAAAATAGTACACGGATGGCAGGGACGTTTTATAGGATATGGCATAGTAGCAACAAATCCCAAAGTATCATAGAAGATCTTTTCGTCTTCTTTGAGTAACTCTCATGTGTTATGATTAATCACCATAGGTTGTACCACAGCTACTATCTTCTTCTTTGGTTGAACACCGATTGCAATAGCAGTCTTACGTCAGTAACTACTTCCACCATTTTGATCTTCAACTTGTTTCCTCAAAACTTGTGGTAGTTGTATACCATTAGACACGGTTTATCATCCTCCGAATCGTCATCTTGTTGCTTCTTGATGTTCTTCATTAGGAGTCATCTGAACCGGGCTTTCATCTCTGGCTCCTCTGTTGAGCAACAGTGTTTCTGAACCGTGCTTTCTTTATTTGGTTCTTCTTCTTGATGAACAATAGGGGTATCTGATCAGAACCGCCACTTACATTTCTACTTGAGCAGTATTAATAATTTCTTTTCGTTGACTAACGTCCTCGGCAGTTGAAATGATCTTCTTCGACTAACCTTTTAGTCTTTTTTCTCTGCTTGATTAGTTTCTTGATTTCTTCGTTGGAGATTTTCTTTTCTCGGATGTTGCTTTTCTCTTCCTCTCAGTCTCTTTGGATTTTCTGGCCGTATCTTCTTCCAGAATAGAGACTAAGGATCTTGTGGCTCTGGGTGCACAAGATTTAGAAGTTTCTTCTTGACTCTGTTCTCTGGCAATCTTTTCTTCCTATTGCCTCAGAGTCCTAATTCTTGGTGATCTCTTTGCTTTCTTCACAACTTCGTTCAAAAAACTTTCTCCTTGTCTTTTTGGCGCACTTTGTTTTGTCCTCTGAGATTGGCTTTCTTTGAAAAGAGGACTCACCATTTTCATGAGAGGTCTACCTAGCACTCTCCTTAGTTCAGCAGTAGGTGATTTGATACTTACTGGAGACTGAGAACTTGAGACAGGAGTCTTCTTCAATACACACTCCCCCTTAGTTCTTGACTTCCTTGAAGAGTCGGCTTGGTCTTTGTCCACTGTGTTCAGACCCATTCGCCGTATCGTGTGTGCATCAATCTTGCTCTTCACAGGAACAGTTCGTCTGTGTAACACCTCACACCCGTAAGACCCGAACCCGATATCGTTGGTGATATCCGAGTCCGTGTCCCACGAGAGTGGCGTACTACATCAGTCGATTTAAAATTCAGTATACATTTTTTTTTCTTTTTTCTTCTTGTAGCCATTAACTCCACGTTCACACGGCGGACCGATAAGTAAATAAAATCCGTGTTCAATATACACGATTTGATTATTACGGTCATCCGATAATAAGTACAATCATCAATCTGATAAAACATTAATACCACAATGGCTCAAGAAAATATAAAGCCTTGTTATAAGATGATTGCGGAATACATTTTACTAAGACACTAATGCGATAACGAACCGATCCCGACCTCTAACCTTTACTCGTCTACATGAGACATACTCCGTGTCAACCGGGGTATTCTTGAGACCTGAAAATAGATGCAAATTTTGGGTGAGTTTTGCGAACTCGGTGAAAACCATCATCGATGGTTCACTCAAATCATGCATTACGCCCATGGCGTCTGATGATCTGATAATCATCAATTACGGTAAATAGTCAATAACGATATCCGAGAATGATAAAACATTCACGATAATTCATCCCATCACGAAAGTAGAACTTATCACATAACGATTACTTATGCGAATGCAATGCATATGTGACTCTTTCCGATTATTCAAGATATTGTGCCCAAGTGCTCGATCGATTTCGGTGGGGACGCGTGTGATTTCTCCCCTCGGGCTCGTGGGTCTTGTCGAAGATATGATGAGAGCTCGAAGCTCTTATCAGTAAAAATAGCAACTTGGGGCACGTCCATTATCTGATCATGCAATTATGCATGCAGTGCAGGATTTGGCTATAAAGCCCAGTGTATCAGTAAATCCACAATATGGCTATAAAGCCCGGTGTATCGGTCATCCACAATATGGCTATAAAGCCCGGTATAGCGAGATTCAAGATGGTGGCTATAAAGCCCAAATATATTGGTATCGGTGTCATTGATGCAAGTAAAACCATTAAACATGCAATCATCCACTTTTATACATGCCAGAAATCATACAATTCATCTTTGCACGTAATTCACGTTGAGCATGTAAACAACCAGAAATTTGAGAAACCAACTAGGTTACTCACCTATTGCTTCCGAGCTAATGTCGGAAAGCCCTCGTGACGTCGGTCAATCGACGCCCAATTGGACCTCTATATGAATCGAGAAAAATACGAGTCACTAAATATGAAATTTGTGCTCATGTTGATGAAATATGCATGTTCATGAATTCGGTCCTAATTCAATATTTTTCCATAATAAAATTCTATGAAAATTAGAAATCCATAAGGCCGACGGTGCATAATTCGGACCTCTATAGGTCCTCAATTAAATAAAGCAGTGTTTACAAGTTCCGTCAATAGGGGCTCGTCAAATTCCGTCTAAAATTCCCGTTTTCTCAGAAAATGAAATTAAATATTCAACGAATCCGATGCCTCCGAATCAGTCAATCGGACGTCGGACGGAAAGAAATTGACAAAAGAACCATTGTACCATTTAATATCAAAATAATAATCAAAATAAAATAAATATATATATATATATATATCGGAACGCCCGCCTCGCGAGGCGATTTTGCCTCACTTCGTCATGCGAGGAGGCGTCGCCTCTCGACCACCGACCCTTAATCTCGCCCTCGCGAGACGGGGAGTTCCCCTGTCTTGCCCTTTTCTTTTTTTTCCAGATTTCCAACTTAATTTCCATCCACTCTAACTTTTAGCACACAAATCAGAAAAATACCCACTATACCTCATTGGAAAGCTTATGAAAAGCTCTACAATTCTCTAGAAGACCATAAAAATCAATTCCAACCCTAAGGGTGTCAAATAATCCATCAAACCTTCTGCCTTCACAATTTCCCTCAACACAGGGCAGTACATTTACAATTTCATAACTCACTGATTCCTTAGTAATAAATTACCAAAAAAATATGATCAATAAATTCACAATGTCCTCTACAACTTTCATGAACAACTCAAAATCAAATTCTATTGCTAAGCCAGTCAATTAATTCATTCAATGTCACTGTCCCTGAAATCCTTCACTTTGGGCAGTAATCTTACAAGAAGCATAACTTCCAGTATATAAGTCAATAAAATCAGAACTTTATATCCTTGTAAAGATAACATCTAAAACTTCAATTTTCATGAAGCACTCAACATCCAATTCGATCTCTAACAATTTAAAAATTGTTATGGAAGTTTCTGTTATCATCAGCCATTCATAACCTAATGTAGGATCAGTTTTTTGAAAAATCATATCTCCCAATTCTGACTTCTAAAAATTACATACCAAATATCAATTTCAAGATAATCTCTTCCTCTACAACTTTTCAGAAGCTCACTCACACCAATTCAGTCCACATCAAATGTTAAAATTGCCTCAAATCAGTAAACTCACAAAATCACACTTAAACTAGGTTTCATCCAAAATGCTCAAAACCAGTCATTAGTAATCAATTCATATCTCCCAATATATAATTCCAAAAATAGCAAGATCAGTAGCAATGGAAAGATAATCAAATATTCTACAACTTCCAAGAAGACCATTCTCCCTAATTCCATCTCAATTAATTCATAAAAATCAACAAAACTCAGATGTCATGGTTGCGGTTACTGTTCACAGGCAATGGAACAGCAACCTTCCATGCAAAATTTCACCCTTCTATCATTGAAATTCAACAACACCTATTTCACACTAAATTGAAGCCAACATTCCAAAGTTTCAGTGGCCACTAACCTTACCTCATTTTCATTTCTATACAATAAGTTATGAATAAAACAGTAACATCAATATAATTCCAATTTTCCAGATTTAAGGTTAACCTTAGTTCAATCACTTCCAATACCTTTTTCTCATCACTAGACATCAAAATAAATATAAATTAAATATCACTCCAGTCATACATATACTAGGGTTTATACTGAAAAATTTACAGCATTAAATTCCTCAATTCAAAGACTCAAATACTTATCCCCATTCAATTCAAAATCAAACCATGTCATTACTTTCAATTCAGCCATCACTTAGCTTTATACCCATTACTTTAAATCACAATAATCATCACTTTAATGTCTACATGAACCTAATACATGCTTTAAATCCTTTTATTAAATACCCCATACTATCATGGCATTTAATTCCATGTAAAAACAACATTCAAAACTCAAACCTTAAATAACAACTTACCTAATTCAAACCCTCCTTCAAACCTTCAACAACCACTTTCTAACTTCTACACCAAAGTATCAACCCCCTTCCCTTCTCAAATATACTCAAGACTCATCTTCTAGCTTTGAGGGAATCAAAGAGAGGAGCTTGAAGTTATGGAGAAAGATGAGAAGAGAGCAAAATCGATGGTTTAAAAGAAGAGTTGGTTTTGTGTGTTTTGGATGGCTATACATAAGGCACAAAATCATCTTTCCTTCCTTCTTTCAACACATGTCCGAGAGAGCAATGAGAGGGTGCACTAATGTTGCTTTTAAATGGCAAAATTTGATTGGTTTCAAATTCAAAGAAAAGTCAAATTATACTTATTTAATCCAGATCCAAAATTCTACCCAATTACTCCCAATGATCCTACTTTCGGTCCCAAAATAATATACCCAATAATACAAGTATCATTGGTAGAACTTTCGCTACCAAAAATCAACGGTTTGTCACTTGGCGATTTTATCCATCAGGACTTTCTGAAATTTCCCAATTATTTTTCGAGAATTAATGAAATTCCTAAAATTATAAAACAGTAACGAAGCACTCAAATAAATTTTCAATCACAAAATCACCTTTTCTACTCCAAAACAAGTTTAGGCGATCACCGGCGATTTTGTCGGTCAGGAACTTTCTCGGAAAATTCCAGAAAAATTCCTAAAATCCTTAAAATGTAAAACCATTTATGGTGCAGTCAATCAATTTTCCAAACTCAATTATCCCATTAATTCTAATAAAATTGCTTTAGGCCCACCACGGAATGTCATGAATGCATTTACCGTAATTTCATATACACAATTGATACTGTGTATCAATCCTATTATGCATGAACAGTTCTAAATATTCCCTATTAGTCCCATCCTATGCCAAGTTTACTATTTTACCCTTCCAGGAGGGGGTGGGATGTTACAATTCTCCCCTCCTTATAAGAATTTCGTCCTCGAAATTCTCAGTCAACGGTTCACTATGACAGTAATCATATGAGTCTATATATCCTATACACTTTTCCACTTAATGATTCACTTTTGGAGTGATCACAGTAACCACTCTCAGTCCGTGGTTCAGTTACTATGGCTAACTCATTATCACTTAATGCGATGTGATTTGACAAAACTATCGATTGGCGATCTCATTTTCTTAGCTATCTCACTTACCATTTCTAGAATTGTCACTACTTTTGGTTCCGATATATAACTCAGTTCGGTATTTTCGAATCTATTCACTTATTACATTTTATTCTTCTAATACCTTTTTCCCACTGTGCCATATAGTCCAATTCGTATTCCATTGAGGACATCTCCATATCTTTGGTACCTCCCTTAATCACGTCAGGGACGATTTACATTCCTTTGGTACCAATACAGTGACACTTAACTCCACTTCACTATAATCAGTAACAATGTACCTAATGCAGTCCTTTATCATATGTCATTCACTTTATATTCAAATTCGATTCTCGTAAGACAATTCACTATTCTATAATGTTCACACACTTTATCTGGATATACAGTTTACTCTGTCTCATTTGTCCGATCCAATTCCACTTTAGCTAACCATGTAGTCTTCCTAAGTCACTTTCCTTTTTCTCACACATTTTAGTCTCAAACCCATTCTGATCTTTAACTCTCAAGAGGCCTATGCAAGGTGTAAAGTATATATATTCTTCAGTGAATCAGAATTCTATAACACAACCATAATCAAACCTTTTTCCTATTGGACATTCAATCTATAAACTCTTGAGCCAAGAATCACGTCATTCTATACCTACAATTACTCAATTTCACTTTTCACATATGCTGACTAGAATGTCTAACTTTGATTGTTCACTTTCTTGTTCTAATACCTTTTATCGGTACACTTATTTCTTCTTCAACTTTTGTTCACTATAGTTTTCCAATTCCATTTGTATATTCGAACTCATCATAAGAACTTCCCCCTTTACTTTCTGCACTCTTAACCTTTCTTATCACTATTTTTACAACTTAAATTTTCCGAAACGCCTCACTATTACTCATCATCGCTTGACAATCACCGATAATCCCAATATCTCGTAATTGATCATTCATTACTTGAATTTGGTAGGCGTAATTGTTCATTCATTTCAGACTATCGTATTTATACTTGTCTCTTTTCTCAAATTAACACAAAGTGTATCCTTATAGGAATCTCAGTCTCAAGGCTTTCAATAATGAGAATGGCACTACTACCATTTATCACAGTCGATTCAATTTATTTCATACTTGTTCAACATATTGTCGCAGATTCAATACTC
The DNA here is from genome assembly GCA_029891385.1 of Erythroxylum novogranatense. NCBI lineage: Eukaryota > Viridiplantae > Streptophyta > Magnoliopsida > Malpighiales > Erythroxylaceae > Erythroxylum > Erythroxylum novogranatense. The sequence continues at coordinate 83,155,578 of CM057231.1, read as the reverse complement.
ACTACCCACTCTTCCAATGTATGTATATCATCGATGTCGATTCCTCAATTAGTCCTATCGTTCTCTTCACTTTTCACTGTTCAACACTTCTAAACACATTCTGTCTCCAATCACAGTTATTACCATTGTTTACCTCGCATAATTCCCTATTAGGGTCTTATTGACTTTACCGTACATCTTTTACCCTTTTCATTTAGTCCACACTTAGTGTATCTGCAATTTCTTTATGAAGGTGTCACTACTTCACCTCATTGTCAGTTTCCCTTTTTGACCTTCTTGTCTCTATTCAGTTACTCTTTTTCATTTTCTCTTCTCATTTGTTTTCATATCATTCCTATCAACATATGTTAATACCTTGTCATCCATATTTAAACCTCCAAAAATTTTCCATTTTTTTATTTTAGTCTCTCACAATTCTCGATTCGGGACTCTTTTAGTCTTCGTTTCAAATCTAGATTCCTCAGCAGCTTTTACATCATAACTAGAGATCGATTCACTTCACATTGCAATAGAATCACCTCAATTAAAATCTCACTCATATGTAATTCTTTACATTTCTGTACATACAATGCGAGATAATCTCGTGAGTATGAGCTATGACCCAAGTTCACTTTTAATTTTGTCCACAAAAGTCTCATCAACCAATGATTATTCCTAATTGTGTTTCAATCCTTCTTCACTATACGTACAATCTCAATCAAGACACTCTTATGTCTTCATTTAACAGATCAGAACATTCCTTTCGAAGGTTCCTTGTGGCGATCACTTAAACACTTTCTTTACCACTTATACGTAATCTATACCGTAATCACTTTTCAATTCCTCTCATACAGTACACTCGGTCCACTTTTGTCTTACTTTAACCTCTTAAGAACTTCACACTTATAATCACTCAAACATTTACCGCTCATTTCTCTATGATTTCCATATATCATCACATACATTTCATTAGTCACAATCAACATTCTTGTCAATAGATATCCCTAACGATGAAATTGACTTAAAGACAATAACTCTTTCCATACACCACCATTGTGGTTTCATTCATTCAAGATCTTTATTTCATTCTCACCATATCATTAAACCGTATGTCTTATTCCCTATCCCACGTGCAACTTGACCTTGTAAGGTCATATCAATTTGACTTATCAACTTGTGATCATTATTCCTATTTTTTTTCATTCTTTTTCTTGCTACTTATCTTCTATTTTCCTCAAAGCGATCTATGATCGGGTGTTCACGGTCTCAATACCCTACAAAATCGTTGATACCACTCCATTTTAAATACCTATCCATTTACCATTTTCATGTCCATATACACCTAATTGAGATTTCCGATACACCATCAAGAGAAATCATCATGCATTTTTTTTTTTTATATAAATGATTTTATCATACGAATTTTCAACTTCGAAGCACCATAATCACCTAACAATTTCAGTCCCAAACTTATGCGGTCCAAATCCTAACCATTTCACAAATTCTTCAGTTTATCTATACACTTTTATCTCACTCAAATAGGCACTGAACATCACTTTTTCGGTTCTTTCAGTTCTCAATAAACCATTCTGAGACTTTATTGAGCTTCTTTCCATTTCGCTATTATCTCTACTAATCTCTAACTTGAATCTGATGAATCAAAATATGCCCGATTGGACCATCTACATTTTACTCAATTCCAATATTTCTCCTTTCATGTCATATCTGATCGAAGCGTAATTACCTAACTATCCGGGCTTTTTAATTTCATTTGGATCTCTATAACCAATAAACTTCCCATATCTCTAATGAATCTCTCCCGATTCTCAACATCGCATTTTTGTCACCATAATATTGTCAATTTAATTGGAAATTCTTAATCGATCTAGGCCAACACGGTCATTCTACTATCACTTATAAGGGTTTCTAACCCAAGACAATTTCAATCTTCTTATCCATTTTCCTTTATCCTTTCCTAATTGATTATCCCTTTTAGGATTTTCACTCTAATCGATCTCACTCTTCTCTCACTTAATCACTTGACACTTATGCACCTTAGGCTTTATCCTCGTGCGACTCGACTAGGATCGATTACCACGATGCTGCAACGACGCGACTCAAATGCATGAAACCTATGTTCCAAATCGTGCCCGGATACATTACGTACTCTTGGGCTCGATACCACCTAAATGTAACACCCCACACCGTAAGACCGAACCCGATATCGTTGGTGATATCCGAAGTCTGTGTCCCCACGAGTGGCGTACTACATCGGTCGATTTAAAATTCAAGTATACATTTTTTTCTTTTTTCTTCTTGTAGCCATTAACTCCACGTTCACACGGCGGATACGATAAGTAAATAAAATCCGTGTTCAATATACACGATTTGATTATTACGGTCATCCAAGAATAAGTACAATCATCAATGCATAAAACATTAATACCACAATGGCTCAAGAAAATATAAAGCCTTGTTATACGGTGATTGCGAATACATTTTACTAAGACACTAATGCGGAACCTAACCGATCCCGACCTCTAACCTTTACTCGTCTACAGAGACATACTCCGTGTCAACCGGGGTATTCTTGAGACTGAAAATAGATGCAAATTTTGGGTGAGTTTTGCGAACTCGGTGAAAACCATCATCGATGGTTCACTCAAATCATGCATTACGCCCGTGGCGTCTGATGCAATCTGATAATCATCAATTACCAGTAAATAGTCAATAACGATATCCAGTAACAGTAAAACATTCACAGTAATTCATCCCATCACGAAAGTAGAACTTATCACATAACAGTTACTTATGCGAATGCAATGCATATGTGACTCTTTCCGATTATTCAATTGTGCCCAAGTGCTCAGTCAGTATTCAGTGGGGACGCGTCAGGGATTTCTCCCCTCGGGCTCGTGGCGGTCGATCAAGATATGAGAGCTCGAAGCTCTTATCAGTAAAAATAGCAACTTGGGGCACGTCCATTATCTGATCATGCAATTATGCATGCGATGCGATGTTGGCTATAAAGCCCAGTGTATCAGTAAATCCACAATATGGCTATAAAGCCCAGTGTATCAGTCAATCCACAATATGGCTATAAAGCCCAGTATAGCAGTGTTCAGTATGGTGGCTATAAAGCCCAGTATATTGGTATCAGTGTCATTCAGTACAGTAAAACCATTAAACATGCAATCATCCACTTTTATACATGCCAGAAATCATACAATTCATCTTTGCACGTAATTCACGTTGAGCATGTAAACAACCAGAAATTTGAGAAACCAACTAGGTTACTCACCTATTGCTTCCGAGCTAATGCCGGAAAGCCTCTGTGATGTCGGTCAATCGACGCTCCAATTGGACCTCTATATGAATCAGAAAAAGTACGAGTCACTAAATATGAAATTTGTGCTCATGTTGATGAAATATGCATGTTCATGAATTCCCGGTCCTAATTCAATATTTTCCCATAATAAAATTCTATGAAAAATTAGAAATCCATAGGCGCCGACGGTGCATAATTCGGACCTCTATAGGTCCTCAATTAAATAAAGCAGTGTTTACAAGTTCATCGATAGGGCCTACGTCAAATTCCGTCTAAAAATTCCCGTTTTCTCAGAAAATGAAATTAAATATTCAACGAATCCGATGCCTCTGGAATCAGGTCAATCGGACGTCGGACGGGAAAGAAATTGACAAAAGAACCATTGTACCATTTAATATCAAAATAATAATCAAAAATAAAATAAATATATATATATATATATATATATATCTGAACGCCCGCCTCATGGGCGAGACGCCGCCCTCGCGAGGCGATTTTGCCTCACTTAAATCGCGAGGAGGCGCGCCTCTCGCGACCAGCCCTTAATCTCGCCTCATGAGGCGAGAAGTCGCCCTCGCGAGACGGGGAGTTCCCCTGTCTTGCCCTTTTCTTTTTTTTCCAGATTTCCAACTTAATTTCCATCCACTCTAACTTTTAGCACACAAATCAGAAAAATACCCACTATACCTCATTGGAAAGCTTATGAAAAGCTCTACAATTCTCTAGAAGACCATAAAAATCAATTCCAACCCTAAGGGTGTCAAATAATCCATCAAACCTTCTGCCTTCACAATTTCCCTCAACACAGGGCAGTATATTTGCAATTTCATAACTCACTGATTCCTTAGTAATAAATTACCACAAAAATATGATCAATAAATTCACAATGTCCTCTACAACTTTCATGAACAACCCAAAATCAAATTCTATTGCTAAGCCAGTCAATTAATTCATTCAATGTCACTGTCCCTGAAATCCTTCACTTTGGGCAGTAATCTTACAAGAAGCATAACTTCCAGTATATAAGTCAATAAAATCAGAACTTTATATCCTTGTAAATATAACATCTCAAAATTCAATTTTCATGAAGCACTCAACATCCAATTCGATCTCTAACAATTTAAAAATTGTTATGGAAGTTTCTGTTATCATCAGCCATTCATAACCTAATGTAGGATCAGTTTTTGAAAATCATATCTCCCAATTCTGACTTCTAAAAATTACATACCAAATATCAATTTCAAGATAATCTCTTCCTCTACAACTTTTCAGAAGCTCACTCACACCAATTCAGTCCACATCAAATGTTAAAATTGCCTCAAATCAGTAAACTCACAAAATCACACTTAAACTAGGTTTCATCCAAAATGCTCAAAACCAGTCATTAGTAATCAATTCATATCTCCCAATATATAATTCCAAAAATAGCAAGATCAGTAGAAATGGAAAGATAATCAAATATGCTACAACTTCCATGAAGACCATTCTCCCTAATTCCATCTCAATTAATTCATAAAAATCAACAAAACTCAGATGTCATGGTTGCGGTTACTGTTCACAGGCAATGGAACAGCAACTTTCCATGCAAAATTTCACCCTTCTATCATTGAAATTCAACAACACCTATTTCACACTAAATTGAAGCCAACATTCCAAAGTTTCAGTGGCCACTAACCTTACCTCATTTTCATTTCTATACAATAAGTTATGAATAAAACAGTAACATCAATATAATTCCAATTTTCCAGATTTAAGGTTAACCTTAGTTCAATCACTTCCAATACCTTTTCTCATCACTAGACATCAAAATAAATATAAATTAAATATCACTCCAGTCATACATATACTAGGGTTTATACTGAAAAATTTACAGCATTAAATTCCTCAATTCAAAGACTCAAATACTTATCCCCATTCAATTCAAAATCAAACCATGTCATTACTTTCAATTCAGCCATCACTTAGCTTTATACCCATTACTTTAAATCACAATAATCATCACTTTAATGTCTACATGAACCTAATACATGCTTTAAATCCTTTTATTAAATACCCCATACTATCATGGCATTTAATTCCATGTAAAACAACATTCAAAACTCAAACCTTAAATAACAACTTACCTAATTCAAACCCTCCTTCAAACCTTCAACAACCACTTTCTAACTTCTACACCAAAGTATCAACCCCTTCCTTCTCAAATATACTCAAGACTCATCTTCTAGCTTTGAGGGAATCAAAGAGAGGAGCTTGAAGTTATGGAGAAAGATGAGAAGAGAGCAAAATCGATGGTTTAAAAGAAGAGTTGGTTTTGTGTGTTTAGGATGGCTATACATAAGGCACAAAATCATCTTTCCTTCCTTCTTTCAACACATGTCCGAGAGAGCAATGAGAGGGTGCACTAATGTTGCTTTTAAATGGCAAAATTTGATTGGTTTCAAATTCAAAGAAAAGTCAAATTATACTTATTTAATCCAGATCCAAAATTCTACTCCAATTACTCCCAATGATCCTACTTTCGGTCCCAAAATAATATACCCAATAATACAGTATCATTGGGTAGGAACTTTCGCTACCAAAATCAACCGGTTTGTCACTTGGCGATTTTATCCATCAAGGACTTTCCTGAAATTTCCCGAATTATTTTTCCGAGAATTAATGAAATTCCTAAAATTATAAAACAGTAAATTGCACTTCAAATAAATTTTCAATCACAAAATCACCTTTTCTACTCCAAAACAAGTTTAGGCGATCCCGCGATTTTGCGGTCCGAACTTTCTCCGGAAAATTCCAGAAAATTCCTAAAATCCTTAAAATGTAAAACCATTTATGGTGCAGTCAATCAATTTTCCAAACTCAATTATCCCATTAATTCTAATAAAATTGCTTTAGGCCCAATTCACGGAATGTCATGAATGCATTTACCGTAATTTCATATACACAATTGATACTGTGTATCAATCCTATTATGCATGAACAGTTCTAAATATTCCCTATTAGTCCCATCCTATGCCAAGTTTACTATTTTACCCTTCCAGGAGGGGGTGGGATGTTACAATTCTCCCCTCCTTATAAGAATTTCGTCCTCGAAATTCTCAGTCAACGGTTCACTATGACAGTAATCATATGAGTCTATATCCTATACACTTTTCCACTTAATGATTCACTTTTGAGTGATCACAGTAACCACTCTCGGTCAGTGGTTCGATTCATTATGGCTAACTCATTATCACTTAGTACGATGTGATTTGACAAAACTATCGGTTAGCGATCTCATTTTCTTAGCTATCTCACTTACCATTTCTAGAATTGTCACTACTTTTGGTTCCGATATATAACTCAGTTCGGTATTTTCGAATCTATTCACTTATTACATTTTATTCTTCTAATACCTTTTTCCCATTGTGCCATATAGTCCAATTCGTATTCCATTGAGGACATCTCCATATCTTTGGTACCTCCTTAATCACGCGGTGACGATTTACATTCCTTTGGTACCAATACAGTGACACTTAACTCCACTTCACTATAATCAGTAACAATGTACCTAATGCAGTCCTTTATCATATGTCATTCACTTTATATTCAAATTCGATTCTCGTAAGACAATTCACTATTCTATAATGTTCACACACTTTATCTGGATATACAGTTTACTCTGTCTCATTTGTCCGATCCAATTCCACTTTAGCTAACCATGTAGTCTTCCTAAGTCACTTTCCTTTTTCTCACACATTTTAGTCTCAAACCCATTACGGTCTTTAACTCTCAGTAGGCACTATGCAGTGTAACAGTATATATATTCTTCAGTGAATCAGAATTCTATAACACAACCATAATTAAACCTTTTTCCTATTGGACATTCAATCTATAAACTCTTGAGCCAAGAATCACTTCATTCTATACCTACAATTACTCAATTTCACTTTTCACATATGCTGACTAGAATGTCTAACTTTGACTGTTCACTTTCTTGTTCTAATACCTTTTTATCGGGTACACTTATTTCTTCTTCAACTTTTGTTCACTATAGTTTTCCAATTCCATTTGTATATTCGAACTCATCATAAGAACTTCCCCCTTTACTTTCTGCACTCTTAACCTTTCTTATCACTATTTTTACAACTTAAATTTTCCAGAAACGCCTCACTATTACTCATCATCTGCTTGACAATCACTGACAATCCCAATATCTGTAATTGATCTGTTCATTACTTGAATTTGGTAGGCAGAATTGTTCATTCATTTCAGCACTATCGTATTTATACTTGTCTCTTTTCTCAAATTAACACAATGTATCCTTATAGGAATCCATGATCTCCAAGGCTTTCAATAATGAGAATGACACTACTACCATTTATCACAATCGATTCAATTTATTTCATACTTGTTCAACATATTGTCGCAGTTCAATACTCACTACCCACTCTTCCAATGTATGTATATCATCAGTATCAGATTCCTCAATTAGTCCTATCGTTCTCTTCACTTTTCACTGTTCAACACTTCTAAACACATTCTGTCTCCAATCACAGTTATTACCATTGTTTACCTCGCATAATTCCCTATTAGGGTCTTATTGACTTTACCGTACATCTTTTACCCTTTTCATTTAGTCCACACTTAGTGTATCTGCAATTTCTTTATGAAGGTGTCACTACTTCACCTCATTGTCAGTTTCCTTTTGACCTTCTTGTCTCTATTCGCCATTACTCTTTTCATTTCTCTTCTCATTTGTTTTCATATCATTCCTATCAACATATGTTAATACCTTGTCATCCATATTTAAACCTCCAAAATTTTCCATTTTTTATTTTAGTCTCTCACAATTCTCGATTCGGGACTCTTTTAGTCTTCGTTTCAAATCTAGATTCCTCAGCAGCTTTTACATCATAGCGGAGATCGATTCACTTCACATTGCAATAGAATCACCTCAAATTAAAATCTCACTCATATGTAATTCTTTACATTTCTGTACATACAATGCAGATAATCTCAGCAGTATGAGCTATGACCCAAGTTCACTTTTAATTTTGTCCACAAAAGTCTCATCAACCAATGATTATTCCTAATTGTGTTTCAATCCTTCTTCACTATACGTACAATCTCAATCAAGACACTCTTATGTCTTCATTTAACAGATCAGAACATTCCTTTCGCGAAGGTTCCTTGTGGCAGTCACTTAAACACTTTCTTTACCACTTGTTCTGTAATCTATACCAGAATCACTTTTCAATTCCTCTCATACAGGTACACTCAGTCCACTTTTGTCTTACTTTAACCTCTTAAGAACTTCACACTTATAATCACTCGAAACATTTACCGCTCATTTTCTCTTTGATTTCCATATATCTGTCACATACATTTCATTAGTCACAATCAACATTACTGTCCAATAGATATCCCTAACAGTAAATTGACTTAAAGACAATAACTCTTTCCATACACCACCATTGTGGTTTCATTCATTTCAAGATCTTTATTTCATTCTCACCATATCATTAAACCGTATGTCTTATTCCCCTATCCGTTACGTACAACTTGACCTTGTAAGGTCATATCAATTTGACTTATCAACTTGTGATCATTATTCCTATTTTTTTTCATTCTGTTTTCTGCTACTTATCTTCTATTTTCCTCAAACAGATCTATGATCGGTGTTCACAGTCTCAATACCCGACAAAATCGTTGATACCACTCCATTTTAAATACCTATCCATTTACCATTTTCATGTCCATATACACCTAATTCAAGATTTCCGATACACCATCGGTAGAAATCATCCGTCATTTTTTTTTTTTTATAAATGATTTTATCATACGAATTTTCAACTTCGAAGCACCATAATCACCTAACAATTTCAGTCCCAAACTTATGCGGTCCAAATCCTAACCATTTCACAAATTCTTGATTTATCATACACTTTTATCTCACTCAAATAGGCCTTGAACATCACTTTTTTGGTTCTTTCAGTTCTCAATAAACCATTCTGAGACTTTATTGAGCTTCTTTCCATTTCACTATTATCTCTACTAATCTCTAACTTGAATACTGATGAATCAAAATATGCCCGATTGGACCATCTACATTTTACTCAATTCCAATATTTCCCCTTTCATGTCATATACTGATGTAGGCGTAATTACCTAACTATCCGGGCTTTTTAATTTCATTTGGATCTCTATAACCAATAAACTTCCATATCTCTAATGAATCTCTCCCGATTCTCAACATCGCATTTTTCGTCACCATAATATTGTCAATTTAATTGGAAATTCTTAATCGATGCAAGGCCAACACGGTCATTCTACTATCACTTATAAGGGTTTCTAACCCAAGACAATTTCAATCTTCTTATCCATTTTCCTTTATCCTTTCCTAATTGATTATCCCTTTTAGGATTTTCACTCTAATCCAGTCTCACTCTTCTCTCACTTAATCACTTGACACTTATGCACCTTAGGCTTTATTCTCGTGCGACTCGACTAGGATCGATTACCACGATGTCTGCAACGACGCGACTCAAATGCATGAAACCTATGTTCCAAATCGTGCCCGGATACATTACGTACTCTGGGCTCGATACCACCTAAATGTAACACCCACACGTAGGGCCGAACCCGATATCGTTGGTGATATCCGAGTCCGTGTCCCACGAGAGTGGCGTATCTACATCGATCGATTTAAAATTGATATACATTTTTTTTCTTTTTCTTCTTGTAGCCATTAACTCCACGCTCACACCGCGCGAACACAGTAAGTAAATAAAATCCGTGTTCAATATACACGATTTGATTATTACGGTCATCCAATAATAAGTACAATCATCAATCACGAAGAAACATTAATACCACAATGGCTCAAGAAAATATAAAGCCTTGTTATACGGTGATTGCGGAATACATTTTACTAAGACACTAATGCGATACCTAACCGATCCCGACCTCTAACCTTTACTCGTCTACGGAGACATACTCCGTGTCAACGGGGTATTCTTCAGACCTGAAAAATAGATGCAAATTTTGGGTGAGTTTTGCGAACTCGGTGAGAAACCATCATCAATGGTTCACTCAAATCACGCATTCGCCCGTGGCGTCTGACAAGATCTGATAATCATCAATTACCGGTAAATAGTCAATAACGATATCGAAGTGATAAAACATTCACGATAATTCATCCCATCACGAAAGTAGAACTTATCACATAACGATTACTTATGCGAATGCAATGCATATGTGACTCTTTCCGATTATTCAAGTTGTGCCCAAGTGCTCGGTCGATTCGGTGGGGACGCGTCGAGATTTCTCCCTCGGACTCGTGGGCGGTCGATGCAAAGATGAGAGCTCAAGCTCTTATCGGTAAAAATAGCAACTTGGGGCACGTCCATTATCCGATCATGCAATTATGCATGCGATGCGATGTTGGCTATAAAGCCCAAATGTATCATAAATCCACAATATGGCTATAAAGCCCAAATGTATCATCGGTCCACAATATGGCTATAAAGCCCAATATAGCAAATGTTGATATGGTGGCTATAAAGCCCAAATATATTGGTATCGGTGTCATTCAGTACAGTAAAACCATTAAACATGCAATCATCCACTTTTATACATGCCAGAAATCATACAATTCATCTTTGCACGTAATTCACGTTGAGCATGTAAACAACCAGAAATTTGAGAAACCAACTAGGTTACTCACCTATTGCTTCCGAGCTAATGCTTGGAAAGCCTCTCGTGACGTCGGTCAATCGGCGCCCAATTGGACCTCTATATGAATCGAGAAAAGTACGAGTCACTAAATATGAAATTTGTGCTCATGTTGATGAAATATGCATGTTCATGAATTTCCAGTCCTAATTCAATATTTTCTCATAATAAAATTCTATGAAAAATTAGAAATCCATAAGCGCCGACGGATGCAATTCGGACCTCTATAGGTCCTCGATTAAATAAAGCAGTGTTTACAAGTTAAATCGATAGGGCTACGTCAAATTCCGTCTAAAATTCCCGTTTTCTCAGAAAATGAAATTAAATATTCAACGAATCCGATGCCTCTGGAATCAGGTCAATCGGACGTCGAGCAGGAAAGAAATTGACAAAAGAACCATTGTACCATTTAATATCAAAATAATAATCAAAATAAAATAAATATATATATATATATATCTGAAGCGCCGCCTCTGGGCGAGACGCCGCCCTCGAGGCGATTTTGCCTCACTTGTCGAGGCGGCGCGCCGCCTCGCGACCAGCCCTAATCTCGCCCTGAGGCGAGAAGTCGCCTCGAGACGGGAGTTCCTGTCTTGCCTTTTCTTTTTTCCAGATTTCCAACTTAATTTCCATCCACTCTAACTTTTAGCACACAAATCAGAAAATACCTACTATACCTCATTGGAAAGCTTATGAAAAGCTCTACAATTCTCTAGAAGACCATAAAAATCAATTCCAACCCTAAGGGTGTCAAATAATCCATCAAACCTTCTGCCTTCACAATTTCCCTCAACACAGGGCAGTACATTTGCAATTTCATAACTCACTGATTCCTTAGTAATAAATTACCACAAAAATATGATCAATAAATTCACAATGTCCTCTACAACTTTCATGAACAACCCAAAATCAAATTCTATTGCTAAGCCAGTCAATTAATTCATTCAATGTCACTGTCCCTGAAATCCTTCACTTTGGGCAGTAATCTTACAAGAAGCATAACTTCCAGTATATAAGTCAATAAAATCATAACTTTATATCCTTGTAAAGATAACATCTCAAAATTCAATTTTCATGAAGCACTCAACATCCAATTCGATCTCTAACAATTTAAAAATTGTTATGGAAGTTTCTGTTATCATCAGCCATTCATAACCTAATGTAGGATCAGTTTTTTGAAAAATCATATCTCCCAATTCTGACTTCTAAAAATTACATACCAAATATCAATTTCAAGATAATCTCTTCCTCTACAACTTTTCAGAAGCTCACTCACACCAATTCAGTCCACATCAAATGTTAAAATTGCCTCAAATCAGTAAACTCACAAAATCACACTTAAACTAGGTTTCATCCAAAATGCTCAAAACCAGTCATTAGTAATCAATTCATATCTACCAATATATAATTCCAAAAATAGCAAGATCAGTAGCAATGGAAATATAATCAAATATGCTACAACTTCCATGAAGACCATTCTCCCTAATTCCATCTCAATTAATTCATAAAAATCAACAAAACTCAGATGTCATGGTTGCGGTTACTGTTCACAGGCAATGGAACAGCAACTTTCCATGCAAAATTTCACCCTTCTATCATTGAAATTCAACAACACCTATTTCACACTAAATTGAAGCCAACATTCCAAAGTTTCCGTGGCCACTAACCTTACCTCATTTTCATTTCTATACAATAAGTTATGAATAAAACAGTAACATCAATATAATTCCAATTTTCCAGATTTAAGGTTAACCTTAGTTCAATCACTTCAATACCTTTTCTCATCACTAGACATCAAAATAAATATAAATTAAATATCACTCCAGTCATACATATACTAGGGTTTATACTGAAAAATTTACAGCATTAAATTCCTCAATTCAAAGACTCAAATACTTATCCCCATTCAATTCAAAATCAAACCATGTCATTACTTTCAATTCAGCCATCACTTAGCTTTATACCCATTACTTTAAATCACAATAATCATCACTTTAATGTCTACATGAACCTAATACATGCTTTAAATCCTTTTATTAAATACCCCATACTATCATGGCATTTAATTCCATGTAAAAACAACATTCAAAACTCAAACCTTAAATAACAACTTACCTAATTCAAACCCTCCTTCAAACCTTCAACAACCACTTTCTAACTTCTACACCAAAGTATCAACCCCCTTCCCTTCTCAAATATACTCAAGACTCATCTTCTAGCTTTGAGGGAATCAAAGAGAGGAGCTTGAAGTTATGGAGAAAGATGAGAAGAGAGCAAAATCGATGGTTTAAAAGAAGAGTTGGTTTTTGTGTGTTTCGGATGGCTATACATAAGGCACAAAATCATCTTTCCTTCCTTCTTTCAACACATGTCCGAGAGAGCAATGAGAGGGTGCACTAATGTTGCTTTTAAATGGCAAAATTTGATTGGTTTCAAATTCAAAGAAAAGTCAAATTATACTTATTTAATCCAGATCCAAAATTCTACTCCAATTACTCCCAATGATCCTACTTTCAGTCCCAAAATAATATACCCAATAATACAGTATCATTGGGTAGGAACTTTCGCTACCAAAAATCAACGGTTTGTCACTGGCGATTTTATCCATCAGGACTTTCACGAAATTTCCCGAATTATTTTTCCGAGAATTAATGAAATTCCTAAAATTATAAAGCAGTAATGATGCACTCCAAATAAATTTTCAATCACAAAATCACCTTTTCTACTCCAAAACAAGTTTAGGCGACCACGGCGATTTTACGGTCAGGAACTTTCTCCGGAAAATTCCAGAAAAATTCCTAAAAATCCCTTAAAATGTAAAACCATTTATGGTGCAGTCCAATCAATTTTCCAAACTCAATTATCCCATTAATTCCAATAAAATTGCTTTAGGCCCAATTACCGGGAATGTCATGAATGCATTTACCGTAATTTCATATACACAATTGATACTGTGTATCAATCCTATTATGCATGAACAGTTCTAAATATTCCCTATTAGTCCCATCCTATGCCAAGTTTACTATTTTACCCTTCCAGGAGGGGGTGGGATGTTACTGATCGATACCGTAGTGGGGCGAATCTGATTCATAAAATCCTCGTCAAAATCATACCATAAGGATAGCTGGTAGTTTCCTTTAACCCCTTAACCATATAGTGAAAGATTAAGAAGGGTAAATCTATGGGGCTTCGATTCAGTAGGTAGAACAGACATTGTTCATCCAGAGTGGTCACTAAATGTCTTGAACCGACTCTGGGTAGAATGCAATTAAACAAAATTGCGTGAAGCACCCTAGCCTTCAAAATCAAGTTTGATGTCTTCCTCTCCCTTGAATTATTTGTGTCATATAGTTGCCTCTTGATATCTTCTTCTTCCATTCCGACTGAGGTCATCCATCTGGCCTTGGTAGACAATTTCTCACCAACTGATGGGCAATCAGTCACCTTCCTTATCAAATCCTTTGTGAAAAGAACAGATATTCTCTCTACAGAGGATACAATAGTGTTATCTATCAGACGAGCGTTCTTCCAGAACTCATATACCTCATTCGTATAAACTAGTTCTTGTATCTGAAGGAAGTTCTTCCAACCAGCTCTTATGATTTTTGGTTCTACATCCATGCCGTCTCTTCTTAGTGACTCAAAGTCCACAAGTCTTCCATAAACCATGGTTGCTTCCATTGTATAGAGTGAAAAATATCTTCTGGAGAACTTTTTGAGCGAAATGTTTTTGAGAGAATTGGTAAAGCAGAAATGAATCGTCAGGAGATGATGAAAAGATTGCTATAATTTCATCTTCAATCTACATATAGGGTTATGGTCCGGTGGGTTCTAGAATCATTAAGAACCTCGAGATTATCAGATTTTTCCCTCCAAAAATCTTTCTTGTGAGAGAAGTTACCAGCTGTAACTCAATGTAACTAACATCGTTAGTTTCCACGTTACTTTAGCCTGACTGCTCATTTAACATCACCATGTTAAGATTGCATCTTATCTTTTGAAACCGTTCTTCACTTAGTTCTTTAGTGAAGATGTCTGCCCACTGAAGTTCTGTTTCAACAAATTGCAGAAGCACCACTTTCCTCTGAACATAATCTCTCAGGAAATGATGTCTGACTTCTATATGCTTCACTCTGGAATGCTGAATTGGATTCTTTGATAGATTTATTGCGCTGGTGTTGTCGCAATAAATTGGATTCTCCTCCTCTTTAATCGAATAGTCTTCAAGTCGATACTTGATCCACGTGGCGTCGTGAGCGATAACTTGTGGCGATATATATTACGCTTGGCCGGTTGATAGAGTAATTGAGCTTTGTCTCTTGCTTGACCAGGAGACTAGATTTCCTCCGAGAAAATGACATCCTCCACTTATGTTTTTTCTTTCGATTCTGTCTCCGACATAGTCCGCATCGCAATATCCAATTAACCTGAAATCTTTACCTTTCTCAAACATTAAGCAAAGATCAGTAGTACCTACGAGATATCTCAAAATTCTTTTAACAGCAATAAAACGAGACTCTCTAGGATCGGCTTGAAATCTTGCACACAAGCATACACTGAACAGAATATCAGGTCTACTTGCTGTAAGATACAATAAAGAGCCGATCATCCCTCTAAATAGAGTTTCATCCACCTTCTTACCAAGTTCGTCTTTCGACAAAAGGTTTGAAGGATGCATCGGAGTTGCCATAGGTTTCACATTATTCATATCAAACTTATTCAATAACTCTTTCACATACTTTTTTTTATGAATGAAGATCTTCTCTTCGGTCTGCTTAACTTGCAACCCAAGAAAGAACTTTAACTCGCCCATCATACTCATTTCAAATTCTTTCTTCATTAAGCTCTCAAACTTTAAACACAACTCTTTTGAAGTAGCACCAAAAATGATAACATCAACGTAGATCTGTACTAAGATAAAATCATTCTGAAAACTCTTTTTAAAGAGCGTCTTATCAACTTGACCTCTATTGAAACCATTCTCTATTAGGAAGGTACTCAGACGATCATACCAAGCTCTAGGAGCTTGCTTCAGACCGTATAAGGCTTTGTGAAGTCTATAAACATAGTCTGGTTTTTTAACATCTTCAAAGCCAGGTGGTTGTTTCACATACACCTCTTCATCTATAAAACCATTCAGAAATGCACTCTTAACATCCATCTGAAACAACTTTATATCATGACAGATCGCATATGCTAACAAAATCCTTATAGCTTCAAGTCTCACCACTGGAGCATATGTTTCATTCTAGTCTATTCCTTCTTGTTGATTATAGCCTTGTGTTACTAATCTAGCCTTATTACGACTCACCCTACCTGATTCGTCTAACTTATTCTTGAAAACCCATCTGGTTCCAATAATGGATTTCTTAAAAGGTTTTGGGACTAAGGACCAGACGTTATTTCTAGTAAATTGATTCAGCTCCTCTTGCATGGCTAACACCCAAGCTTCGTCTTGAAGAGCTTCCTCAACCTTCTTAGGCTCTACTTGGAGATAAAGGCTACATTAGCTTCTCTTACGAATCGGACCTTGTCTAACTCCTTCTGAGGTGTCACCGATAACTAGTTCTTCTAGATGAGAACTTTTATATCTCCCATTTCGTCTTAGTTCTATAGTTTCTGGAATATCTTCAATCTTGTTCTCAAGAGTGTCTAACGAGGGAGTTTCTGAGGTATCATCTAAGTTCTTTGAAGGACCTTCATTCTCCACGTCATCTTCCTTATGGGGTTGAGAATTATCATCAAACTTGACGTGGATCGTCACTTTAATAATCTTTGAAGTCAAGTTGTAAACTCGAACCGCTTTAGACGATAATGAGTAGCCTAGGAAGATTCCTGGATAGGTCTTCGAATCGAATTTATCCAACAGCTCTTTCGTATTCAGAATGGAACATTTGCACCCAAATGGATGAAAGTAAGATATGCTTGGTCTTCTTCCATTTCATAACTCGTAAGGAGTCTTCTTCAACATAGGTCGCAACATGATCCTATTCTGAATATAACATGCTGTATTCACAACTTCTGCCCAGAAATACTTAGGAAGATTCGTCTCACATAGCATTGTCCTTGCCATCTCTTGAATCGTCCTATTCTTTCTTTCAACAACTCCATTTTGTTGTGGAGTTCTAGAAATTTGAGAAGTTGTGGGAAATTCCATTCTCCTCACAAGATACTCTAAACTTCTCATTTTCAAATTCTCCACCATGGTCACTCCCGACATCTTGGCTATGGACATTCCTTTTCATTCTCGTAACTTTCTGGATAAGATTCTAAAGCACTTAAAAGACTCATCTTTGTGTGATAAAAACAATATCCAACAAAATCGAGTAAAGTCGTCAACAATGATGAGTCCATATTTCTTTCTTCCAAGACTTAATGTCCTTGTAGGACCAAATAAATCCATATGTAACAGTTCTAAAGGTCTTGATGAGGTTACAAAACTTTTAGAAGAGAAAGAGGTTTTAACTTGTTTTCCTTTCAAACAATTTTCACAGAAAAGTTCTTTGTCAAAACTTATTTTTGGCAAACCTCTTACCAAATCATGTTTTACCAATTTTGAAATATGTTTCAAAGAGACATGACCTAGCTTTTATGCAGATTAGTCTTTCTTCTTCGAAGATAGAAAACATGAGATATTTTGACTTTGAAAATCTTCTAAGTTGATTTTGTAAAGGTTGTTTCTTCTCTTGGCGAGAGAAAAGTATAGACCCATCTTTGTTTCGACTTCACAAAGATTTTGATTGAATGTAACTGTAAAACCAGAATCACACAACCGACTCACACTAATCAAGTTATGCTTTAGACCATCAACAAGCAAGTACATTATTTATGCATGCAAAGGAATCTTTACCTATTTTCCGATTCCAATGATTTTACCTATTTGGTTGTCTCCGAAAGTTCTGATCCTCCTTCTTATCTTTGAAGGTCTAGGAACATAGACCTTCTTCCCGTCATGTATCGCGAGCATCCACTGTCTAAATACCAATGGTGCTTGCCGTATCTTCCAAGGAAGGATATCTGCAGGAGAAACTATTTTATTTCTTAGTACCCAAATTTTCTTGGGTCCTTTATGGTTAGTAGTATGCATATGATGGGATCTATGATGCATATTATTAAAATTTTGATTAAAATGAATCATCCTATATCTTCTTTTTTGAATGACAGATTTTTTACGAGACTGAATCTTGTTTCCTGTAAACCCTAATCCAGTCTTATCACTCGGATGTCTACATTTTCCAAGCATCTCATTCATTTTCTTTGTACTTTCTATGAAAGTAGCTAAATCAGCTGATAAATTCTTAATCCTTAGTTTAAGTTGATTAATCTCTTCTGATCTGTCTACAATTTTCTTTTTATCTTCTAATTGTTTCTTTAAACAAACATTTTCTCTCTCTATTACCTCAGTATGTCTAATATTTTCTACATACTTCTTCTTTAATAGCTTGTACTATTTCAGAATAGCATGAGAATCTTCTAACAATTCTGAATAGGCATCATGCAAATTATCATAATCTGATTTTACCTCCTCATCACTATCTTCCTCGGCCATTAGGCAAATGTTTGCATGTTACGATGACTCGAAGCAGATGTCGATTCAGATGAATCTAGGTCCTCCCATGTTGCCATCATGCTTTTCTTGCCTTCTACTCTTCTTTGGTTTCTTCTTGAGAGTAGGACATTCGGACTTGTAGTGTCGGTTTGGTTGCACTCGTAGCAAATGATAGAAGACTTCTCGGTTTAGCTTCATCTTTCCCATTCTTTCGAATGTACGGTTCCTCTGGGCTTTTCTTCCACATCGTCTTATCTTCTCGGAAATGAAAGATAATTCGTCATCTTCATCACTTGAGTCTGATTCAGATTGGCTGGAGTTGTCATCCTTTGATTCTTCAATTTTCAATGCTTTTGATGACTTCCCCCTTCTCTGAGTCTTATGATTCTTTTGTCCGGCCTTCAGTGCTATTGACTTATCTTGCTTGGGCTTGTCCTCAGCGTTGAGTTCTACTTTATGAATCTTTAAGGATCCCAGCAACTCATCCAGCTTTAACACGCTCAAGTCTTTGGCTTCTTACACTGCAGTAACTTTAGGTCTCCATCTCTTAGGAAGACTTCTTAGAATCTTTCGAACATGATCTTGATTGTTCTATGTCCTTCCAAGAGCTTTCAATCCATTAACAATTGTTTGAAATCTTCCAAACATTTGATCAATAGATTCTTCATCTTCCATCTTGAAAAGTTCATATTGATGCACAAGAATACTTATCTTGGATTCTTTAACTTGGCTTGTGCCTTCGTGAGCAATAGACAATGTGTCCCACATCTCTTTTGCAGTGTCACAACCGTGCACTTTGTCATACTCGCTCCTGCTTAGGGCACATGTCAAGAAAAATTTTGCTTTTGAATTTAAGCTGTATTCTTGCTTTTCGATCACCGTCCATACATTAGTGGAATAGAATTGCCTTCTTCATCTACAGTGTGTAAGGTCCGTTTCTATAACGTCCCAAAGGTAAACATGAGTAGATTAGATGAATAACCGCATCCTATCTTTC
Organism: Erythroxylum novogranatense; assembly: GCA_029891385.1. Lineage (NCBI taxonomy): Eukaryota > Viridiplantae > Streptophyta > Magnoliopsida > Malpighiales > Erythroxylaceae > Erythroxylum > Erythroxylum novogranatense. The sequence continues at coordinate 83,136,012 of CM057231.1, read as the reverse complement.
CAGTAGTGATAGTCTTCTCCGTTGAATCTTTGGAGGTCTAGTGGTTGAGGCTCCTTGATGATGTATACATGTGACTCGCCATTATCTTTTATCCACACTTCGCCAAAGTGATTCTTGGATACCTTGCTCGATACCAATTGAAGTGAATCACAAGTTAATCGGCACTTAGAAAACAATAATAGAATGCACGAGAAGGGGGTTGAATTGTGTATTCCCCTCTTTATAAGTCTTTTCGAATTACTTGTTAGGAATAAAAATCTTTACTGAATTTTTATTTATTCCGATTGATCAAACTTCTCAATACTATGAATATGAACAGTAAGTAATGATAAAATTTGAAACTAAAAACGAGATAGAGAGTAAGAGTGGTAGACACGCGGATTTATCCTAGTTCACCCTAAACCGTGGGCTACGTCCAGTCCTCAGAGTTTCTTCTGAGATTTTACTATCTCTTCAATCGTTACAAGTATTCTTTCACGAGCCTCTTCAGGTCTCTACAACGGTATTCTTTCACACTTAGCCTCTGCAGACTATCTCATACACCTTTTCTTTTCAGAAAATATTTGAATACTTTATTCTGAAGAAGATAGCACTCAGCTAGTTTGCACTTAATTGCTTTTTCACTTTGTGTAATTTTTCTAAAATCAGCAGCTTTTCAGTTTTCGACTTCGACTTGAATTTATAGCCTTCATCTCTAACTGTTTCTTGATTCTTGGATCTTTAATCTTTAATCTTTAAAGAAACGGTTAATCAGTTGAGTTCTGTAACTAACTCGAACTGAATCTTGCGTTTGTTTCTTTACTTAAATGCGCATCCGCTTCACATTTCGTCTGCTTTGCTTTTCGTCTGCGTCTGCTTTGCATTTTGCGTCTGCGTCTGCTTTGCATTTGCGTCTGCGTCTGCTTTGCATTTGCGTCTGCGTCTGCTTTACATTTGCGTCTGCGTCTGCTTTGCATTTGCGTCTGCGTCGCTTTGCATTTGCGTCAAGGCTGCATTTGCATTTGCGTCTGCGGCGTCTGCGTCTGCTTTGCATTATGTCTGCGTCGCTTTGCATTTGCGTCTGCGTCGCTTTGCATTTGCGTCTGCGTCGCTTTGCATTTGCGTCTGCGTCTGCTTTGCATTTCGTCTGCGTCTGCTTTGCATTTGCGTCAGGTATCGCTTTGCATTTTTGCGTCTGCGTCGCTTTGCATTTACGTCTGCGTCTGCTTTGCATTTGCGTCTGCGTCTGCGTCTGCGTCGCTTTGCATTTTGCGCTCGCTTACGCTTTGCATTTGCGTCAGGTTCGCTTTGCATTTGCGTCTGCGTCGCTTTGTATTTGCGTGCGTAGGTTCGCTTTGTATTTGCGTCTGCGTCTGCGTCTGCTTTGCATTTGCGTCTGCGTCTGCTTTATATTTGCGTCTGTGTCTGCTTTGTTTTTCTTGTATATGATCTCTCTTTGTATTGGACCCCGAATCTTTTGGTAAACTAGGATTATTAAATAAGGATTTTTGAATGATTATTCATGAGAAAAGAAGTTAAGAATTATTGAAATTGAAATGAAATGAAAGATATGGTTTAAATACGAGATGGATTAATGGGGAATTAATTGACATGTTAATATGCTGAAGGTAAGGTGTCATGAAATTAGGTGGCATGATTTAATGAAATTCAATTATTGTATTTTGTGGACTAAATTAGCATGTTAAGGAAATTTGATTAACATGTTGATTAGACTAAGACTATATGACATGGATTAAGTGTATTAAGGTGTTATGAAGGTTGTAAATGTATTAAGGGTTAAATGGGCCTTGGACCCAAGTTGGGCTTAAGTGGTGATATAAAAAGAAGAGGATTAAAGAGAGTAATGAGTTAGGTGGCATGAATTAATACAATTAATGTGTTAGTTGAATTCTGAGTTTAGAGTTTAATTGGGCCTAAGAGAATAATGGGCCTAAATCAAATGAAAAGAAGAAGAAATGGTTTGGACTTAAGTGATTTAGTAGGATGAGAAGAAAGAAGGAAGAATAAATTGGGCTTTGGGTCCAAATGAAATGAATAAAGAAGAGAGGATATAAATGAAATGGGCTTAAGTTGTAGTAGGAAAATAAGAAGGAAGGAATAAAATGAAGTGGACTTGGGCTTGAGTAGTAGGAGTTAAATGCAAAAGGAAAAGAATGGAAACAAAATGAAGAGGGAAGGAATTGGGCTTAAATGAAGAAGTGGGCTTGAGTAGTTTAATGAGGTAGGAAAAGAAGAAAAGAGAAGAAAGGAGTAGGCAAATGGGCCTTTGGGCTTAAGTGAGTGTGTAAGGAGTATAAAAGAAGAAAAATAAGTGAGTTGTAGGGAAGAAGAGAGGGAATACGAAAATTTTAGAGGGAGAGGAGAGTGGTTTCGTGGAAGAGGAGAGAAGGAGGAGAAAAGAAGAATGCTTTGGTTGGGGTTGGATTTTCCAAGAGATCAAGAGGAATTTGAAGAAAGTGCAAGAGGAAAAAGTGTGGGAAATCACTAGAGCTTCATTTTGAACCAAGTCATCACTTGGTTAGTGGAAGTTTAAGGTAAGCCTTATGTTTAAGTATGAGATTTTAGTTGGGTTATGGTTGAGGAAGACTAAGAATGGAATGGGTATTGTGATTCCAAGATAAATTTCATGATTTGTGTCCTTAGGATTTGTTGCATTTTGGATGTCTTTTGATTTGAGAATTGTGTTGATTTTGAGGAAAATGGTGAGAGGCAAGAGGAATGGAAAGCAAGGAAGTCCATGGAACAAGGTTTTCAAGCAAGGAATTATAAGGTAGGTTTTATGTTTATAGTTAAATAATGGGCCATTGACATAATTTTCAAAGAAATTAAGAATATAAAAATGTTTTCAAATTCATTGTTTTTGAATGCCTTGAGAAATTGCTATAATTGATGTATCATGGTATGAATGATTTGAAAATGTCATGTGGATTGGATGATTGATGATTTGTTATGTGAATGTGATTTTGTTGAGGAATGATGATGCATTGCATATGAAATGCTTTATGATCATGAAATGATTTATGAAAATTTGCATGATTTATGCAAAACAAGATTTACAAGATTTTTGCCATAGGGCAATCAAGTTTCAAGTCATGATTATATGTTAAGTGGGTTAGGTTAAGTCCACCCAAGAAACGTCTCGTGCACGATGACCATGAAGAAGCCTTCGCCCGGCTGCCCGATTGTGACATAGGATGATCCAAGATACGGACTCCTAAAGATTTGCCCATATAGGCTCATTAAATGAGACTATATGGTTGCCAAGAATTGTGGACTTGCCAAACCATTATGATGTGTTAGGTGATATGTGTTATATGATGTGAATTGTGACAAGTTGAATTGCATTCATGATTTCATGAACTTTTGAAAAAAAAAAGAATGATTTGTGATTTCAAGAAAATGACAAGAGCTCTTAGTTTATGATTTCATGAACCTTTGAAAAAAAAAGAATGATTTGTGATTTCAAGAAAATGACAAGAGCTCTTAGTTTATGATTTCACGAACTTTTGAAAAATGAATGATTTGTGATTTCAAGAAAATGATAAGAGTTTTGAAGAAGACAATGTTTTATGATCTAAAGGAAATTAATACGGAAATGGACTTCTAAAACTGTTTTGTTCATTATTTGGTTATAAGCATAGAACCTTCTGGGCTCCCCAAGCTCACCCCCCCCTTATTTTCCCAATTTTCAGGTTTTTAGCAAGAAATCAAGAGGAAGTGGATCAAGACAGATTGTGCTTGTTTTATTGTGTATTTAAAGTTTGGTTATGTAAATGTATAATTGTAATTCATATGAGCAATGGAATAAGGTAAATGAGATATTGTTATTGGTTTTGGAATTTGGCTAGGAAATGCCAATGAAATTGTAAAACACTTAGGTATGATGATTAATGCAATATGGACTTGAGTATGGTTGTGAATGTACAATTGCATCATTGTATAGCCTGGATATGATAGATGATTAAGAGTGTGGCTTTTGCTTCGAATGGTGTTTGAAGATACCTTAGGGTTTAATCATGTTATATGAGGTTGTATGACGAGTTTTATGCAGGTGGAAGTCTTAGAATTGAAAATTGGGTAGTTGCATTTTGAGGGGATGTCTGTCAAATTTTCCTAAATTTGACAAGATTACTCAATATTAGACCCTCTTCGAGTATGAATTAGATCAATGAGTCTTCATGAAGATTGTAGTAGGAGTTTAGAGTTTTCAAAGGGTGTATTGTTTGCTAAAATTGGAGTTCGGAGTCAAAAGATATGATCCTTACTAGAAAAGCAGAAGATAGGAAATCAGAAGATAGAAAAGCAGAAGGAAGGAAATCAGAAGATAGAAAAGCAGAAGGAAGGAAAGCGAAGATAGAAATCAGAAGATAGAAAAGGAAGGAAGGAAAGGAAGATAGAAATCGGAAGATAGAAAAGGAAGGAAGGAAATTAGAAGATAGAAATCGGAAGGACGGAAATCGGAAGATAGAAAAGCGAAGGAAGGAAAGGTAAGATAGAAATCGGAAGATAGAAAAGGAAGGAAGGAAAGCGAAGATAGAAATCGAAGATAGAAAAGCGAAGGAAGGAAATCGGAAGATAGAAATCGGAAGGAAGGAAATCAAGAAGATAGAAAAGCGAAGGAAGGAAAGCGAAGATAGAAATCGGAAGATAGAAAGCGAAGTGTTGGCACCGATCAGGAACCAACTACATAAGCGAACGAAACCAAGCAAACGGAAGCGAAGGAAGCGGAAATTTTGGATCGAAATTTTGAATCGAAACAAAGCACATCGCAAAGCAAGCGGAAAATGGAAATGTCGAATCGAAAACAAAATGCGAGCGAACAAATCTGAAAGTAGCGAAGCGGAAACAAATGCTGTGAAGCAAATACTAATCGAATCAAACGAACAGATTGCAGTTAAACGAAATCAAAGAAGACACATCCGACATCCTAAACAATAATCAAAGAAAACTTATCGAATGAACATAATCGCGTTGGGAATCCTAAGACGTTCCAAAATCCGTTATGAATTTTTTTTCTTTTCTTATTCTCATTTCTTTTCTCGTTACTCAATCATATACCAATCATCTTAAATCCATACAGTCGTACATAATCTGATATAAATCCATACCAATCTCAAATTTCTCAAACTCTTATATACACTTATACACATCCAAAATCTCACTTTTATCCAAAAAAATTTTACCAAAATTTCGAAGATAACTTTGCCTTTATCCTAACCCAAAATTTCCTGCAAAGGCAAAATACACTTCTATAATCCCTAATCAGAATATCAGAACCATCGGACTCTCCCGTCCGGAATCCTAACACCAGCAGAAACACAAACCTAAAACTAATACTTCCATATTTCTCAAATCAATATACCAATCTCATAATTCAAGATCAATATATATCTCAAATTTATACAAATTCCCAAATCAACCATACAATATGTTCTCAAATTCTCCATAATTTCCTATACAAATTTCACAATCATTCACAATACTTAACTTTATACACAAATACATTTTCTTTCAAACCTTTCTTAAACCACAAACAGATCCATACTCAAAATCCAAAATACACAAAATCTAACTGACACATATGTTGAAACTGATGTCTTCACATTCTTTCATCCGATCTCCTTTCGAAACACGGAGATGGGGATGAAAGGGGGGTGAGCTTCAAGCTCGTGGATAACACATTTATAAACCGATAAATAAGCGAAAATATTTCTTTATAAACTTTTTGCCAAAAGGGCTAATATTTCAAACTTTTTAACTTTGGAATATTTCTCTCACACTCTTTCCAATTTTCCCAAACTTCTCATAAAAATCTCATTTTCTCATTTTCAAAATTCCAATTCTTCATAAATATGAATGCAACATAATTTCAATTTTCATTTCTCACTTTATAAACATGAATGCCAAACATAGAAACAAATCAAAACACATAATATATCGAATGGTGCAGCTAGGTCCAAGCAGAGCGTCTTGCATGATCCGCATAAGCGGTCCATGCGGTCGTGGAACGAAACGTACTACACTTTCCGCATTGCGGTCCAAAGTAGCCGTGAAGGAGTCCGAAATCGACTCCGTGCCACTAGCGGGCAGCCTGAAGAAGGCTATACACATAGAGACAGCGCTGACTCACCAAGGGACCTACCAAACCCACATAACACATAATCGAAAACGAAAAGTAGGATTGCCCGAAGGCACTTTTCAATTTCTTAATTTTCCACACATTCACATAAAGCATACAATTTGATCAATTCATCATTCGAATTCTAATTTCAGAAATCAAATCATTCAATGCATACATAACAAATGCATTTTTCAGAATTTCTATCAGTTTATCAAATCATTTAAAGCAATGAATTTACGCTTGTAATAATTTTCCAAAATCATTAGAAATAAACAAAGTACGAAAATCTTTTCTTTCATTTTCTCAAATTTTGAAAAGTAATATTTAACTTATAAATCAAAATATAAATATGCTACCACTTTTTAAATGACGCTAGAAGCTTGTCCAAATAGTCAATTCTCCAAATTCCTTCTTCTTTCTTCAATTTAAAATTCCTAAGCCAATAACATCCAAATTCATCATCATAATTTGCATAATTCTCAAACTCAACCATAGGAAAACATAACTATCATAACTCCAAGTTATTTCAATCTCCAATTTTGAAAATCTCCAATTTTCAAAATTGGCCTAAACCAATACACCCAAATTAAATCTCATAAAACATAATTTCTTCAAAATTAATCTCACAATTCATCAATTCACATTAATTCCAAACTATTTAAATCCTCAATTTCAAAAATCCCCAAATCCTAAAATTGGCCTAAACCAATTTATCCCAATTCAATACCATAAAATACAAATTCTTCGAAATTGATTTCATATATCATCAATTCATCATACTTTCTATAATTCTAAGCCATAACTTTTCAAAAACCCCAACTTCTAAAATTGGGCATAATCCCGATTAAATTTTTCCCCAAAATTAAATCGATTTCAACATGTATTCTCTAAAATTGATCATGGAAGTAGTAAACCCACATCATTTTTAATGATTCTAAACCAAAAACTTAACCAAAACTCAAAATCCAAATTTTTTTCCTTACCTATTTCTCCTTCAAACTTCGGATTTCCAGAGCCTTAGAGGGAGTTTCCACCTTCTTTCATCCTTCTTCCATGAAATCTACTCAAAACAAGTTTTAAAATTCTTAAACTTCCGAAAACTAGATTTCTCTCTCTTTTCTCTCTTTCGTTTTCTCACACCCGAAACTCTCTCTTCTTATTTCTTCTTCTTTCTTCTAAAATTTTCCAGACTTCTCCAGCCACTTCCGTGGCTTTTAATAAGCCAAAACGACATCTCTACCATGTGTTTCATTAATTGATGGTCAAATGACCAAATTGTCCTTCATTTAAAACTTAAAGTTACGCTTACTTGCGGTTTGATTCGCACTATCGATTTGAAGGAATTTGTCAAAACTTCCTTCTCGAGAAATGTTCCTCTCACTCATACGAATCCAACGCCACTGACCGCGCTCAATTCCGAGCACTACATCAAAAGTTATGTGTAAAGCAGTCTTGGGAAAATCCATATTCTAACACATTTCTTATGTACGATTATTTCAGTCCCAAAATTCACATTCTTAATCCCAGAATTGAAACTCAATGTCTTCATAACAATTGTATCCTTATGTCTCTAGTTTAATTCAAAACAAGAATCGTCTCATTTCAATTCCCAGATCAAAAGTTATACTCAAATTACTCACAGTGTTCCCAATCCAAAATTACACCCCAATCCGAACTTAAATTCAAAATTAAAAGTCCTAAGGGCAAAATTGACATTTCATGTCTTCATATGATTTGTAGCCCCTTGTCTTATCTTTATTTTTTCTTAAGAATCGCTTCAATCGGATCTCTACAGATCCCGAATTTCACAAAACACTGAATCATGCTCGGAAAATTTCCCGACTCACTTTGATTAAATTAATCACCATTAATTTAATCTCAAAAGTTCACAAATTTCTTATAAAATGAAATTCATTGTCTTAGGAATCCAACACAAAAAGAATCAACTCAATCGGATGTCGGACAGAAAAGATATAAGCAAAATAGTGAACAAATGTCGGATTGGAGGAGGAAGCAAGGAGCAAAACGACGTCGTTTCGGGCAAGGAAAACGCTTGCATCACCAGGGCGACGCGTCGCCCTGGTGATGCGAGCTGAAAGCTCGCATCGTTACGGCGATGCGTCGCCGTAGCGACGGCGCCGTAGTGACGGGGATGCTTAATTAATTTTTTTTTTTTTAAATCTAAAACTTCCAAAATTCATAACTTTTACTCTCGAACTCCGATTTTGACAAACTTAGTCTCTATAGAAAGCTTGAGAGAAGCTCTAAATCTTCCAAGAAGAACATAAAACTCAATTCAACTCCTACGGGAGTCCATTTTCTGGTCAAAGATACTATCCTCTATACAAACTTGTAAAAATCATACTTAATATTTCGAGATCGACAAATTTCATACTTTATATCGAAATAAAGATCAAAACAAATCCTTCAATTTTCATGAAAAACATCAAAGCTCAATTAACCTCTAACTAGGTTAATTTCTCAGTCAAAGTTCCAACCAATATAAAAGTCAAACCCGATCAAACATAAACTTTGACTGATCATAACTTTCACTCCCGATATCGAAAAATTACAAACTTTATGTCCACAAAAATCTCTTAACATAACCTACAAGTTTCAGAAGACCATTTTATCAAATTTTGCCTAAATCATAAGTCAACTCTCAAAGTCAAACATTCTCTCTCCAAAAAGTCAAACTTTCTAAATCCTTCAAATTTTCATACTTTTTCTTTCTAATTCTTGCTATTTAGCTTCATTTCAGTCAACTCATCCACTTTCCTCTCATAATCCATATAAATTCATTCAAATATCAAAGTCCTCTAAACTAAACAATTCTTTTCTCATAAATTTTTCTAATTTCAGCAAATTTTCTTAAATTCATAAATTGTCTCACCAATTTCTTTATCATTAATATTCATTGTTATATTTCTAATTATCATCAAAAGTTCGGGTCCAACATTTCTCCCTCTTAAAAGAATTTCGTCCTCGAAATTCACTCTTACTTAAACTCCAAGTAACTCATTCTTGCATAAATTTCTTTCTAAACGATGATCATCAAGCACTTTCTTACTAATTTCTTTCCACAACTCATAATCAATTTCTTTTTCATCACTTTTTACTCTTCATACATTTTCTCAATCTCTTCAAAATTTTCACTTCCTTAAATCATATATCACTCATATCATATCAAAACACTATATCTATAACTCATTATTTCTTCATATATGGGCACAAATTAATGGTCCATTTCTTAAGGAACCCTAATATGGTTTAATCATCATTATGTCATCATTCTTTCATCTATATCAATTCATCACAATTTCTCAAGAAGTTCTAATCTTAATTTCCTCAACACATTTCGAAAATCAAACATATTCTTAACATTCAAATCAAACCAATCATTTGAATTCGTCAAATAGTCATGCACATCAATTTCAAATTCCTAAAGACCATCATATTTCTTTCCTCAAAATCAAATGACCACCTAGCACACTCTCACAAATTCACTTTTATCTTTACAAACTCGTATCAATTCCTTATTCATACTCATACGCCCAAGTAAGATCATATTACTAGGCTCTGATACCATAAATGTTGGCACCCGATCCGGGAACCAACTACATAAGCAGAACGGAAACCGAAGCAAACGGAAACGAAGGAAAGCGGAAATTTCGGATCGAAATTTCGAATCAGAAAACAAAGCACATCGCAAACAGAACGGAAAACGGAAATGTCGAATCGAAAACAAAATGCGAGCGAACAAATCCAAAGTAAATAAGCGGAAACAAATGCAAGCGGAAGCAAATACTAATCGAATCAAACGAACAGATTGCAAAGCGAAACGAAATCAAAGCAGACACATCCGACATCCGGAAACAATAATCAAAGAAAACTTATCGAATGAACATAATCGCGTTGGGAATCCTAAGACGTTCCAAAATCCGTTATGAATTTTTTTTTCTTTTCTTATTCTCATTTCTTTTCTCGTTACTCAATCATATACCAATCATCTTAAATCCATACAGTCGTACATAATCTGATATAAATCCATACCAATCTCAAATTTCTCAAACTCTTATATACACTTATACACATCCAAAATCTCACTTTTATCCAAAAAATTTTTACCAAAATTTGGCAAGATAACTTGCCTTTATCCTAACCCAAAATTTCTGCAAAGGCAAAATACACTTCTATAATCCCTAATCGAATATCGTAACCATCGGACTCTCCGTCAGGAATCCTAACACCAAAGTAAACACAAACCTAAAACTAATACTTCCATATTTCTCAAATCAATATACCAATCTCATAATTCAAGATCAATATATATCTCAAATTTATACAAATTCCCAAATCAACCATACAATATGTTCTCAAATTCTCCATAATTTCCTATACAAATTTCACAATCATTCACAATACTTAACTTTATACACAAATACATTTTCTTTCAAACCTTTCTTAAACCACAAACAGATCCATACTCAAAATCCAAAATACACAAAATCTAACTGACACATATGTCGAAACTGATGTCTTCACATTCTTTCATCCGATCTCCTGCTCGAAACCTGGAGATGGGGATGAAAGGGGGGTGAGCTCGGAAGCTCGTGGATAACACATTTATAAACTGATAAATAAGCAGAAAACATTTCTTTATAAACTTTTTGCCAAAAGGGCTAATATTTCAAACTTTTTAACTTTGGAATATTTCTCTCACACTCTTTCCAATTTTCCCAAACTTCTCATAAAAATCTCATTTTTCTCATTTTCAAAATTCTCGAATTCTTCATAAATATGAATGCAACATAATTTCAATTTTCATTTCTCACTTTATAAACATGAATCTTTGAACATAGAAACAAATCAAAACACATAACATATCGAATGGTGCAGCTAGGTCCAAGCAGGCGATCGCATAGTCCCCGTATAGCGGTCCTTTGCATCGTGAGCAGGCGTACTACACTTTCCGCATTGCGGTCCAGTTATAGCCGTGAAGGAGTCCGAAATCGAACTCCGTGCCACTAGCGGGCAGCCTGGAGAAGGCTATACACATAGAGACGCAACGACTCACCAAGGACCTACCAAACCCACATAACACATAATCGAAAGCGAAAAGTCGGATTACCAAGGCACTTTTCAATTTCTTAATTTTCCACACATTCACATAAAGCATACAATTTGATCAATTCATCATTCAATTCTAATTTGAAATCAAATCATTCAATGCATACACAACAAATGCATTTTCGAATTTCTATCGGTTTATCAAATCATTTAAAGCAATGAATTTACGCTTGTAATAATTTTCCAAAATCATTGAGAAATAAACAAAGTACTTAAAATCTTTTCTTTCATTTTCTCAAATTTTAAAAGTAATATTTAACTTATAAATCAAAATATAAATATGCTACCCAATTTCGAAATGACGCTAGAAGCTTGTCCAAATAGTCAATTCTCCAAATTCCTTCTTCTTTCTTCAATTTAAAATTCCTAAGCCAATAACATCCAAATTCATCATCATAATTTGCATAATTCTCAAACTCAACCATAGGAAAACATAACTATCATAACTCCAAGCTATTTCAATCTCCAATTTTGAAAATCTCCAATTTTCAAAATTGGCCTAAACCAATACACCCAAATTAAATCTCATAAAACATAATTTCTTCAAAATTAATCTCACAATTCATCAATTCACATTAATTCCAAACTATTTAAATCCTCAATTTCAAAATCCCCAAATCCTAAAATTGGCCTAAACCAATTTATCCCAATTCAATACCATAAAATACAAATTCTTGAAATTGATTTCATATATCATCAATTCATCATACTTTCTATAATTCTAAGCCATAACTTTTCAAAACCCCAACTTCTAAAATTGGGCATAATCCCGATTAAATTTTTCCCAAAATTAAATCGATTTCAACATGTATTCTCTAAAATTGATCATGGAAGTAGTAAACCCACATCATTTTTAATGATTCTAAACCAAAACTTAACCAAAACTCAAAATCCAAATTTTTTCCTTACCTATTTCTCCTTCAAACTTGGATTTCCAGAGCCTTAGAGGAGTTTCCACCTTCTTTCATCCTTCTTCCATGAAATCTACTCAAAACAAGTTTTAAAATTCTTAAACTTAGAAAACTAGATTTCTCTCTCTTTTCTCTCTTTCGTTTTCTCACACCCGAAACTCTCTCTTCTTATTTCTTCTTCTTTCTTCTAAAATTTTCCAGACTTCTCCAGCCACTTCCGTGGCTTTTAATAAGCCAAAACGACATCTCTACCATGTGTTTCATTAATTGATGGTCAAATGACCAAATTGTCCTTCATTTAAAACTTAAAGTTACGCTTACTTGCGGTTTGATTCGCACTATCGATTTGAAGGAATTTGTCAAAACTTCCTTCTCGAGAAATGTTCCTCTCACTCATACGAATCCAACGCCACTGACCGCGCTCAATTCCGAGCACTACATCAAAAGTTATGTGTAAGCAAATGCGGGAAAATCCATATTCTAACACATTTCTTATGTACGATTATTTCAGTCCCAAAATTCACATTCTTAATCCCAGAATTGAAACTCAATGTCTTCATAACAATTGTATCCTTATGTCTCTAGTTTAATTCAAAACAAGAATCGTCTCATTTCAATTCCCAGATCAAAAGTTATACTCAAATTACTCACAGGTGTTCCCAATCCAAAAATTACACCCCAATCCGAACTTAAATTCAAAAATTAAAAGTCCTAAGGGCAAAATTGACATTTCATGTCTTCATATGATTTGTAGCCCCTTGTCTTATCTTTATTTTGCCTCAAGAATTGCTTCAATCGGATCTCTACAGATCCCGAATTTCACAAAACACTGAATCATGCTCAAAAAATTTCCCGACTCACTTTGATTAAATTAATCACCATTAATTTAATCTCAAAAGTTCACAAATTTCTTATAAAATGAAATTCATTGTCTTAGGAATCCAACGCAAAAAGAATCAACTCAATCGGATGTCGGACGGAAAAGATATAAGCAAAATAGTGAACAAATGTCGGATTGGAGGAGGAAGCAAGGAGCAAAACAGCGTCGTTTAAGCAAGGAAAACGCTTGCATCACCAGTATGACGCGTCGCCCTGGTGATGCGAGCTGAAAGCTTCGATCGTTACGGCGATCGTCGCCAGAGCGACAGCGCCCGTAGTGACGGGATGCTTAATTAATTTTTTTTTAAATCTAAAACTTCCAAAATTCATAACTTTTACTCGAACTCCGATTTTGACAAACTTAGTCTCTATAGAAAGCTTGAGAGAAGCTCTAAATCTTCCAAGAAGAACATAAACTCAATTCAACTCCTACGGGAGTCCATTTTCTGGTCAAAGATACTATCCTCTATACAAACTTGTAAAAATCATACTTAATATTTCGAGATCGACAAATTTCATACTTTATATCGAAATAAAGATCAAAACAAATCCTTCAATTTTCATGAAAAACATCAAAGCTCAATTAACCTCTAACTAGGTTAATTTCTCAGTCAAAGTTCCAACCAATATAAAAGTCAAACCCGATCAAACATAAACTTTGGTGATCATAACTTTCACTCCCGATATCGAAAATTACAAACTTTATGTCCACAAAATCTCTTAACATAACCTACAAGTTTCAGAAGACCATTTTATCAAATTTTGCCTAAATCATAAGTCAACTCTCAAAGTCAAACATTCTCTCTCCAAAAGTCAAACTTTCTAAATCCTTCAAATTTTCATACTTTTCTTTCTAATTCTTGCTATTTAGCTTCATTTCATCAACTCATCCACTTTCCTCTCATAATCCATATAAATTCATTCAAATATCAAAGTCCTCTAAACTAAACAATTCTTTTCTCATAAATTTTCTAATTTCAAATTTTCTTAAATTCATAAATTGTCTCACCAATTTCTTTATCATTAATATTCATTGTTATATTTCTAATTATCATCAAAAGTTCGGGGTCCAACATTTCTCCCCCTCTTAAAAGAATTTCGTCCTCGAAATTCACTCTTACTTAAACTCCAAGTAACTCATTCTTGCATAAATTTCTTTCTAAACGATGATCATCAAGCACTTTCTTACTAATTTCTTTCCACAACTCATAATCAATTTCTTTTTCATCACTTTTTACTCTTCATACATTTTCTCAATCTCTTCAAAATTTTCACTTCCTTAAATCATATATCACTCATATCATATCAAAACACTATATCTATAACTCATTATTTCTTCATATATGGGCACAAATTAATGGTCCATTTCTTAAGGAACCCTAATATGGTTTAATCATCATTATGTCATCATTCTTTCATCTATATCAATTCATCACAATTTCTCGAAGTTCTAATCTTAATTTCCTCAACACATTTGAAAATCAAACATATTCTTAACATTCAAATCAAACCAATCATTTGAATTAATCAAATAGTCATGCACATCAATTTCAAATTCCTAAAGACCATCATATTTCTTTCCTCAAAATCAAATGACCACCTAGCACACTCTCACAAATTCACTTTTATCTTTACAAACTCGTATCAATTCCTTATTCATACTCATACGCCCAAGTAAGATCATATTCTCGGGCTCGATATTATAAATGTTGGCACCGATCCGGAACCAACTACATAAGCGTAACGAAACCAAGCAAACGGAAACGAAGGAAGCGGAAATTTGGATCGAAATTTGAATCGAAAACAAAGCACATCGCAAACAGAGCGGAAAACGGAAATGTCGAATCGAAAACAAAATGCGGAAGCGAACAAATCCGAAAGTAGCGAAGCGGAAACAAATGCAAGCGGAAGCAAATACTAATCGAATCAAACGAACAGATTGCAAAGTTTAAACGAAATCAAGCAGACACATCCGACATCCGAAACAATAATCAAAGAAAACTTATCGAATGAACATAATCGCGTTGGGAATCCTAAGACGTTCCAAAATTCGTTATGAATTTTTTTTTCTTTTCTTATTCTCATTTCTTTTCTCGTTACTCAATCATATACCAATCATCTTAAATCCATACAGTCGTACATAATCTGATATAAATCCATACCAATCTCAATTTTCTCAAACTCTTATATACACTTATACACATCCAAAATCTCACTTTTATCCAAATTTTTTTTTTACCAAAATTTCGGAAGACAACAATTTGCCTTTATCCTAACCCAAAATTTCTGCAAAGGCAAAATACACTTCTATAATCCCTAATCGTAATATCGTAACCATCGGACTCTCCCGTCCGGAATCCTAACACCAGCAGAAACACAAACCTAAAACTAATACTTCCATATTTCTCAAATCAATATACCAATCTCATAATTCAAGATCAATATATATCTCAAATTTATACAAATTCCCAAATCAACCATACAATATGTTCTCAAATTCTCCATAATTTCCTATACAAATTTCACAATCATTCACAATACTTAACTTTATACACAAATACATTTTCTTTCAAACCTTTCTTAAACCACAAACAGATCCATACTCAAAATCCAAAATACACAAAATCTAACTGACACATATGTCGAAACTGATGTCTTCACATTCTTTCATCCGATCTCCCGTCGAAACACGGAGATGGGGATGAAAGGGAAAGTGATTTTAAGCTCGTGGATAACACATTTATAAACCGATAAATAAGGAAAACATTTCTTTATAAACTTTTTGCCAAAAGGGCTAATATTTCAAACTTTTAACTTTGGAATATTTCTCTCACACTATTTCCAATTTTCCCAAACTTCTCATAAAAATCTCATTTTTCTCATTTTCAAAATTCCTAATTCTTCATAAATATGAATGCAACATAATTTCAATTTTCATTTCTCACTTTATAAACATGAATCTTGAACATAGAAACAAATCAAAACACATAACATATCGAATGGTGCTGCTAGGTCCAAACAGAGCGTCTTTATCAGCATAGCCCCAAGATAAGCGGTCCTTTGCGATCGTGAGCAGGCGCATTACACTTTCCGCATTGCGGTCCAGTAGTAGCCGTGAAGGAGTCCGAATCGACTCCGTACACTAATGGGCAGCGACTGGAGAAGGCTATACACATAGAGACAAATGACTCACCAAGGGACCTACCAAACCCACATAACACATAATCGAAAACGAAAAGTCGGACACCAAGGCACTTTTCAATTTCTTAATTTTCCACACATTCACATAAAGCATACAATTTGATCAATTCATCATTCAATTCTAATTTGAAATCAAATCATTCAATGCATACACAACAAATGCATTTTTTAATTTCTATCGGTTTATCAAATCATTTAAAGCAATGAATTTACGCTTGTAATAATTTTCCAAAATCATTCGAAATAAACAAAGTACGAAAATCTTTTCTTTCATTTTCTCAAATTTTGAAAAGTAATATTTAACTTATAAATCAAAATATAAATATGCTACCCTTTCGAAATGACGCTAAGCTTGTCCAAATAGTCAATTCTCCAAATTCCTTCTTCTTTCTTCAATTTAAAATTCCTAAGCCAATAACATCCAAATTCATCATCATAATTTGCATAATTCTCAAACTCAACCATAGGAAAAACATAACTATCATAACTCCAAGCTATTTCAATCTCCAATTTTGAAAATCCCCAATTTTCAAAATTGGCCTAAACCAATACACCCAAATTAAATCTCATAAAACATAATTTCTTCAAAATTAATCTCACAATTCATCAATTCACATTAATTCCAAACTATTTAAATCCTCAATTTCAAAAATCCCCAAATCCTAAAATTGGCCTAAACCAATTTATCCCAATTCAATACCATAAAATACAAATTCTTCGAAATTGATTTCATATATCATCAATTCATCATACTTTCTATAATTCTAAGCCATAACTTTTCAAAAACCCCAACTTCTAAAATTGGGCATAATCCCGATTAAATTTTTCCCCAAAATTAAATCGATTTCAACATGTATTCTCTAAAATTGATCATGGAAGTAGTAAACCCACATCATTTTTAATGATTCTAAACCAAAAACTTAACCAAAACTCAAAATCCAAATTTTTTCCTTACCTATTTCTCCTTCAAACTTGGATTTCCAGAGCCTTAGAGGAGTTTCCACCTTCTTTCATCCTTCTTCCATGAAATCTACTCAAAACAAGTTTTAAAACTCTTAAACTTAGAAAACTAGATTTCTCTCTTTCTCTCTTTCGTTTTCTCACACCAAACTCTCTCTTCTTATTTCTTCTTCTTTCTTCTAAAATTTTCCAGACTTCTCCAGCCACTTCGTGGCTTTTAATAAGCCAAAACGACATCTCTACCATGTGTTTCATTAATTGATGGTCAAATGACCAAATTGTCCTTCATTTAAAACTTAAAGTTACGCTTACTTGCGGTTTGATTCAGACTATCGATTTGAAGGAATTTATCAAAACTTCCTTCTCGAGAAATGTTCCTCTCACTCATACGAATCCAACGCCACTGACCGCGCTCAATTCCGAGCACTACATCAAAAGTTATGTAAATAAATGCGGGAAAATCCATATTCTAACACATTTCTTATGTACGATTATTTCAGTCCCAAAATTCACATTCTTAATCCCAGAATTGAAACTCAATGTCTTCATAACAATTGTATCCTTATGTCTCTAGTTTAATTCAAAACAAGAATCGTCTCATTTCAATTCCCAGATCAAAAGTTATACTCAAATTACTCATGTGTGTTCCTAATCCAAAATTACACCCCAATCCGAACTTAAATTCAAAATTAAAAGTCCTAAGGAAAAATTGACATTTCATGTCTTCATATGATTTGTAGCCCTTGTCTTATCTTTATTTTGCCTCAAGAATTGCTTCAATCGGATCTCTACAGATCCCGAATTTCACAAAACACTGAATCATGCTCAAAAATTTCCCGACTCACTTTGATTAAATTAATCACCATTAATTTAATCTCAAAAGTTCACAAATTTCTTATAAAATGAAATTCATTGTCTTAGGAATCCAACGCAAAAGAATCAACTCAATCGGATGTCGGACGGAAAGATATAAGCAAAATAGTGAACAAAGGTCGGATTGGAGGAGAAGAAGGAGCAAACGAGCGTCGTTTGAGCAAGAAAACTTGCATCACTGGGGTGACGCGTCGCTCGGTGATGCGAAGCTGAAACTTCAGATCGCTACTGGCGATCGTCGTCGCCAGTAGTGATTTGGCCTGAGCCTTCGCGTCGCTGGCGATGCGTCGCCGTAATGATGAGGATGCTTAATTAATTTTTTTTTTAAATCTAAAACTTCCAAATTCATAACTTTTACTCGAACTCCGATTTTGACAAACTTAGTCTCTATAAATTTTTTTTTTAAATCTAAAACTTCCAAATTCATAACTTTTACTCGAACTCGATTTTGACAAACTTAGTCTCTATAGAAAGCTTGAGAGAAGCTCTAAATCTTCCAAGAAGAACATAAACTCAATTCAACTCCTACAGAGTCCATTTTCGGTCAAAGATACTATCCTCTATACAAACTTGTAAAAATCATACTTAATATTCCGAGATCGACAAATTTCATACTTTATATCGAAATAAAGATCAAAACAAATCCTTCAATTTTCATGAAAAACATCAAAGCTCAATTAACCTCTAACTAGGTTAATTTCTCAGTCAAAGTTCCAACCAATATAAAAGTCAAACCCGATCAAACATAAACTTTGGTCGATCATAACTTTCACTCCCGATATCGAAAAATTACAAACTTTATGTCCACAAAATCTCTTAACATAACCTACAAGTTTCCGAAGACCATTTTATCAAATTTTGCCTAAATCATAAGTCAACTCTAAAGTCAAACATTCTCTCTCCAAAAGTCAAACTTTCTAAATCCTTCAAATTTTCACACTTTTTCTTTCTAATTCTTGCTATTTAGCTTCATTTCAGTCAACTCATCCACTTTCCTCTCATAATCCATATAAATTCATTCAAATATCAAAGTCCTCTAAACTAAACAATTCTTTTCTCATAAATTTTTCTAATTTCAGCAAATTTTCTTAAATTCATAAATTGTCTCACCAATTTCTTTATCATTAATATTCATTGTTATATTTCTAATTATCATCAAAAGTTCGGGGTCCAACAAGAAGGAAGGAAAGCAGAAGATAGAAATCAGAAGATAAAAGGAAGGAAGGAAATCGGAAGATAGAAATCGAAGGAAGGAAATCAAGATAAAAGCGTAAGATAGAAATCAAGATAGAAAAGGTATGAAGGAAAGCGAAGATAGAAATCGAAGATAGAAAAGGAAGGAAGGAAAGCGAAGATAGAAATCGGAAGATAGAAAAGCGAAGGAAGGAAATCGGAAGATAGAAATCAAGATAGAAAAGCGAAGGAAGGAAAGCGGAAGATAGAAATCAAGATAGAAAAGGAAGGAAGGAAATCAGAAGATAAAAGCGAAGGAAGGAAATCAGAAGATAGAAATCAGAAGGAAGGAAATCAAGATAGAAAACCGGATGATAGAAATCGGACGATAGAAAACCGGATGATAGAAATCGACGATAGAAAACCGGATGATAGAAATCAGACGATGGAAAAATAGGATGCTGTAGAATGTAGGAGATAGAATCAGCCTTTGTAGTCTTCATAAGAGTTGTAGATCTAGATGTCTACTTTCATAAGAGTTGGAGCTATAGATTAAAAGTTATAGCAATCACGCCAAAAGAGTTTCGATTCGATTTCGGAAGTGAGCATGGTCCGTTGTTTTGGGCATATTTCCCTCATACGACCTCCAAATGAGGTGAGGCTTGAACCATTGGATTTATAAGACACATATCTTTCACTCCATAAAGTCCGGTATCAATTGGAGTTAAATTGAGAAAGTTTGTTCTAAAACAAGTGAAAGGTCAGTTAAGAGGGCATGTTTCGGGTATGAACTCTCTTAGGTTTTTGGAGTGTATCTTGAGTATATGACTCCGATTAAGGTGATTCTTGTTTCAGGGAGAACTTGAGACATAAAGCTACAAATTATATGAATAAGTCAGCCCATGATTTTAGTGTATACATGGTGTGTGCTTGCCACAAAAGTGGAGTTACAATTAAGAATCCTGCAAGATTATAAGCGCAAGGTTTCAGGACAACGAAAGTTGGGCTCCGAAAACGGGTTCCGACGTCTATGGTACTATAGTAAGAGTAAGAGTGTCAAGTTTAAGGTCTCAGCAAGGCAAGTGTCTCGGGGATGGGCTCCACTCGGGCTCACATCCCGGGACAGTCGGGCTCCCGAGATCGGGGTCTGACATCTGTGGTATTAGAGCGCCGGAATTGAGATCTTATATGGGCACATATGTAAAAGTTACATACAAGAGAAAATTGTTAAGAGTTTGGGCTAATCAAATTAGCAAATAAATTGAAGTTGTGGATTAGTGGAAATGAGAAATAGTACATGGTCAAACATGACCGGTAATGAGTCAATGGATCTGTTGATGAAATCGAATATGGTATCAATGACATACTATGGTGCTTATCCTTGAATGTGGGAAATATGTGAATTATGAGCATGATTGTTTGAGGAAAAGTAGGGGATAGGGATTAAGGGTTCAAGTAGAACTTCATGAAAGTCGAAATTCTTATAGTTTTAAGAAGATGAAACCGGAACCCCAGTGGGTGCATGCTTATAATAAATTCAATAAGCCAAGTTTGTTTTCATTAAATCAAGCAAGAAATTTTCATAATTTAAATTGCATCATAATCGTTGCATCAGTTGTGCATTGAGTGCATTATGAAATGTTGCATGTTTAATATGTCGATTATGTGAATGATTGATGAAATGACTTTAAAAAGGGATTTTCTTTTTAAGAATACAAGTTTATGAAATTATACTTTCAGATATGATTTGTGCAAGGATATCACATTGTGAAAAGCAAGTTTACAAGAAAGTGCCATTACGAGCACCAAGATTACAAGTTTTGAAATCTATGTGTTGTATGAAATATGTGATGATTTTATTTCCACAAGTTTAAGTCAATGGCAAATATATATATATATATATATATATATATATATATATATATATGTAAGATGTGAAGTGAAGGATAATGGGACAATGAGATGATTGATAGTAATGTTTGTACAAGTTCAAGAAGGTCAAATTGGTTGTTGTTGGGAGTATTTGTATGGAAATCCATAATTATGCACAAATGAGTGTATTAAGCACATAAGTAGAGTATGTGTGAAGATAATAGAGGAAGAAACCTATGATTTAGTGAATATTATTAGTCATAGTTTCCCGTAGTTTAAAGCCTAAGTGATCAAGTAGACATAGATTGAGAGTTGTTGATGGTGTTACAATGAGGAATAAATTCTAAGATCAAGAGAAAAATATTGTCTAGGATTAATGAAGATCAAAGTATCAATCATATAAGAGATTGATTTATGAATTGATGAAGATAAGTCTGTGGATAAAATATGATGATGATAATAGGAGATTGATTAAGATTGCAGGAATAGTATAGATGATTGCAGCAAAAATCCTCTTTTGAAGAGGGATTTCATTAAGTTAGAATAAGCAGATCAAATGGTTCATGTTAAGAGTAATCAATGAAAGAGCTAATCAGAAAAGAATATGTGATGATTCGAAAGTGAGTACACTCACTATAGAGACCTTGATTGTTAACATGAGGAGTATGTAAGTCTATGTTATATATTACGTGAAAGTATGTTTGGGAGATATTGGTATGACTTGATGAATATATTAAAATCACCCTAATTAAGTTTACAAATAAGCTGCAAATTGTGGAGAAAAAAATCATTCGAGGAAGAAAGTCAATAAGAGGAATCGAAAGGAAAGTAAGTCAATATACCTCATTGAGGGAATTGTTAAGTAAGGAATCACAAGGGCTAATCGAGAGATACATGAAAATTGATAATGATTGCTTAAGTTAACAAATGCCCAATAGCACTATGGAATTGGAGACTATTTGATGATGTATGAAAGGTATTGAGAAGATCTGAAAAAATATTTTTTTTTAGGAGAATGGTTTGAATACATGAAGAGAAATGTATAAAGCCCTATGAGTGAATTTTGATACATGACCTAGAACTGCAACATTGATGATTTTTTTGAAAGTTTGGAGACAACATATGTACAGGAACATGTATGAACATGCAAATACAGATCGTAAAAGTACAAGGCAATTACTGAATTGGGAGAATTAAATATGAAACTCAGGAGATTGAGATATGTATCAAAAGACTATGATTACACCAGTAAGAGATTCCAAGGGAGGCTAAGTGTTGCATCCGATACATTAAGCATGAATTCGATACTATGATGTCCAGAACTAGAGTAACAAGAAGCATAGCAGGTGGGACATAGTTTATCCCAAATTAAGGATAAAAAGATTGTGAATCTTATTAAGAAATTGATACGGATCTGAATTTCAAGTTCAAATAGGAAGAATGATACCAGGTGAATGAAATAGGAAGTATATGAAATCAATAAAGATGATTAAGTAAAAAGGTTGCTAGCAAAGTACAAATCGTAACATGAGGTATGCATCCTAGCAGGATTTCATCAAAAGATCTCTTAGTGATCAAGAATGTCAAATAAGCAAGTGAATGTAGGAACTGATGGTCTTAATTATCAAGAATATGCTTAAAGCATATAGTTGAAGTTCATAAGGTTATGAGATCCAAGTATAACTTTAGTTTATTTTAAGTACAAAATCACAATTCTAGTAAATTCAATCAAATGCGGTATGAAGAATTAGATGATAGAAAGATTCATCTTTTTAGCATTATGATGATAAGTAAGGTCTACAAGTTATAGAAGGCTAGAATTGAAAAGGTTATGGACAGGTGAAATGAGTGAGTGATAAGAATCAAGTGAAGTAAGAAAGATGAATTAGAAGAATCCAAGAATAGGCATGGAAGTAGTGTGTTAGTTCACAATACTTACCATTATTATGATGTGAACATCAAGCATAAGGAAGTTGCCCAGTGATGCTCTCAGAGTTACATGCTTTTACTCTCACGAGTACATGATTATGAGTACATGTTTAAGAGTGCCACCATGCCAAGGTGCACTCAAGATCAAATAGGCAAGGTCAGGATGGTGAGCTATCTGAATAAGTCATGCAAAAATAAGTTGAATCCGTTAATTAAGGATTTAAACCCTTGCCTCTAGATCGAGAAGATAGGAATTTCGAGGACTAAATTCTTTTAAGAGGGGAGGATTATTGGACCCGAATCTTTTGGTAAGCTAGGATTATTAAATAAGGATTTTGAATGATTATTCATGAGAAAGAAGTTAAGAATTATTGAAATTGAAATGAAATGGAAGATATGGTTTAAATCTGAGATGGATTAATGGGAATTAATTGACATGTTAATATGCTTAAGGTAAGGTGTCATGAAATTAGGTGGCATGATTTAATGGAATTCAATTATTGTATTTTGTGGACTAAATTAACATGTTAAGGAAATTTGATTAACATGTTGATTAGACTAAGACTATATGACATGGATTAAGTGTATTAAGGTGTTATGAAGGTTGTAAATGTATTAAGGGTTAAATGGGCCTTGGACCCAAGTTGGGCTTAAGTGGTGATATAAAAGAAGAGGATTAAAAGAGAGTAATGAGTTAGGTGGCATGAATTAATACAATTAATGTGTTAGTTGAATTCTGAGTTTAGAGTTTAATTGGGCCTAAGAGAATAATGGGCCTAAATCAAATGAAAAGAAGAAGAAATGGTTTGGACTTAAGTGATTTAGTAGGATGAGAAGAAAGAAGGAAGAATAAATTGGGCTTTGGGTCCAAATGAAATGAATAAAGAAGAGAGGATATAAATGAAATGGGCTTAAGTTGTAGTAGGAAAATAAGAAGGAAGGAATAAAATGAAGTGGACTTGGGCTTGAGTAGTAGGAGTTAAATGCAAAAGGAAAAGAATGGAAACAAAATGAAGAGGAAGGAATTGGGCTTAAATGAAGAAGTGGGCTTGAGTAGTTTAATGAGGTAGGAAAAGAAGAAAAGAGAAGAAAGGAGTAGGCAAATGGGCCTTTGGGCTTAAGTGAGTGTGTAAGGAGTATAAAGAAGAAAAATAAGTGAGTTGTAGGGAAGAAGAGAGGAATCTGAAAATTTTAGAGGAGAGGAGAGTGGTTTAGTGGAAGAGGAGAGAAGGAGGAGAAAAGAAGAATGCTTTGGTTAGGGTTGGATTTTCCAAGAGATCAAGAGGGAATTTGAAGAAAGTGCAAAAGGAAAAAGTGTGGAAATCACTAGAGCTTCATTTTGAACCAAGTCATCACTTGGTTAGTGGAAGTTTAAGGTAAGCCTTATGTTTAAGTATGAGATTTTAGTTGGGTTATGGTTGAGGAAGACTAAGAATGGAATGGGTATTGTGATTCCAAGATAAATTTCATGATTTGTGTCCTTAGGATTTGTTGCATTTTGGATGTCTTTTGATTTGAGAATTGTGTTGATTTTGAGGAAAATGGTGAGAGGCAAGAGGAATGGAAAGCAAGGGAAGGCCATGGGAACAAGGTTTTCAAGCAAGGAATTATAAGGTAGGTTTTATGTTTATAGTTAAAGAAAATGACAAGAGTTTTGAAGAAGACAATGTTTTATGATCTAAAGGAAATTAATACGGAAATGGACTTCTAAAACTGTTTTGTTCATTATTTGGTTATAAGCATAGAACCTTCAGGCTCCTAAGCTCACCCCCCCTTATTTTCCCAATTTTCAGGTTTTTAGCAAGAAATCAAGAGGAAGTGGATCAAGACAGATTGTGCTTGTTTAATTGTGTATTTGAAGTTTGGTTATGTAAATGTATAATTGTAATTCATATGAGCAATGGAATAAGGTAAATGAGATATTGTTATTAGTTTTGGAATTTGGCTAGGAAATGCTAATGAAATTGTAAAACTCTTAGGTATGATGATTAATGCAATATGGACTTGAGTATGGTTGTGAATGTACAATTGCATCATTGTATAGCCTGGATATGATAGATGATTAAGAGTGTGACTGTTGCTTCGAATGGTGTTTGAAGATACCTTAGGGTTTAATCATGTTATATGAGGTTGTATGATGAGTTTTATGCAGGTGGAAGTCTTAGAATTGAAAATTGGGTAGTTGCATTTTGAGGGGGATGTGCTGTCAAATTTTCCTAAAATTTGACAGTACTTCGCCTCAATATTAGACCCTCTTCGGGTATGAATTAGATCAATGAGTCTTCATGAAGATTGTAGTAGGAGTTTAGAGTTTTCAAAGGGTGTATCATTTGCTAAAATTGGAGTTCGGAGTCAAAAGATATGATCCTTACTAGAAAAGCAGAAGATAGGAAATCAGAAGATAGAAAAGCAGAAGGAAAGAAATCAGAAGATAGAAAAGCAGAAGGAAGGAAAGCAGAAGATTGAAATCAGAAGATAGAAAAGCAGAAGGAAGGAAAGCAGAAGATAGAAATCAGAAGATAGAAAAGCAGAAGGAAGGAAATCAGAAGATAGAAATCAGAAGGAATGAAATCAGAAGATAGAAAAGAAGAAGGAAGGAAAGCGAAGATAGAAATCAAGATAAAAAGCGAAAGAAGGAAAGCGAAGATAGAAATCGAAGATAAAAGCGAGAAGAAGGAAAGCGGAAGATAGAAATCGAAGGAAGGAAATCGGAAGATAGAAAAGCGAAGGAAGAAGCGGAAGATAGAAATCAAGATAGAAAAGCGAAGGAAGGAAAGCGTAAGATAGAAATCGGAAGATAGAAAAGCGAAGGAAGAAAATCGGAAGATAGAAATCGAAGGAAGGAAATCAAGATAAAAGCGAAGGAAGGAAATCGGAAGATAGAAATCGAAGGAAGGAAAGCGGAAGATAGAAAAGGAAGGAAGGAAAGCGAAGATAGAAATCGAAGATAGAAAATCAGAAGGAAGGAAAGCAGAAGATAGAAATCAGAAGATAGAAAAGCAGAAGGAAGGAAATCAGAAGGAAGGAAATCAGAAGATAGAAAAGCAGAAGGAAGGAAAGCAGAAGATAGAAATCAGAAGATAGAAAAGCAGAAGGAAGGAAATCAGAAGATAAAAAGCAGAAGGAAGGAAATCAGAAGATAGAAATCAGAAGGAAGGAAATCAGAAGATAGAAAACCAGATGATAGAAATCAGACGATAGAAAACCAGATGATAGAAATCAGACGATAGAAAACCAGATGATAGAAATCAGACGATGGAAAAATAGGACGCTGCAGAATGTAGGAGATAGAATCAGCCTTTGTAGTCTTCATAAGAGTTGTAGATCTAAATGTCTACTTTCATATGGTGAAAGAACGAAAACATTTGGATCTATAGATTAAAAGTTATAGCAATCACGCCAAAAGAGTTTCGATTCGATTTCGGAAGTGAGCATGGTCCGTTGTTTTGGGCATATTTCCCTCATACGACCTCCAAATGAGGTGAGGCTTGAACCATTGGATTTATAAGACACATATCTTTCACTCCATAAAATCCGGTATCAATTGGAGTTAAATTGAGAAAGTTTGTTCTAAAACAAGTGAAAGGTCAGTTAAGAGGGCATGTTTCGGGTATGAACTCTCTTAGGTTTTTGGAGTGTATCTTGAGTATATGACTCCGATTAAGGTGATTCTTGTTTCAGGGAGAACTTGAGACATAAAGCTACAAATTATATGAATAAGTCAACCCATGATTTTAGTGTATACATGGTGTGTGCTTGCCACGAAGGTGGAGTTACAATTAAGAATCCTGCAAGATTATAAGCGCAAGGTTTCAGGACAACGAAAGTTGGGCTCCGAAAACGGGTTCCGACGTCTATGGTACTATAGTAAGAGTAAGATTGTCAAGTTTAAGGTCTCAGCAAGGCAAGTGTCTCGGGGATGGGCTCCACACGGGCTCACATCCCGGGAAAGTCGGGCTCCCGAGATCGGGGTCTGACACTTTCTTTGTTATACATCAAAATCATTTTTATGTAAAGTCATTTTGACTTAACAATAGCGTTTGTGAGCAACAACTTGCGGCATACATATATTCTGCTTCAGCGGTTGATAGAGCAATTGAGCTTTGTCTCTTGCTTGACCAGGAGACTAGATTTCCTCCAAGAAAGTGACATCCTCCACTTGTGCTCTTCCTTTCGATTATATCTCCGGCATAGTCTGCATCGCAATATCCAATTAACCTGAAATCTTTACCTTTCTTAAACATTAAGCAAAGATCAGTAATACCTACGAGATATCTCAAAATTCTTTTAACAGCAATAAAATGAGACTCTCTAGGATCGGCTTGAAATCTTGCACACAAGCATACACTGAACAAAATATCAGGTCTACTTGTTGTAAGATACAGTAAATAACCAATCATCCCTCTATATAGGGTTTGATCTACCTTCTTACCAAGTTCGTCTTTCGACAAAAGGTTTGAAGGATGCATCGGAGTTGCCATAGGCTTCACATTATTCATATCAAATTTATTCAACAACTCTTTCACATACTTTTGTTGATGAATGAAAATCTTCTCTTCGGTTTGCTTAACTTGCAACCCAAGAAAGAACTTTAACTCACTCATCATACTCATTTCAAATTCTTTCTTCATTAGAATCTCAAACTTCAAGCACAACTCTTTTGAAGTAGCACCAAAAATGATATCATCAACGTAGATCTGTACTAAGATAAAATCATTCTGAAAATTCTTCCTAAAGAGCGTTTTATCAACTTGACCTCTGCTGAAACCATTTTCAATTAAAAAGGTACTCAGACGACCATACCAAGCTCTAGGAGCTTGCTTCAGGCCGTATAAGGCTTTGTGAAGTCTATAGACATAGTCTGGGTTTTTAATATCTTTGAAGCCAGGTGGTTGTTTCACATACACCTCTTCATCTATAAAGCCATTCATAAATGCACTCTTAACATCCATCTGAAACAACTTTATATCATGATAGATCGCATATGCCAACAAAATCCTTATAGCTTCAAGTCTCGCTACTGGAGCATATGTTTCATTGTAGTCTATTCCTTCTTGCTGATTATAGCCTTGTGCTACTAATCTAGCCTTATTACGACTCACTCTACCTGATTCGTCTAACTTATTCTTAAAAACTCATCTAGTTCCTATAATGGATTTCTTAGAGGGTTTCGGAGCTAAGGACCAGACGTTATTCCTAGTAAATTGATTCAGCTCCTCTTGCATGGCTAATACCCAAGCTTCATCTTGAAGAGCTTCCTCAACCTTCTAGGCTCTACTTCAGAGATAAAAGCTACATTAGCTTCTCTTCTGAATCTGGATCTTGTCCTAACTCTTTCTGAGGTCTCACCGATAATAACTCTTCTGGATGAGAACTTTTATACTTCCAATTTTGTCTTAGTTCAATAGTTTCCGGAATATCCTCAATTTTGTTCTCATGAGTGTCTGATGAAGGAGTTTCTGTGGTATCATCTAAGTTCTTTGAAGGACCTTCATTCTCCATGTCATCTTCCTTATGGGGTTGAGAACTATCATCAAACTTGACATGGATCGTCTCTTCAACAGTCTTTGAAGTAAGGTTGTAAACTCGAAATGCCTTAGACGATGATGAGTAACCTAGAAAAATTCCTGGATAGGTCTTTGAATCGAATTTATCTAACAGCTCTTTTGTATTCAAAATAGAACATTTGCACCCGAATGGATGAAAGTAAGATATGCTTGGTCTTTTTCCATTCCATAACTCATAAGGAGTTTTCTTCAACATGGGTCGCAATGTAATTCTATTTCGAATATAGCATCTTTGTATTCACGACTTCCGCCAGAAATTCTTAGGAAGATTCATCTCACATAGCATGGTTCTTGCCATCTCTTGAATCGTCCTATTCTTCCTTTCAACAACTCCATTCTGTTGTGGAGTTCTAGGGGCAGAAAAATTGTGGGAATTTCCATTCTCCTCACAGAATACTCTAAACTTCTCATTTTCAAACTCTCCACCATGGTCACTCCTGATACTGGCTATGGACATTCCTTTTCATTTCAGTAACTTTTCGGATAAGGTTCTAAAGCACTTAAAAGACTCATCTTTGTGTGATAAGAATAATATCCAACAAAATCGAGTAAAGTCATCAACAATAACAAGTCCATATTTCTTTCTGCCAAGACTTATTGTTCTTGTTGGACCAAATAAATCCATATGTAACAATTCTAAAGGTCTAGATGAGGTTACAAAACTTTTAGAAGAAAAGAGGTTTTAACTTGTTTTCCTTTCAAACAATTTTCACAGAAAATTCTTTGTCAAAACTTATTTTTGGGAAACCTCTTACTAAATCATGTTTTGCCAATTTTGAAATATGTTTCATAGAGACATGACCTAGCTTTTTATGCCAGATTAGTCTTTCTTCTTCAGAAGATAGAAAACATGAAATATTTTGATGTTGAAAATCTTCTAAATTGATTTTGTAAAGATAGTTTCTTCTCTTGGCAGAGAAAAGTATAGACCCATATTTGTTTCTGACTTCGCAAAGATTTTGATTGAATATAACTGTGAAACCAGAATCACACAATTGACTGACGCTAATCAAGTTATGCTTCAGACCATCAACAAGCAGTACATTATTTATGCATGCAAAGGAATCTTTACCTATTTTTTCGATTCCAATAATTTTACCCTGCTGATTGTCTCCGAAAGTTTTTGATCCTCCCTTCTTATACTGAAGATCTAGGAACATAAACCTTCTTTCCGTCATGTGTCGCGAGCATCCACTGTCTAAATACCAATGGTGCTTGCCGTATCTTCCAAGGAAGGATATCTGCAGGAGAAACTATTTTATTTTTTGGTACCCAAATATTCTTGGGTCCTTTACGATTAGTAGTATGCATATGATGTGATCTTTGATGCATATAACTAGGACGTTGATTAAAATGAATTATCCTATAACTTTCTTTTTGAAAGACAGATTTTTTACAAGACTGAGTCTTGTTTCCTGTAAACCCTAATCCAGTCTTATCACTCGGATGTCTACATTTTCCAAGCATTTCATTCATTTTCTTTGTACTTTATGTGAAAGTAGCTAAATCAGCTGATAAATTCTTAATCCTTAGTTTAAGTTGATTGATCTCTTCTGATCTGTCTACAAACTTCCTTTTATCTTCTAATTCTTTCTTTAAACAAATATTTTCTCTCTCTATTACCTCAGTATGTCTAATATTTTCTACATACTTTTTCTTTAACAGCTTGTACTATTTCAGAATAGCATGAGAATCTTCTAACAATTCTGAGTAGGCATCATGCAAATTATCGTAGTCAGATTTTACCTCCTCATCACTATCTTCCTACCATCGTGCAGATGTTCGTGATGTTCGATGACTGGAACACAGATCGATTCGAATGAATCTAGGTCCTCCCAGTTGCCATCATGCTTTTCTTACCTTCTCTACTCTTCTTTGGTTTCTTCTTGAGAGTAGGACATTCGGACTTATAGTGTCCGGTGATTGCACTCGTAGCGGATAATAGAAGACTCTCTGGTTTAGCTTCATCTTTCCCTCTTTACGAATGTCGGTTCCCTCTGGGCTTCTTCTTCCACATCGTCTTATCTTTACGGAGATGAAAGATAATTCGTCATCTTCATCACTTGACTCGATTACGATTGGTTTGGAGTTGTCATCCTTTGATTATTCAATTTTCAACGCTTTTGATGACTTCCTCCTTCTACGAGTCTTATGATTCTTCTGTCGGCCTTGATTGCTATTGACTTGTCCCGTTTGGGCTTGTCTTGACGTTGAGTTCAACTTCATGAATCTTGAGGATCCCAAAGAACTCATCCATCTTTAACACGCTCAAGTCTTTGGCTTCTTGCACGCGATTAACTTTAGGTCTCCATCTCTTAGGAAGACTTTTAGAATCTTTGAACATGATCTTGATTGTTGTAAGTCCTTCAAGAGCTTTCAATCCATTGACAATTGTTTGAAATCGTCGAACATTTTATCAATAGATTCTTCATCTTCCATCTGAAAAGTTCATATTGATGCACAAGAATACTTATCTTGGATTCTTTAACTTGGCTTGTGCCTTCGTGAGCAATGGACAATGTGTCCCACATCTCTTTTGCGATTGTCGCAACTGTGGACTTTTTGTATTACTCGCTCGCTTAAGGCACACGTCAAGAAAAATTTCGCTTTTGAATTTAGCTGTATTCTTGATTTCTGATCAGCTGTCCATCTGTTTCGTGGAATAGAATTGCCTTCTACATCTACAGGTGTATAAAGTCCATTCTCTATTATGTCCCAAAGGTCGACATGTGTAGATTCGATGAATAGCCGCATCCTATCTTTCCAGTAGTGATAGTCTTCTTCGTTGAATCTTTGGAGGTCTAATGGCGAGGCTCCTTGATGATGTATACATGTGACTCGCCATTATCTTTAATCCACACTTCGCCAAAGTGATTCTTGGATACCTTGCTCGATACCAATGAAGTGAATCACACGTTAATCAAAGACTTAGAAAGCGATATTAGAATGCACGAGAAGGGGGTTGAATTGTGTATTCCTTTTTATAAATCTTTTAGAACTATTTTTTGAAATAAAATTCTTTACGTAATTTTTATAAATTCGATTGATCAAACTTTTCAATACTATATGTATAAAAACTAAGTAATGATAAGATTTGGCTGAAATAGAGATAGAGAGTAAGAGTGGTAGACACGAAGATTTATCTGGTTCACCCCAAACCGTGGGCTCGTCCGATCCTCGAGTTTCTTCTGAGATTTCACTATCTCTTCGATCTTTACAAGTATTCTTTCCACGAGCCTCTTCAAGTCTCTACAATCAGTATTCTTTCACACTTAGCCTCTGCAGGCTATCTGTACAACTTTGCTTCTCAGAAAAATATTTGAACACTTTGTTACAGGAAAATAGCACTCAGCTAAATCACTTTTGCACGTAGTAATTTTTCTCGCTATTTCGTAAGAAATATCGTAAGCTTTTGTGAATGTTGTGTAACTTTCTGTAACTTTGCAATCTTCGACTTCGACTTGTATTTATAGCCTTCGTCTCCAACTGCTTCTTGATTCTTGAATCTTGAATCTTGAATCTTTAAAGAAACGGTTAATCAGTTGAGTTTTGTAACTAACTCGAACTGACTCTTGCGTCTGCTTCTTTTCTGCGTCAGCGTCTACGTCTGCTTTTACATTTACGTTTGCATCTGCGTCTGCGTCTGTATTTGCATTTGAGTCTACGTCTGTATTTGCGGTTGCGTTTGCTTTGCATTTGTGTCTGCATCTACGTCTGCGTCTGTATTTGCATTTGCATTTGCGTCTGCGTCTGTTTTTGTATTTGCGTCTGCGTCTGTGTTGACTTTAACTGTTTCAACTTAAATGCGTATGCGACTTGATTATTTCAACTTAAATGCGTGTCTAAGTTAAATTCGTGTCCGACTTCGTCTGTTTTGTTTTTCTTTGTATTTGATCTCTTTTTGTTATAATTCAAAATCATATTTATCTAAAGTCATTTTGACTTCACACTCATGACTTTCAAAGTTTGTGCATTGCATTTTCAAGCTTTCATAGGGGTAAGAATTTATGTTCTGACTTCTAGGGAAAAACCATATTGATCTAAGCTGAATTAGACAAAGTTATCTTCTTGAAAGTTGTAGATTATCTATCTAACTTTCCAATGATATAAAGTATGAAATTTTTAGATATTGGAATTGAAAGATATGATCATTACAAGTTAGTAATGCTGCATGGGATGTACATACGGGACAACTACATTAAATTGAAATTTTGACCCTTTTAAAGGCAAAAAAAATTTTTTGAATCTTCATTGAAGTTGTAGGTCTAGAAGTCTTCTTCGAAACAGTCTAAAAATGACCTTAATATGACATCTTTAGTGAAAGTTATGTCTATTTTTCCAAAATAGGTCTGGTCGAAGAAAAATGTCATAATCGTGATTGCAAAAATTTTCAAAAGTTGCAATTGTGAATCGTCACGATCGTGACCCGTAAGTTTTTCCAAACCTAAACATAGTTGATTCTTTTCGCCATAACTTTGTCATCCGACTTTCAAATGACTTGATTTTTGAAGCATAGCTTCCTGACACATTCTTCTATGTCTCAATAAAAATTGCTAACCTTTATTGTTGATTTGAAAAAGATTGATGGAAAGAAAGTGAGGGAATAGGTTGGAAGAGCATAAATTGGTTAGGTACATATTTTGGTTTTTTAATCATATCTTAATCTATGGAGCTCCGAATGAGATGGTTTTTAGTTCAAAATAAACTAGAGACATGGAGCTACGATTGTTCTGAAGAAGTCAATTTGTAAATCCATTGACTGACTGGTGTAAGCTTCCAACCCTTATGGGACGTTTGTCTAGATGTCACTTAGGACGTCAGGCATGTATCTGAAAAAGGCAGGGTGCCCAACACCTATCATCAGTTTTTTAGTTAAGCTTCCAAGAATTACTAGTACTAATGAGGATACTTTGATATTTCTTTGTATTTTAATTACTTCTCCACCTTCATAACCATATGCGTAATCTCTTTTAACTCTACATAGTGTTGTATCTTTATTACATTGCTTATATCTTTATTTAGCCCATTTAAGAGCCTTGTCATAGTTGCTTCTCTATCCTCCTCTACATTGACCTGTATCATAGTTAATTCTTTTTTCTTATGATAATTTTCACACATTTTAATGAAAATACTTTGCATCCTCTTACACAAATCTTTATAAATATGGTTTGGCACAAATCTCCTCTTCACGTGAGCTTTCAATTCATTCTAAGTCTTTTTTCGGTCACTCATGATTTCTTTTCTTATAATTCTCGAATTGTTCCTACTAAATAATGCCATAATCAGTAAGATCTACAATAGTCAGCTTTACCTTCTTTTTACAGTAATTGTAGATATCAAAGATTAATTATATCTTTGTTTACCACTGTAAATGAGCTTCAGGATCATTTCTACCCCTAAGAGAAGGTTTGGTTTCTTTATACTACTAATATTCTTATCTACACCTTCTTGATATCCAGGCTCCCTCATAGGCAGCCAATCATGCCAAACCCCTCTTCTAGGCTTAAATAAACATCCTTTAACCTCAAATACTAGATCAACACTTAAATCATCATTCTCTTTATTAACTTTTAATGGGAATGTTAGATTATCTGTAACATCCCATCACAGATGGGAAGGGTATTTTGGTAAATTGGGACGGGTTAGGAATGTTTAAATATATCTCGACTTGCACATGCATCTTATAGCCTCTATATAAATATGAATGGTAATTTTTACATATGCACATGATTGTACATGCATTCATGACATTTCCCGGCATATGTGTCTAAATGAAACTTTTTGTGAATTATGTGATATTTGTGTTTGAAAAATTGAATTGAAGTACTCTAAGTGTGTTTTACATTTTTAGGAATTTGTGAGAATTTTTCTGAAATTTTTCGGAGTCTTACGGATGAAAAATTTCAATGGTCGATTGAGTGGGTTTTCCGTCTTGAAAAGTCTTGCCTAAAACCTTGAAATATTGGATAAAGGATTTTTGGGATTGTTGTAGAGCCATTAGCATTAGTGGGATGAAAGATTAATTTGGATTAGGGTTCTTTGATTAAAGGGTATTAATTGATTTTTTTGTCTTTTCTCCACTTAGGACAAGTGTCTTCCTTCATTTATTATACTTTTCTTATTCCATTCAATTACTTACGACTCTTCTCCTTGACATGCTTAAAAAATTACTTTGAAAGCCTAAAGCTTCCTCTCATCCGTAGCTTTGCTTCTTCTTCCTTGGTGTTCTCTTCTCCTTCCTTCGTTGGTGGTTGTTCTTTCATCATATTGTCTACTTGCTTGCTCCTTCTTCCTTCACCTACTAGCTCAAGCCTTGTGAAGATGATGATTTGTATATGTAAAGAGTGGTAACCGTAGGTGTGAAGAGAAGTTGAGAAGTTTGAGTGACTTGGAGAATTGAAGAGTTTGCAACTTTTTTAAGTGAGACTTGATGTTTATGTTCTTTAATTTAGTAGTTAGAAGCATTCATGGGGATTAATTGTGATCTTTCCAATGAGGATTCTTGAGGCATCGGATTCGTATAATATTTATTTTCATTTATTTGTGAAATTGGAAATTTTTAGAGCTGAAATTGATGGGGATCGGTTAGGTCGAAGTGAGGGGTCTGGGAAATAATTTTTCTGATTCGTATTTTATTTATAATTGGACCTATAGAGGTCCGAATTGAGTGATTCTTGTGGCTATGGTTTTCTAATTTTTAGATGGAATTTTTGTGATGGGAATTTGTGAATTAGTGCCGGGAATGTCATGAATATGCTTTGTACACGTTTTAATTGTTCCATATGCATTGCTTGATACTTCTGAACATACATTGAGTAATGTGTGATTATTTTGCTTGTTATAGAGGCACAGTTGGAACGTCATCCCACTGGACGTTGCCAAGACTTCCGGCATTAGCTTCGGAAGCTATTTGGTGAGTAACCTAGATGGT
>CM057231.1:82887675-83100365 GCA_029891385.1 Erythroxylum novogranatense | reverse complement strand
GTGGAGCCAGATCAATCAACACATAAGCAGGAGAGTGAATAGCATAGCCATACCAGTCACTACTTGAGCGGGCAACTTCTTCCCTGGTCATGGCAAAGACTCGAGTGGTGCTGACTCATCCTCTAGGTCTCCCTCACGGATATGCCTTCCTTGCAGCTCCCGAATCCCCCACACCATCTTGGCCGAGATGCCACTATTTCGCTCTTCTTGGGGCCTGAGGCGAGACCCTTCTGCCGACCGCCTGGGACAATCCTTGATTCGTGCCCTTTGGCCATGACCAAAACATGCTCCTATCTTCAGCAGACATTCCCTCAGTGAAATCTCCACAGTGATCACACGGAGATTCCCTCTACCTGTCCATCTGGACTTGCCTGCACTGGAAGCTTACCTTGTAGTAGCCCTAGGTTTGCTTACTCTTAGTGGGCCCTTGCTACCCACACCTCTGCAGATATCTTGAGTTCTAATGCTCCTAGCAGTCTTTGGAGCACTCATGCCTTTTCCTGAGGCTCTCTCTGTTCTTCCTCTTCTTAGTCACTTCATTTCGGATGTTCTCAAATTTCTCGACCAAGAGCAAAGATCCACCATTCTTGGTAATCACGGAAGTGTGGATCACCACTTTTTCGGATCCTAGGTGTAATCCACCCTCAAATTTTCGGCATTTGTCTTCTTCATTGCCACGATATTGGTGCATCTGTGATAACTGAGTGAACTTCAATTCAGCATCGCCACACTCAACTCCCTCTCGAGCGAGATTCAAAATTCCACAGCCTTATCTTGCATGTAGACCATCGAGAAGTATCTCGAAGGCCTCTAGAATTCCCTCCATGTCGATCGGAGGTACTTCCCGATCATGAGGCATCGACTCCCACCAAGCAAGCAGCATCCTTGCAGTGCGATGACTGCATAATCGAGCTTCTCATCATCATTGCACTTCATCTGATTTAGGACCTCTCGGTCCTCTTTAGCTACGCTTGACTTCCTCGGGATTAGTGGTCCCATTGAAGTCAATCGCTCCATACTTTCGGAGCTTATCATACTGCCCGCTCTTCTCTACTGGGGCTGGTACTTGAGTCTGTCTTCCTTGGCCCATGGCATAAGTGAAAGCCTGGGCGAATGCCTGGAAGAACTAGGGATCCATAGGGTTCACTTGAGGAGGAGGAGGTGGAGGGCTCATGTTGCACACTTGGTGCATCGGAATCGGAAGCAGAATGGTCCACATCTGCGGAACATACGACTCATCCGTACTTCACAGAGGCTGGGCCGAGATTGAGCTCCTTGAATTCTCTTTCAGGCGGCATTACTCTTCAATTTAAAAAAATCGGTGAAAATCTTTAGTTCACATAAAACAAATTCAATTCACTCATTTGAAAACAATGTTGCATGTTATGCATTTAAAAAAGGCACATACTTCACATAATTTATGTAGAAAATGCATGCTGACTTGATTTTTAGACATCCCACTAAGGTTCCTAGGAAACCCTAAACTGGTTTCGCCTCGATACCACAGATGTCGACCTCGATCCCGGAGTCTGACTGTCCCGGATGTGAGCCCAGTGGAGCCCATCCCGAGACACTTGCCTTGCTGAGACCTTAAACTTGACACTCTTACTCTTACTATAGTACCATAGACGCTTGAACCCGTTTTGAGCCCAACTTTTGTCGTCTCGAAACCTTGCGCTTATAATCTTGCAGATTCTTAATTGTAACTCCACCTTCGTGGCAAGCACACACCATGTATACACTAAAATCATGGGTTAACTTATTCATATAATTTGTAGCTTTATGTCTCAAGTTCTCCCTGAAACAAGAATCACCTTAATCGGAGTCATATACTCAAGATACACTCCAAAAACCTAAGAGAGTTCATACCCGAAACATGCCCTCTTAACTAACCTTTCACTTGTTTTAGAAAAAACTTTCTCAATTTAACTCAAATTGATACCGGATTTTATGGAGAGAAAGATATGTGTCTTATAAATCCAATGGTTCAAGCCTCACCTCATTTGAAGGTCGTATGAGGGAAATATGCCCAAAAAAACGGACCATGCTCACTTCCGAAATCGAATCGAAACTCTTTTGACACGATTGCTATAACTTTTAATCTATAGCTCCAAATGTTTTCGTTCTTTCACCATATGAAAGTAGACATCTAGATCTACAATTCTTATGAAGACTACAAAGGCTGATTCTATCTCCTACATTCTGCAGCGTCCTATTTTTCCATCATCTGATTTCTATCATCTGGTTTTCTATCGTCTGATTTCTATCATCTGGTTTCTATCTTCTGCTTTCCTTCCTTCTACTTTTCTATCTTCTGATTTCTATCTTCTCCTTTCTTTCCTTCTGCTTTTCTATCTTCTGATTTCCTTCCTTCTGATTTCTATCTTCTGATTTCCTTCCTTCTACTTTTCTATCTTCTGATTTCCTTCCTTCTGCTTTTCTATCTTCTGATTTCTATCTTCTGCTTTTCTATCTTCTCGATTTCCTTCCTTGATTTCTATCTTCCGATTTCCTTCCTTCGCTTTTTATCTTCTGATTTCCTTCCTTGATTTCCTTCCTTCGCTTTTCTATCTTCTGATTTCTATCTTCGCTTTCCTTTCCTTTTCTATCTTCCGATTTCCTTCCTTTCGCTTTTCTATCTTGATTTCTATCTTACGCTTTTCTATCTTTCGATTTCCTTCCTTGATTTCTATCTTGATTTCCTTCCTTCCTTTTCTATCTTCCGATTTCTATCTTTTGCTTTCCTTCATACGCTTTTCTATCTTCGATTTCTATCTTCGCTTTCCTTCCTACGCTTTTCTATCTTCCGATTTCTATCTTACGCTTTCTTTCCTTCGCTTTTCTATCTTCGATTTCCTTCCTTCGATTTCCTTCCTACGCTTTTCTATCTTGATTTCTATCTTCGCTTTTCTATCTTGATTTCTATCTTACGCTTTTCTATCTTCGATTTCCTTCCTTGATTTCTATCTTCCGATTTCCTTTCTTACGCTTTTCTATCTTTCGATTTCTATCTTCTACTTTCCTTCCTTACGCTTTTCTATCTTCCGATTTCCTTCCTTCGCTTTTCTATCTTCTCGATTTCTATCTTACGCTTTTCTATCTTCCGATTTCCTTCCTTCCGATTTCTATCTTCTTCGATTTCCTTCCTACCTTTTCTATCTTCGATTTCTATCTTCTTCTTTCCTTCCTTCGCTTTTCTATCTTCTCGATTTCTATCTTCGCTTTCCTTCCTTCTCGCTTTTCTATCTTGATTTCTATCTTACGCTTTCCTTCCTTCCTTTTCTATCTTCCGATTTCTATCTTCTACTTTCCTTCCTTCCTTTTCTATCTTCTCGATTTCCTTCCTTCCTTTTCTATCTTCCGATTTCTATCTTACGCTTTTCTATCTTCTCGATTTCCTTCCTTCCGATTTCTATCTTCGATTTCCTTTCTTTTTATCTTCCGATTTCCTTCCTTCCGATTTCTATCTTGATTTCCTTCCTTCGCTTTTCTATCTTCGATTTCTATCTTACCTTTTCTAGTAAGGATCATATCTTTTGACTCAACTCCAAATTTAGCAAACGATATACCATGGAAAACTCTAAACTCCTACTACAATCTTCATGAAGACTCATTGATCTAATTCATGCACCAAGAGGGTCTAATATTGAGTAATCATGTCAAATTTTTAGGAAACTTTGACAAGACATCCCCTTAAAATGCAACTTCCCAATTTTCAATTCTAAGACTTCCACCGCATAAAACTCATCATACAACCTCATATAACATGATTAAACCCTAAGGTATCTTCAAACACCATTCGAAGCAACAGCCACACTCTTAATCATCTATCATATCCAAACTATAACAATGATTCAATTGTCTTAAACATACATGGATTTCTCAAAATACATTAAAACTGAACATTTTTGCTTTCATAATTCGTTCATTCCATCTTCATCAAATCATGTCATATTCATACAATGCTTTAGTGGGCATTTCAAGCCCAATTACAATGAAGTTTCACAATACAATATCTTCTCAAAATGCAACTAAAGCATTGTTTTACAAAAATCATTTCAAATACAAAATCAAAAGAAAATCTTGGAGTAAATGCCTTTAAGCTTGCTCCTCGGGATCCTGCTCATTTCTTGGAAAATTTTTAGGGGGTGAGCTTTCGCTCCGTGGGTAACACATTTATATTTATATATCAAGCAGTCCTATTAGTTATTCATACTTTTAGCAATCTTTCAATACAATCATAATTTCTCACAATTCAAACATTCCTCATTCTTGCATTTTCATGTAATCACATATGAAACACATCAAATGGCTCGGTAAGTCCTTATTCTTGGCAACCATATAGTCTCATTTCATGAGTCTATATGGGCAAATCTTTAGGAGTCCAAAATGTTGGATCATCCTATGCCACAATCGGGCAGCGAGTGAAGGCTTCATGGTCAACGTGCGTGGCGATTCTTAGGACAATACCTTACCCACATAACATAGCAATCATGAATCATACAAGGAAATTGGACTGTTCTTATCCAATTCATTGTGTCTTTGAAATCATCTTTTCATACATCGTTCATGCCTTTCATTATATTCATTCAACAAGTTTCTTCATGACAGTTTCAATCATCATCAAGCATTTAATACACTCACATTCATCATTCCATCACACACATTTAATACAACAACCAAGTGATCAAAGTTCATTAACGTCATGCATTTATTTACATTTGTAGCTTATATACATAAAGATAAATATGAAACCCACCTTTTATCCTTGCTTAAACTTGCCTAAGGAAGTTCCTCTCCTTGTTCTTCTCCTCTTTCTTGTCCTCCTTCAAGCATAACAAGAAAATAACCCCATATCAACATAGGGTTTAGAAATTGAAAACCTAAAATCTAAATCATGAAATTCATAAGAGAATCACTAGACCCATCTTATTCTTCATCTTTCTAACCAAAACCCAAACAAAAACTTAACCTTAAACCAAGAACTTACCTTAAATCCTTAACCAACCAAGTGGTTTCTTGGTTCAAAGTGAAGCTTAGACTCTCCTCCACACTTTTCTTCTTGGACTTTCTTCAAAAACCCACTCACTTTCATGGAAATGCCAAACCCTAATAAGCCTCTTCTTTCTCCTTTTCCTCCTCCTTTCACGACACTCTTCTTTCCTCTCCTCCAAATTTCGTTTCTATCTTCTTTTCCTACAAAATCACTTATCTCCTTCCTTATATACTCCTTTCTAAATTACTTAAGCCCAATAAGCCTAATGACTTACTTCCTTCTTCTTTCTTCTTCTTCTTTTCATTTCTCCTCCTTACTTACTCAAGCCCACTAACTCTTTTCCTTCAAGCCCATTGCATTAAATTCCTCTCTTCTTCTCACTTCATTTGGACCCAAAGCCCAATTAATACATTAATTACACCTAACTCACCTAAGTCCAACTAACATATTTAATTTCATAAATTCTTCACCTAACTCATTAATGCTATCATATATTAATTTATGACACCTTAATTAATGCTAATCTAACTTAATCAATTTAATCTAATCATGATTAATCCTAAAAAAATATTGGGGCTAACATTCGTACTAGATTGGCCCTATCTGATATGGGCATTTTTGTTGAGCTTAGGGCTGTTGCAGTGAGAGTTGAGCAGCTTATGAGGCAGAGACAGGTAGAGATGGGTCAGGGGTCCAGGGGGAAGAGACCGAGTGAGAGTCAGGGCAGTTCTGGAAGAGGCTTTAACAAGTGCCAGAGCAGGACTTTCAGGTCACCTCGAGGATCCAGACAGTCTGGGTATGGACAGAGAGGGAGATTTGTTTAGACTGGCAGTGGCAGTGGTAGAGGTGCAGGGCAGATTCTCCCAGTTTGTGAGCATTGTGACAAGAGGCACAGTGGGGAGTATTGGCGATTGACTGGAGCCTGCCTTAGATGTGGCTCCATGGATCATCAGATTCGAGATTGCCCTACTACTGTGGGAGCTCAGTCTGTTGTCAGTCCTAGATCTAGTAGTAATACTACGGTGCAGTAGAGCCGAGGGGGTGGATCCGGGCAGAAAGGCTGAGGTAGAGGCCACGGTAGAGTCGAGGGTTCCTTTGTGAGGGCTGAGGGTCGGGGCAATCGACCACAGTCCCAGGCCAGGGTCTATGCCATGACTAGGCAGTAGGCCTAGGATTCTCCTGATGTTGTAGTTAGTATGCTTCTTATTTCTGATATCGAGGCATTTGCATTGCTGGATCCAGGATCCACGCATTCTTTTGTTGCGCCGCATATGGCATGTAGATTGCATGGGGATAGGGAGACGTTACAGTATGGGTTAGAGGTGAGTACACCTCTAGGTAGTACTACTGCTCTGGGAGAGGTCTGCAAGGGTTACTCGATCCGATTGATCAGCAAGATTGAGAGCGAGACCTTATAGTGTTACCATTGAGAGATCGATGTGATTACGGGACGGATAACTTATCGCCCATAGGGCTATCATGGACTGCTACACCAAGGAGGTATTAGAGTCTCCTGGTCAGCC
Organism: Erythroxylum novogranatense; assembly: GCA_029891385.1. Classification (NCBI taxonomy): domain Eukaryota; kingdom Viridiplantae; phylum Streptophyta; class Magnoliopsida; order Malpighiales; family Erythroxylaceae; genus Erythroxylum; species Erythroxylum novogranatense. The sequence goes on along the minus strand of CM057231.1, from coordinate 83,093,846 downwards.
TAGAGCAGTGTTCAGAGGAGTTAGTTAGGCAGTGTCAGCCCGGATGATCTCTTTCCTGAGTGCCCTGAGATTGATGCAAGGAGGTTGTGAGGCCTATTTGGCTCATGTTATTGACACGAGAGTCGAAAGAGGCTTGGGATATTCCATGGTTAGGGAATTTCTAGATGTGTTTCCTAATGAGTTTGGGGGTTATCACGGATCGGAGCGAGTTTACCATTGACCTCGTTCTGTGTAACGCTCCTATATCTATACCTCTATATAGGATGGCACTGTGGAATCGAGGAGTCAAGGCTCGATGGCCAGGAGTTGTTGGAGAAGGGATTTATCGGGCCCAGTGTCTCACCTTGGGAGCTCCAGATTATTGTGAAGAAGAAGGATGGGACTCGAGATTGTGTATCAACTTCTGAGCGGTTGAATGGGTGTGATGAAGAATAAGTATCCACCGCCTAGGATTGATGATTTTTTGATCGATTCTGGAGGCTCGGTGTTCACTAAAGCTGGATCGAGGTCCGGTACTATCAGCTAAAGATAGCAGAGGCTGATGTGCCTAAAAATGCATTCAGGAGCAGGTATGGGCATTTTGAATTTCTGGTGATGCCGTTCGGGTTGACTAATGCCCCGACAGCTTTTATGGCCTTGATGAATAAGGTCTTTCAGCCCTACCTAGATCAGTTTGTTATTGTATTCATTGATGATATTTTGATGTATTCGAGGAGTAGACAGGAGCATGCTGAGCATCTAAGAGTGGTTCTGCAGCTTATGAGGGATAAGCAGCTTTATGCCAAATTCAGTAAGTGTGAATTTTGGCTGGATGATGTAGTGTTTCTAGGCCACATAGTGACTGCAGAGGGTATTCAGGTTGATCCTAATAAGATTGAGGCAGTGATGAAGTGGGAGGCTCTAAGGAATGTGTCGGAGATTCGGAGTTTCTTCGGATTGGCTGGTTATTACCAGAGGTTTGTCGAGGGGTTTTCATTGATCTCAGCCCCTCTAACAAAACTTATGAGGAAGAATGTGGCATTCAGATGGACTGAGGAGTGTCAGAAGAGATTTGAGGAGCTGAAACATCGGTTGACTACTGCACCGGTGTTGGCTATTCCATCTGGGACAGGAGGTTATGAGGTTTATAGTGATGCATCGCATCAGGGCTTGGGATCTGTTTTGATGCAGCACAGTAGAGTGATTTCCTATGCCTCGAGATAGTTGAGGTCTCACGAGGTAAATTATCCTATGCATGATTTGGAGTTAGCTGCAGTTGTCTTTGCCCTAAAAATTTGGAGACACTACCTATATGGAGAGACTTTTCAGATTTTCACTGACCATAAGAGTTTGAGGTACCTACTGAGTTAAAGAGAGTTGAATTTGAGGCAGAGGAGATGGATTGAGTTGCTGAAGGATTATGATTGCACCATTGAGTACCACCCAGGCAAAGTTAATGTGGTGACAGATGCGTTGAGCAGGAAGTCTCATATCAGTGCAGCTCAGATTCAGGTATTGCGATTGCCTAATTTGATTCAGTTGAGGGCTTTAAATGTACAATTGAATCTAGAGCATGATGGAGCTTTATTAGCCACTCTGAAGCTCAGACCGATGCTACATGATAGAATCAGGAGAGTTTAGGATAAGGATCATGTTTTGGTGAAATTGATTGAGAAAGTGAAGTCTGATCTGAATTCTGAATTTGAGTTGAGAGATGGGACTTTATGGTTAGGGCAGAGATTATGTGTGCCGGATGTGGATGATTTGAGGCGAGAGATTCTGGAGGAGGCGCATATGGCTACCTATGCTATGCATCCTGGTACTACCAAGATGTATAACACTCTCAAGCCACATTTCTGCTAGCCTGGCATGAAGAAGCAGGTGGCAGAATATGTCTCCAGGTGTATGACGTGCAAGAAGTTAAAGTCGAGCACCGGGCTCGATGGGAAGCTTCATTCGTTGCCTATTCCTGAGTAGAAATGGGAACGAATTATTATGGATTTCATTATTGGGTTGCCTAGGACGCCGAGGCAGTATGATGCTATCTGGGTCATAGTGGACCGATTAACTAAATCGGCCCATTTCTTGCCAGTGAGGGAGAACAATTCTCTTGATTAGTTGGCCCAGAAGTATGTGACTGAGATTGTGAGACTGCATGGGGTTCCATTGTCTATAGTGTCGGATCGGGATCCCAGATTTACTTCGAGGTTCTGGAAGAGTTTGCAGTTTGCTATAGGTACCAGGTTAAATTTTAGTATAACATTTCATCCTCAGACAGATGGGCAGAGTGAGAGGACGATTAAGACTGTTGAGGATATGTTTCGGGCGTGTGTGTTGGAGTTTAGAGGAGCATGGGATCAGTATTTAGTCCTGATTGAATTTGCCTACAATAATCATTACCATAGTAGCATCGGGATGGCACCATATGAGGCATTATATGGGAGACAGTGTCGATCGCCTCTGTATTGGGATGAAGAGGGTGAGAGGATGATTGAAGGTCCGAGCTGATTCAGGATACGATGGACAAGGTAAAAGCGATTGAGTCGCATAAAAGGCGGCTCGGGATAGACAGAAGAGCTATATGGATCAGCATCGGAGAGATATGGAATATAATGTGGGAGACAGAGTCTTCCTTCGAGTTTCACCGTGGAGAGGAGTGATGAGATTCGGTAGGAAGAGCAAGTTAAGTCCTAAGTACATTGGTCCATATGAGATCATTGAGCGTATAGGACCTTTGGCCTATAAGCTGGATTTACCGAGTGAGATGTCTCAGCTGCATAATGTCTTCCATGTGAGTATGCTCCGGAGGTATCGATCGGATCTGACACATGTGATTCCGGCTCAGGAGATTGAGGTAGCTAGCAACTTGAGCTATGTTGACGAGCCGGTCCAGATTATGGGATCACGGGTTAACCAGTTGAGGAACAAGGTTATCCCATTGGTGAAAGTCCTATGGAGGAACCACTCAACTGAGAAAGCAACTTGGGAGACCGAGGAGCATATGAGGAGACAGTATCCTCACCTGTTCGACCAAGCAGGTAAGAATTTCGAGGACGAAATTTTTATTAAGAGGGGAGAATTGTAACATCCTATCACCGATGGGAAGGGTATTTTGGTAAATTGGGACAAATTAGGAATGTTTAAATATATCTCGGCTTACACATGCATCTTATAGTCTCTATATAAATATGAATGGTAATTTTTGCACATGCACATGATTGTACATGCATTCATGACATTTCCTGGTATATGTGTCTAAATGAAACTTTTTGTGAATTATGTGATATTTGTGTTTGAAAAATTGAATTGAAGTACTCTAGGTGTGTTTTACATTTTTAGGGAATTGTGAGAATTTTTCTGGGTACTTGCCCGGATCGAAAAATTTTCAAGCCGGTCGATCGAGTGGGTTTCCGTCTTGAAAATCTCGCTAAAGGCACTGAAATATTGGATAAAGGATTTTTGGGATTGTTGTAGAGCCATTAGCATTAGTGGGATGAAAGATTAATTTGGATTTGTGTTGGATCCCGTTACCGGAACCCAACTACTTATACATAAGCAGAACGGAAACCGAAGCAAACGGAAACGAAGGGAAGCGGATATTTCGGATCGACAACAAAATGCGAAGCGAACAAATCCAAAGTAATAAGCGGAAGCAAATGCAAGCGGAAGCAAGAACTAATCGAATCAAAGCGAGCAGATTCAATCGAAATATAGCGGCGAAATAATCGAATCTGAATCACAAAGCGAACGAATAAGCGGCGGGATCGAATCGAATGCAAATCGAATACGGATAGAAAACAAAGTAAGCAAACAAATCAATGTAAATCAAACACTTTCCGATATCCGTGAATAAGAAAGAACAGAAAGCGTAATCGCGTTGGGAATTCCTAAGACGTTCCAAAATCTGATATAAATTTTTTTTTCTTTTCTTTTCTGATCTCTTACATCAATCACATCCATATAATTTCCCATAGGAAAATTCATTCTTAAACCCGAAACTCAACAATCATACAAATTCTTATTTATCCATACAAATCTCAAATTCTATTTTTTTATCCCAATTTTTATCGAAATTTCGCAAAGATAGCTACGCTTTTTTCCTAACCCAAACCTGCAAGGGTAAAGAAATACACTTCTAAAAACTCAAACAATCATACACACATCAAAATCAACCGGACCCTCCGTCCGGGATCTCAGCAGATAAACACAAACCTATTTCTAAACTGCTTCAAATTGTAACTCAATACACTAGTCTTATCAATCAACTCATTCCCAGAATCAAACATAAATATATATATTCCCAAATTATCCATAATTTCATATACAGATTTTACAATCATTCACAAAACTCAACTTTATACACAAATACATTTTTCCAAACTTATCTAAAGTCATAAACATAATCATACCCAAGATCCAAATTACTCAAAAGCTAACGTATTCAAAAGTCGAAACTGACGTCTTCACATTCTTTCATCCGATCTCACGTCAAACACGAGATGAGGATGAAAGAAATGGGGTGAGGCTAAGCTCGTGGATAACACATTTATAAATCGATAAATAAGCCGAAATCATTTTTCATAATCTTTTTGCCAAAGGGGCTAATTTTTCAAACTTTATAATTTTTCAAACAATTTCCTCAAACCCATTTTTTTTATATTTTTCAAACTTTTCATAATAATCTCACTTTTTCTCATTTTTCAAAACTCCTTGAATACTTCTTGAATTTTTCATAAATATGAATGCGAACACATAAACAAATCAAAACATATAACACATCGTAATGGTGCAGCTAGGTCCAATAGAGCGTCTTGCAGTCCATAAGCGGTCCTGCAGGTGATCGTGGAATAGAACGTATTACACTTTCCGCATCATGTCCATTGTAGCAGTGAAGGAGTCCGAATCGAGACTCCGTACACTAATGGCAGCCCGGAGAAGGCTATACATATAGAGACAACAATGACTCACCAAGGGACCTACCAAACCCACATAACACATAATCGAAAACGAAAAGTCGGATTGCCCGAAGGCACTTTTCAATTTCGTACTTTTCTTCAAAATTTTTCCCAAAAATGCATACCACTCAATTTATTCAGTCTATCATTCACTAAATTCAACAATCAAAACATTCAATCAAACAATAATTTCAACAATTGAATAATGCATACACAACAAATGCATTTTCAGAAATTTCTATCGGTTTATCGAATCATTTAAAACAATGAATTCAAACTTATAATAATCTTTCAGAAAACATTCGAAAATCAGAATTTCAAACCTTTACAAAACAATAATTTGTCAAAATTTTCACATTTTTGCTTTCTTTATTTTTCAAAATTGCTTTCTTTAATTTTTCAAAAATTCACATATAGCTTACAAATCAAAATATAAATATGCTACCCACCTTTAAATGACGCTAAAAGCTTGTCCAAATAGTCAATTCGCCAAATTCCTCTTCTTTCTTCAATTTAAAAATTCCTAAGCCAATAACATCCAAATTCATCATCATAATTTGCATAATTCTCAAACTCAACCATAGGAAAAACATAACTATCATAATTCCAAGCTATTTCAATCTCCAATTTTGAAAATCCCCAATTTTCAAAATTGGCCTAAACCAATACACCCAAATTCAATCTCATAAAACATAATTTCTTCAAAATTAATCTCACAATTCATCAATTCACATTAATTCCAAACTATTTAAATCCTCAATTTCAAAATCCCAAATCTTAAAATTGGCCTAAACCAATTTATCCAAATTCAATACCATAAAATACAAATTCTTCGAAATTGATTTCATATATCATCAATTCATCATATTTCCTATAATTCTACACCAAAATATCTCAAAATTCTCAATCATAAAATTAAGCCTAAACCTTACTCAATTTTTCATCCAAAATTAAACCCAACCTAAAGCATATACATCAAAATTAATTCCACAATCCATAAACCCATCTCATATGTCATAATTCTAAACCGAAAATTAATCAAAATCTCAAAGTAGAACAATTTCTCTTACCTCTTTCTCTTCCAAATTCGAATTTTTTTGGCTTGGAAGGAAGCTCTTATGCCCCTCTACCTTTTTCTCTCTTGGAACCATCCCAAAATCCTTAAGAAACAAGTAGAAAATCAGAACTTTGTTTTCTCTCTTCTTTCTCCATAAAGAATCTCCACTCTTCTTTCTTCTTCTTATTTCTTCTTCTTTTCTCTGGAAATTTCCAGCCACTTTCGTGGCTTTTAATAAGCCAAAACGACATCTCTTGCATGTGTTTCATTAATTGATGGTCAAATGACCAAATTGTCCTTCATTCAAAACTTAAAGTTACACTTACTTGCGGTTTGATTCGCACTATCGATTTGAAGGAATTTGTCAAAACTTCCTTCTCGATAAATGTTCCTCTCACTCATACAAATCCAACGCCACTGACCGCGCTCAATTCGGAGTACCACATCAAAAGTTATGCACGAAACAGTGCGGAAATATCCATATTCTAACACATTTCCTATGTACGATTATTTCCGTCCAAAATTTCACATTCTTAATCCCAGAATTGAAACTCGATGTCTTCATAACAATTGTAGCCTTATGTCTCTAGTTTAATTCAAAACAAGAATCGCCTCATTTCGATTCCCAGATCAAAAATTATGCTCAAATTACTCACAGGTGTTCCCAATCCAAAATTAAACCCTAATCCGAACTTAAATTCAAAATTAAAAGTCCTAAGGGAAAATTGACATTTCATGTCTTCATATGATTTGTAGCCCCTTGTATTATCTTTATTTCACCTCAAGAATCGCTTCAATCGGATCTCTACAGATCCCGAATTTCACAAAACACCGAATCATGCTCGGAAAATTTCCCGACTCACTTTGATTAAATTAATCACCATTAATTTAATCTCAAAAGTTCACAAATTTCTTATAAATGAAATTCATTGTCTTAGGAATCCAACGCAAAAAGAATCAACTCAATCGGATGTCGGACGGAAAGATATAAGCAAAATAGTGAACAAAGGTCGGATTAAAGGAGGAAAGTCAAGAAAATCAAGAGCAAAAGCGGCGTTGGATGGCGTCTGGAAGCCCGGCTCATGAGGCGAGGCGCCCGCTTCATGAGGGCGAGGCGCCCGCTCGGCGAGGAGGCGTCGCCTAGCGAGGCGCCACACTTCATGAGGCGAGCCTTGCCCTCATGAGGCGAAGACGGCGCCACTCGCTAGATGCGGCGTCGCCTAATGAGAAGCATCTGAGCGCCCGCCTCGCTAGGCGAGCCGTCGCCTAGCGAGGCGCTAAAACTTTCTTTCTTTTTTCTTTTTTTTTTTTCACTTAAAAATCAAAAACTTCAGAAATTCATAACTTTTACTCCCGAACTCCGATTTTGACAAACTTAGTCTCTATAGAAAACTTGAGAGAAGCTCTAAATCTTCCAAGAAGAACATAAACATCAATTCGACTCCTACGAAGTCCATTTTCGGTCAAAGATACTATCTTCTATACAAACTTGTAAAATCATAACTTAATATTCCGAGATCGAAAAATTTCATACTTTATATCGAAATAAAGATCAAAACAAATCCTTCAATTCTCATGAAGAACATCAAAGCTCAATTAACCTCTAACTAGGTTAATTTCTCAGTCAAAGTTCTAACCAATATAAAAGTCAAACCCGATCAAACATAAACTTTGACTGATCATAACTTTCACTCCCGATATCGAAAAATTACAAACTTTATGTCCACAAAAAGCTCTCAACATAATCTACAAGTTTCATGTAGATCATTTTATCAAATTTTGCCTAAATCATAAGTCAACTCTCAAAGTCAAACATTCTCTCTCCAAAAAGTCAAACTTTCTAAATCTTTCAAATTTTCACACTTTTCTTTCTACTTCTTGCTATATAACTTCATTTCAATCAACTCATCCACTTGATCATTCATATTACTAAATCAAATTGTCACTCGAGGTCTGGGTCCAACATTTCTCCCTCTTAAAAGAATTTCGTCCTCGAAATTCATATTTACTTAACTCCAAGTAACTCATTCTTGCATAAATTTCTTTCTAAACAATGATCATCAAGCACTTTCTTACTAATTTCTTTCCAAAACTCATAATCAATTACTTTTTCATCAAATTTACTCATCATACATATTCTCAATCTCTTCACAATTTTCACTTCCTTAAATCATATACCACTCATATCATATCAACTTACTATATTCATAACTTACTGTTTCTACACTTCTGGACACAAGTCAATGGTCCAATTCTTAAAGAATCCTAATATGGTTCAATCATCATTTAATCTTTATCACCATGTCATCTTTCAAATAGTCATACTTTCATCTCACAGAAGTATAGGCTATATCAATTTCTCCCAATTCATTTTGCAATTTACATTTCCAGTTCCACAAACACATGTTTCTAATCAATCATATTCTTAACACCCTAAACAAACAATCACTTTAATCCTTCAAAAAAGGCATGACAAGTCATGCTCATCAATTTCACATTCCTAAAATCGATTATGATTCTCGTCACTTTAATCCACAATCAATTTAATTCTCCAAATATTTCTCATTTACTCCTATCCTTCAAGCATTTCTTATTTAATCTCATAAATGTGTAAAGTCGAATCATCCAAATTCATTTTAAAATTCTCATTGCATAATGCCATAATGAACTTCAAATCTCAAGTTCATTAACACACACTACCTTACTCAGACAATCACTAAATTCAATCTCGATAATCATATTGCCCAAGTATGATCATAATACTGGGCTCTGATACCATAAATGTTGGGACCCGATCCGGGAACCGGATGCCAACCGAAAAAGCAGAACGAATGACGGAATCAATGGAAACGGAAGCGAAAGGAAAGCCGAAATTTCGGATCGAAATTTCGAATCAGAAAACAAAGCACATCGCAAACAGATCGGACAACGGAAATGTCGAATCGAAAACAAAATGCGGATTGCCCGAAGGCACTTTTCAATTTCGTACTTTTCTTCAAAATTTTCCCCAAAAATGCATACCACTCAATTTATTCAGTCTATCATTCACTAAATTCAACAATCAAAACATTCAATCAAACAATAATTTCAACAATTGAATAATGCATACACAACAAATGCATTTTCAGAAATTTCTATCGGTTTATCGAATCATTTAAAACAATGAATTCAAACTTATAATAATCTTTCGAAAACATTAAACAATCGAATTTCAAACCTTTACAAAACAATAATTTGTCAAAATTTTCACATTTTGCTTTCTTTATTTTTCAAAATTGCTTTCTTTATTTTTTCAAAATTCACATATAGCTTACAAATCAAAATATAAATATGCTACCCACTTTCGAAATGACGCTAAAAGCTTGTCCAAATAGTCAATTAAGCCAAATTCCTCTTCTTTCTTCAATTTAAAAATTCCTAAGCCAATAACATCCAAATTCATCATCATAATTTGCATAATTCTCAAACTCAACCATAGGAAAAACATAACTATCATAATTCCAAGCTATTTCAATCTCCAATTTTAAAATCCCCAATTTTCAAAATTGGCCTAAACCAATACACCCAAATTCAATCTCATAAAACATAATTTCTTCAAAATTAATCTCACAATTCATCAATTCACATTAATTCCAAACTATTTAAATCCTCAATTTCAAAATCCCCAAATCTTAAAATTGGCCTAAACCAATTTATCCAAATTCAATACCATAAAATACAAATTCTTCGAAATTGATTTCATATATCATCAATTCATCATATTTCCTATAATTCTACACCAAAATATCTCAAAATTCTCAATCATAAAATTAAGCCTAAACCTTACTCAATTTTTCATCCAAAATTAAACCCAACCTAAAGCATATACATCAAAATTAATTCCACAATCCATAAACTCATCTCATATGTCATAATTCTAAACCGAAAATTAATCAAAATCTCAAAGTAGAACAATTTCTCTTACCTCTTTCTCTTCCAAATTCGAATTTTTTTGGCTTGGAAGGAAGCTCTTATGCCCTCTACCTTTTCTCTCTTGGAACCATCCCAAAATCCTTAAGAAACAAGTAGAAAATCAGAACTTTTTTTCTCTCTTCTTTTCTCCATAACCGAATCTCCACTCTTCTTTCTTCTTCTTATTTCTTCTTCTTTTCTCTGGAAATTTCCAGCCACTTTCGTGGCTTTTAATAAGCCAAAACGACATCTCTTGCATGTGTTTCATTAATTGATGGTCAAATGACCAAATTGTCCTTCATTCAAAACTTAAAGTTACACTTACTTGCGGTTTAATTCGCACTATCGATTTGAAGGAATTTGTCAAAACTTCCTTCTCGATAAATGTTCCTCTCACTCATACAAATCCAACGCCACTGACCGCGCTCAATTCGGAGTACCACATCAAAAGTTATGCACGAAACAGTGCGGAAATATCCATATTCTAACACATTTCCTATGTACGATTATTTCCGTCCAAAATTTCACATTCTTAATCCCAGAATTGAAACTCGATGTCTTCATAACAATTGTAGCCTTATGTCTCTAGTTTAATTCAAAACAAGAATCGCCTCATTTTGATTCCTAGATCAAAAATTATGCTCAAATTACTCACAGGTGTTCCCAATCCAAAAATTAAACCCTAATCCGAACTTAAATTCAAAAATTAAAAGTCCTAAGGGCAAAATTGACATTTCATGTCTTCATATGATTTGTAGCCCCTTGTCTTATCTTTATTTCACCTCAAGAATCGCTTCAATCGGATCTCTACAGATCCCGAATTTCACAAAACACTGAATCATGCTCGGAAAATTTCCCGACTCACTTTGATTAAATTAATCACCATTAATTTAATCTCAAAAGTTCTAAATTTCTTATAAAATGAAATTCATTGTCTTAGGAATCCAACGCAAAAGAATCAACTCAATCGGATGTCGGACGGAAAGATATAAGCAAAATAGTGAACAAAGGTCGGATTAAAGGAGGAAAGTCAAGAAATCGAGGAAGAGCAAAGCAGCGTCGGATGGCGACGGACGCCCATTTCATGAGGCGAGGCGCCCGCTCGCTAGGGCGAGGCGTCGCCTAGCGAGGCGCCTGGCTCATGGCGAGCACAGACGCCCGCCTCGCTAGGCGAGCCGTCGCCTAGCGAGCGCTTAAAACTTTTCTTTTTCTTTTTTTTTTTTTTCACTTAAAAATCAAAAACTTCCGAAATTCATAACTTTTACTCCCGAACTCCGATTTTGACAAACTTAGTCTCTATAGAAAACTTGAGAGAAGCTCTAAATCTTCCAAGAAGAACATAAACATCAATTCGACTCCTACGGAAGTCCATTTTCCGGTCAAAGATACTATCTTCTATACAAACTTGTAAAAATCATAACTTAATATTCCGAGATCGAAAAATTTCATACTTTATATCGAAATAAAGATCAAAACAAATCCTTCAATTCTCATGAAGAACATCAAAGCTCAATTAACCTCTAACTAGGTTAATTTCTCAGTCAAAGTTCTAACCAATATAAAAGTCAAACCCGATCAAACATAAACTTTGACTGATCATAACTTTCACTCCCGATATCGAAAAATTACAAACTTTATGTCCACAAAAAGCTCTCAACATAATCTACAAGTTTCATGTAGATCATTTTATCAAATTTTGCCTAAATCATAAGTCAACTCTCAAAGTCAAACATTCTCTCTCCAAAAAGTCAAACTTTCTAAATCTTTCAAATTTTCACACTTTTTCTTTCTACTTCTTGCTATATAACTTCATTTCAATCAACTCATCCACTTGATCATTCATATTACTAAATCAAATTGTCACTCAAGGTTCGGGGTCCAACAATTAGGGTTCTTTGATTGAAGGGTATTAATTGATTTTTTTGTCTTTTCTCCATTTAGGACAAGTGTCTTCCTTCATTTATTATACTTGTCTTTTTCCATTCAATTACTTACGACTCTTCTCCTTGACATGCTTAAAAAAATTACTTTGAAAGTCTAAAGCTTCCTCTCATCCGTAGCTTTGCTTCTTCTTCCTTGGTGTTCTCTTCTCCTTCCTTCATTGGTGGTTGTTCTTTCATCATATTGTCTACTTGCTTGCTCCTTCTTCCTTCACCTACTAGCTCAAGCCTTGTGAAGATGATGATTTGTATATGTAAAGAGTGGTAACCGTAGGTGTGAAGAGAAGTTGAGAAGTTTGAGTGACTTGGAGAATTGAAGAGTTTGCAACTTGTTTAGGTGAGACTTGATGTTTATGTTCTTTAATTTAGTAGTTAGAAGCATTCATGGGGGTTAATTGTGCATTAATTTCATAAAGATAGTGGTAGGTTTGTATGGGTTTAAGTGCATGCTTGTGTGAGGGTAATTGACGTGATAATTAAAGAATGTGAATTTAGTATTGTCAATGATGCTTATGATGTTAGATGAGTGGAAATGAAGTAAGGAAATTGTGTATGTTGTTCCTGCCAAATTGTGATGGATTACTCAAGTAATTGTTTTGATGAATTTATGGCTGAATCAGAGGTCCAAATGGATGCATATTGATGTAGGTAAAGTGATGAAATGAAAAGAGTTGAGGTAGGGAGGAAATCTGGAAAATGTGACTTTGTGTAGGTTTCAGATTTTGGCTCATAACTTTTTATATGGTTGTCTAATTGAGCTGAGGTTTGTTTCAAATCAAACTTAAGAAGTATGGCTATATTTCATATGAAGGAAGTTTTGTCCAATTCTGACCTTAAGGATTTTAATTTTGGCATGCAAAGTGAATTGTTAGGTGCTGTGTGAACAGTATCCGAACCTTGTGACTTGAAACTTTGATGATTTTTTTAGGATTGAATTTGCTACTTTGGTCTTCATGAAAGTTTAATATTTTTGTGTTAGCTTTCTAACGCCACTAAGTATGAATTTATTTGATGTGTAGTTTGAAAGTTATGGTCTGTTAATGTTCAAATGGTAATTCAGTCCAAATTGTGTTTTGGTGTGCAATGCTCTAAGTGAACAGGTTTTGTGCTATTTATGTTATGGTATTTATTTGGGACTGTTAGTGGCGAAATTGACTTAGGTGACCTTCTGGAAAGTTTTAGAGGATTGTTTTAGCTTTCTAATGAGGTATTTTGTGTGAATTTTGGATGTAAGGATTGTTAGACATAAATTTGTAAAATTTTGTTATGGTTTAGGTTAAATGCTGTTTTTTTGGACAGCCACAGTAATGGGAGATTTTAACCTAGTTAGAGATGGAATTGGGTCCTAAGTTCTTCTTGAGAATTGTAGTAAATTGTCTAAGCTTTTTATTTCTATATGGTATGTAATTTTTCGATAATGGGTTGGAAAGTTAAGAATTTTGAAAGATTGGGTTTCTGTTGAGAATGATTTGGATAGGCTGAAGCTTTGATTGAGAAATTGAGTTGTTTAGTGATGGAATTGGCTTTCAGTTTGTTCATGAAAGATGTAGAATTTGTTTTTCTCTTTTTATTGATATAAAATTTGGAATTTTTGACAAAGAGGATGAAAATTTATGAGTTTTGGAAAAATGTTGTTCTATTGTGGCAATTTTGTAATTTGGCAGAAGATTTGAATGCATTTTTGACACCCTTAGAGGTGAAATTGGATTTTTCACTGTTCATGAAACTTGTAGGATTTTTCATGATCTTTCCAATGAGACCAAGTTTGTGATTTTTCAATGTCTGTGCTAAAAGTCATGAACTATGGAAAGAGGGAAGGTTTAAAAAGGATTTTGAGAAGTTAAAAAAAAATGAAAATTGGTCAGTCACTCGCACCTCGCGAGGGCGACGCCTCGCCCTCGCAAGGACCAGGACGTTGTCCTCGCGAGGGCGACTGTATATATATTTTTTTTATTTAATTATTATTTGATTATTTGTGATTATGTGACCTAATTGCTTCTTTGGTCAATTACTTTTCCTTCCAACGTCCGATTGACCTGATTCTTGAGGCATCGGATTCGTATAATATTTAATTTCATTTATTTGTAAAATTGGAAATTTTAGAGCTGAAATTGACGGGGATCGGTTAGGTCGAAGTGAGGGTTCCGGGAAATAATTTTTCTGATTCGTATTTTATTTATAATTGGACCTATAGAGGTCCGAATTGAGTGATTCTTGTGGCTATGGTTTTCTAATTTTTAGACAAAATTTTTGTGACATGAATTTGTGAATTAGTGCCGGAAATGTCATGAACATGCATTGTACATGTTTTAATTGTTCCATGTGCATTGCTTGATACTTCTGAACATACATTGAGTAATGTGTGATTATTTTGCTTGTTATAGAGGTACAGTTGAAACGTCATCCCACGGACGTTGCCGAGACTTCCCGGCATTAGCTCGGAAGCTATTTGGTGAGTAATCTAGATGGTTCTTCAATTATAATTTATTTATATTTTGCACTTATAAAACTATGGAGAATAATGGTGGGACTATTGCGTTTGTCTATGCCTATATTCTGGACCGAAGGTGTCCGATGTATGTGGGAGATTATGACATAGGAGTGTCCTGTTGTGATTGTGATTTTGTGAACTATTTGTTGACTGCATTGATTTGGGATGAATTTGGATGTGGGCTTTGCTTTATATTGTCATATGCATCCCATGCATAAATGCATGATCAGTAATTTGGCAGTTGTGACCAGAGCAGCCATCGAGAGATTCAAGCTCAACGTAATTGGGCCTCGAGCCCACAGTGACTCAGAGCCTCAGGCTCACCGATTAATACGCCCTTAATGGGACAGTTTAGGCGCTCGGTCACAACTACATATGCATTTGATTGAATGTTTTGATTGGGTGAAAAGTAAATTGCTTTGTGCCCATGTGAATAATCACGTGGTACTTCTGAATGGATTATTATGGTGTAAATGTAATATGTTTGTGTATGCATGAATTGGGTGAACCATCGATGATGGTTCCTTACTGAGTTCGCAAACTCACCTAAAATTGCAAATTATTTTTCAAGACCGAGAGAGTAGACTCCTAGCTCCTAAGGAACTTTTCCTGTCGTGTAGATTGTGTTGGCAAGAGAAGTAATGGCACACAGGTCGGTCAGCTGGCATTTTTTAGGGATGACCTAGCTAGGTTTTTATAGTAGTTTTCTTTGAAGCTATGTACAGATAATGAAAAACTGACAGTTATGTACATTACTGCTGTTGATGTTATGAAATGAAAAAGAAAATTTATGGTTTAAAAAAAAGGGGGTGATTTTCATATTGATGCTTTATGATTAGTGATGCCATGTGAAATGTTAGTGATTGTTCGTAGCGCACCCTTATCGTAGGGTGTGTATCGGAATGACCTACGAGCGTCCTGGTATATGTCCTATGGTAAGGGGGTGCACTAGTATGCATCCCCACATTAAGTACTCGGGTTTTTTTTCTATATCCCTTGCAATTCAATAATTTGATAGGATTGCTTCTCTAACTTACTTTCATTTCATCTTATGTTATGTTCATTATCTCAAATTATCAGTGCACAACCTGCACAAAATACATATTGCATTTCAGTTCCTTCATGTCAAAGTACTTTGTAAGTCATATTTTAAATCTACGAGAAAGGTTAGTAAAGAAAAATCCTTACTCACTCCATTATGTGGCTAACCTTAAAAGATATCAAACTATTCATGTTCCACTAATTAATTAGATTTTTATTTTAATCTTACAATCGCTATCCTTTTATTAATCTTTGCTTCTTTCTCAAGTTCTTTAAAAAACTAATCAAACTCAGACAAAGAGTTCAATAATGTAAAGCTTAAAAAACTACTGAGCTAATTGATAAAACAAAGTAATAAGAGGAAAAAATGTTTTTTTTTTCTGTTATCAAATAAGAAATATCCCTTAGTATACAACCTGATGATAACTAGACAAGAATAAATAGAAAAAAATGATAAAAATAAATAAAGATACAACAAAATTGATTAGGCATGTGAAAAATAATGATAAATTGTACTGTTGGGACCCGATCCGGGAACCGGATCCCAACCGAAAAGCAAAAAGTAACACGAGGGAAACAAAGCGGATTCAAATAGAATAAATCGAATTGGCTCGAAGACAAACCAAACAAACGATCCAATCGAATTGAAACACAAATTTCGACATCCGTGAACCAAATCTTAGAAATCACTGTCGCGTTGGAAACCTTAAGACATTCTAAATCCGGTATAAATTTTTCTTTTCTTTTCTTTCTTTCTTTTTCATTTCTTCCACCTTCCTTAATCAATTTCTCAATTCATAGTCATTTTCTTATGTACTCAAATAAATCCCAATTCTCATTATTCATACCCATTTCATTAAAATTTTGGCAAGATAACTGGTGCCTTCTATTAAACCCAAAACCTGCAAAGTGTTCAAAATACACTTCTATATCTCTCACAATATAACCAGTATCATCGGACTCCCCGTCCGGAATCCAACACAACAACACAATTCTATATCTACATGTCCATATCCAACACACATTATACAAATCCAATTCCTATTATTTCCTCAATTCAATATACAAACCATAATCATTATACATAAGGTCATAATCCAAATCTTTATACAAAATTCATAAATCAAATCAATCCAAACCCAATAATCAATCATCTCTATATCCAGATCCCATTCATAACTTAAATCAATACACATGTCCATAATTCATAATACAATCCCATAATAATGCTTACAACACAATAATTGACAAAACCAGTCTTATACAAACCGATACAAAAATCCCATTTTTCACAAAATACAAACGATACAAAATCGAATAACACTTCTTGACATTCTTTCATCCGATCCCCTGTTCGAAAACCTGGAGATGGGGATGAAAGGGGGTGAGCACAAAGCTCGTGGATAATATGTTTATAAAACGAATGGATAAGCAAAACCCTTGAAATCTTTTTCCTTCTCTGGTCTTAGAAAAACATTTCTTTGAAATCCATAAAGCACGTTTATAAAAGTTCTTTTCTTGCTGTAGTCAAACTCGCAGTTTGTAAAACGCATGATTCTTAGGCTTTCAGCCATAAATCCATAGATTACAAAACATGAATGCACCAACTTGAAAGATTATAGATACAATGTCATATCACATATGCAATGCACACAAATGGCTCGAGAGTTCCGTAAACACGACGGATAAACCGAAGTTTATACCGTAAACACAACGAGTCCGATTTTGGATCTCGTAGACCCACAAGCGGACAGTCGGGATAAGGCTAGACGTCGACGTGCACGTGACTAACACAACGTTCCTCTCTCGCCCAACACAATCACATAATCATGCTCAAATCCATTTATCGAATGCTCTTTTCCGAATACACAAAATGCCATGAAATCTTTCAAGGCATAACACAAATGTATGTTGCAATTCATCCAAAGTCCATGTATTGAATCAAAAATGATTTTTCAAAACATTCATACAATGATGCAACATTTATGATGCAATTGAAATTAGAAAATCTCTTTATTTAAAGAAAGCAGTAGTGGCTTATAAATTCAATTTATAAACACATTACCCACCTCGAATCAATACTAGAAACTTGTTCCTCGCTCCAATTTGTCCATTGATTCCTTCTTTCTTCCAATTTAACTTCACCTAAAGCAATTTCACCCAAATTCATCATCATAAATAACTTAATCCTCAAATTGAACTTAGAAAACATAAATCCCTCATATATTCAAGCTTTCTAAATCACAACTTTCCAAAATCCCCAAATTCCAAATTTGGGCATAAACCCTAATTAATTTCCATCCAAAATTAAACCCATAATACTTAGCAATCAACAAAATTAACTTCATACTCCACAAAACCATTCCCTTTTCCATGATTCTAAACCAAAACTCTTCCAAAATTCACAAATCAAAATTTTGGGTCTTACCTCATCCTTCACCATTTTCGGATGCATCTTGGTTTGGAAGGAAGCTTTCATCATCTTCCATCCTTTTTCCCTTGAAACAACTCAAAATCCCCTTGAGATCTCCCAAAAATTGAAAACCCTATGCTTTCCCTCTCTTTCTCTTTCATTTTCTCTCATCCGAAAGTGCTCTCCCTTCTCTCTTCTTTCTCTTATTTCTTTTAAGTCTTTTGGGCAATAATCGTGATTCTCCTCCAAACAACTACAGCCCCCTTGCTTTTATAGTGTCAGGTCAATTAATGAATAAAGAATGACCCATAAGCCCCTCCATTTAAGCCTATAAACTTAACCCTTTAAGTAAACTTCCAAAATTGCCCCTTCATTGGTCTTTAAAACTGACATCTTGTCTGATTATTTCGATCAGGTAAATGAAGCCATTTGACAAAACTTTCTTCTAGAGAAATGTTCCTCTATGTATTATGAATCCAACCCTTCAAGAATCGGATCAATCGTAGTTCTATAGCTCAAGATATCTCCAAACTACTGAAGTCTGCTCTTCAGACCCGAGGCTGAACACTACACCTAACTTCCGACCTGAATTTGGAAGTCTTAGAGGCTACATTGTCAATCGGCTCCTTCATAACATTTGTATCCCCATTTCTCTATTTTCATTTTCAAAACGAATCAAATCGATCGGAGCTCTACCGATCAAGATATCTCTAAAATACTGAACACTGTTCAAACTTTTATAACCGATCAGTTCACGAAAATCCGAGCTATCTTTCTCCATTTAATTCCAAAACTGATCTATGTAGTATGAAAAGATAGAAAAATGTCTTAGGAATCCAACGCTTCAAAAATCGACTCAATCGGAGGTCTACACAAAAAGTTATGGCCAAAAGAAGGAAGAGGGGTCAAACATAGAAAGCGAGGCATTTAAAAGTCAACTAAGACGCAAAAAGTCAACTTGAGACGATAAGAAGTAGACGATGAACAGTACTAAGACGATGAACAGTTCGTCTCATTTCTATGAACAGTAACTGAGATGATGAACAGTTCGTCTCATTCTATGAGCGATGAATCGAGGCGATAAGCGGTTCGTCTCATTCTACGAACAAGAATCGAGGCGATGAGCAGTTCGTCTCATTCTCGAAGCGAGAATCGAGACGATGAACAGTTCGTCTCATTCTATGAACGAATCGAGGCGATGAACAGTTCGTCTCATTCTATGAATAGGCGGAGACGATGAGCAGTTCGTCTCATTCTATGAACAAGAACTTCGTGTCGACTTTTCTCCGTAACATCTCAACTTTGAAAGATCATAACTTTCCACTCGTAACTCCAAATAAGACACGGTTTGATTCGTTGGAAAGCTAAGAGACAGATCTACAATTTTCAAGAAGGACTCAAAGGCAAACTCAGTCTTTAAAGGGGTCACAAATGTACTCAAAGATGACCCATCGATAATCTCCTCAAAACTTTACACAGTACCTCAACTTGCAAACATCATAACTTTTTACCCAGAACTCCAAATAGAGTAAACTTGGTGTCTATAGAAAGGTAAAAAAACCCTCTACAACTTTCAAGAAGGCTACTTGATCCCACTCCATACACATCAGTTCCGAATTTGCATTGATCACAGCATACACAAAACTTCCCTATGAACACATCAATTGAAAATTTGCAGCATCTGCACTCAACTTCAATAAATCACATCTCCCAACCTCCACATCCAAAAATATAGCACATCATACATCATTGGAAAACTATGGAGGTCCTCTATAACATTTAAGAATGCCATTGAAGTTTTTAAACCCCATTCTAACACATCAATTTCACATATCAGCACATCACCACAACTCTTCAACTAATTCCTCTCAAACACAAAACACACAAATCTATACACAATTGATATTCTTACACAATTGATCTTTCATATCCATATATAAATCCATGTCTCATTAACATCATAAGATAAATGTTTATAAAATTAAATGGCATTCTAAGCCATGCTACAACATCGATATTCAAGTCCAAGTACAAAAGATACAAAACTCCATCATTCTCCACATATGGTGAAATCTTATTCTTACAATAATCTAACTTAAAACACCACATGCATAACCAAACAAATTGTCTTTGCTTTCTAATTTCTTCAAAATTTTATACTTTTACTTTCTATTTCTTGATTTCAACTTCAATTTCAATCCACTCATCCACTTGAACTTTCAGAACCCATACGAATCTATTTGAAACCCAAAGTTATCAAATCAAACAAATCTTTTCTCATCAATTTCCTTAAGGCAAAAATATCTATAACTCCATTCATATACAAAAAAAATCTTATCAAATTTTCATTTTCATATTTCTAATTTCCACTGAAAGATCGGGGTCCAACATGTACAATATATTATGGTTGAGATTCTAAGATCTTATCATCTCCCCCAAGCTCAAGATAAGCTCACAAGAGAAGGAGATCATGAACTTATCTCAAAATTGTCGAAATGTTGAAGAGGAAAGAGCTTTAAGCATAATATCAGTAATTTAAGTCGAGGAAAAAATATGTCTAATAAGTAGAACTTTGTTGGTGACTAAATCACGTACAAAATTGTTGAAATATGGCATGAATTTAATGGATTTGGACTATATTTTGGACTTGGGCTTTGTTTAGTTATTATCAAATTGAATTTGGATCAATTGTGTGTGTATATATATATATATATACACACACAATTGATCCAAATTCATTTGATAATAACTAAACAAAGCCCAAGTCCAAAATATAGTCCAAATCCATTAAATTCATGCCATATTTCAACATTTATATATATATATATATATATATATATATATATATATATATATATATATATATATATATATATATGTTGTGAAATTGACATAGCCTTTGGATATATTATATGCAGCAGCCATAGAGAGAGTAGAAGAGAATTTTAGCCAAAACCAAGAGACATATACACCAATTGGCTAGCTGCGTTTTCCTTATTGTGAGATTATGAGATTCAGGTGTATTAGGGTTTTGGGATCTGAGCGATATTCTTGCCCTGTGTATTCTCCACCAAATAAATAGTGAAATCTCTCTACAGTGGACATAGGCCTAGAGTTTGTTGGACCGCTCTAAATATCATGTCTCTTTCCTTTTATTTTATTGCTCGCTATAATTTTTTGTTTGTTGTTGCTTTCGATCCGCTTCTGTTAACACAACAATTGGTATCATAGCACTAGGTTCTGATTGATTCTTGAAGATGGTGACCAATGAAGTGGATATTGAGCCTTTTGATGGAAAATCAAATTACACGATATGGAAAAGTAACATCAAAGATATACTGGTACAGGAAGGTTTGTTTCGGAATTTAGATGAGAAAGCGACAAAGCCTGAAAATATATCCAAAGAAGATTGGGAGGATAAGCAGATGAAGGCTTGTAGTACTATCCGGCTGAATTTAACTGCATATGTGAAATACGGTGTGATGAATGAAACTTCTCCATCGATCTTGTGGAAGAAATTGGAGATGCTTTATATGTCGAAGTCTTTGACGAATAGATTGTATCTTAAGAAGCAATTATATCAATTTAAGATGGAAGAGGGTTCAGATATAAGAACCCATCTCAATATGTTTAGTAAGACAACTACAGAGTTACTTACTGTTGATGTGAAAATTGAGGAGGAAGACAAAGCTCTCATCTTATTGGCATCACCCCCACCTTCCTATGAATCCCTAGTAACTTCTATGTTAATA
This sequence comes from Erythroxylum novogranatense, assembly GCA_029891385.1. Taxonomy (NCBI): domain Eukaryota; kingdom Viridiplantae; phylum Streptophyta; class Magnoliopsida; order Malpighiales; family Erythroxylaceae; genus Erythroxylum; species Erythroxylum novogranatense. The sequence continues at coordinate 83,072,267 of CM057231.1, read as the reverse complement.
GGGAAAACTACCTTAATGGTAGATGAGGTGAAGACTGATTTGTTAGATACGGACAATCTAAAGACGTGTACCAGTGTTCAAGGAGAGAGTTTGGTGGCTAGAGCTGATTCAAAGTCAAAGTTAGAATCGCAGCGTGGTAGAAGTCAATCCCGAAGGAAGCAAATAACAGAGATAGGTCAAAGTCTCTTTCCATAAAGGATAAGGATGTTGAATGTCACTATTGTCATAAGACTGGTCATATCAAAAAGTACTGCAAGGAGCTGAAAAGGGACTTAGAAGATAGAAAGAACAAAAAACCCATTTATTCAATAAATGTTGTAGCAGAACAATCTTATGATGGCACTAATGATGGTTTAATGCTGACTTCAGCTACAAATAGTTGTGATGGTGACATTCTTGCTGCTTCCACAAGTAACAATTTTCTGAACAATTGGATTTTAGACTCTGGATGTTCATATCATGTTACTCCAAATAGAAACTGGTTTGATACATATACATCTAGCCAAGGTACTATTGTTTTAGGAGATGATTATTTTGTTGATATTAAAGGAATAGGTACCATTAAGGTTAAGATGTTTGATGGTGTTGTTAGGACTTTTACTGATGTTAGGTATGTTCCTGAACTGAAGAAAACTTAGTTTCCTTGGGTGCTCCTGATGTTTTGGTGATGGACCCTGTCTCCGAGGCCCAACATTCGGAAACACACAAGCATAGAAGACCCAAAATCGACAACAAACTGACCCCAATTTGGGTAACTCGTAAAAAGGAAAATCAGATCTGTTTCTTAAGGGTATTTATTCCTCATATTCTAACGATTCTAACGCCACTGAAAACGCTCAATTTGGATTAGAAATAAAAAAGTTATGCTCAATATACTATCTGAAGAAAAACAATCAAAACCGACGCTCTACCGACTTCATGCCAGAGTTATAAAATCTTAGAGGCTAAATTGTCGATCAGTTCCTTCATAAAACTTGTAGATTTACGTCTCTAGTTTAATTTAAAACAAGAATCAACCCGATCGGAGCTCTATATCTAAAGATATTTCAAAATCATTGAAATATATTCAAACTTTATCGACCGACCATCACACTTTATTTCAAACTACTTTTTATAATTTAAAAGCAATACTGACAAATCAGGTATAAAAAGATAGAAAATTTTCTTAGGAATCTATCGCTTTCAAAATGAGGTCGATCGGAGGTCTGTGCAAAAAGTTGTGGCCAAAAGAAGGAAGAGGGGTCGGTCGGCCAAGAACCGACTCCAAACACCTCGGCTCGCCCAAGGGTGAGCGGTCAGAGCGCCATGGCGCTCAGAGGCCGAGCGCCTGGGTGCTCGCATGCTGAGTGCCTTGGGCGCTCGCCGAGCGACCTACCCAGCGATCCGACCTATCAGGCTTCAAACCCTCATAACTTTTGACTCCGAGCTCCAAATCAGACAAGGTTTGATTCGTTGGAAAGCTAAGAGATAGTTCTACCATTTTTAAGAAGGACCTAAGAGCAAGTTCGGCTTCTAAAGAAATCAAAAGTTAACTCTAAGACCGATTGACTAGCTCCTCATAAATAGTACCCTAACTTGCAAATACCATAACTTTTGACCCAGGACTCCGAATTTAGGAAACTTGGTGTCTATTGAAAGGTAAAAGAACGCTCTACAACTTCCATGAAGATCACCGATTCAATTTCCAACTCTATAAGGGTCAAAAGTGGACTCAAATCTCTCTACTAAAATCTGTCATTTAGACAGCACCTGCACTTAATTCTAACAACTCTTAGCTACCAAATAACACACTCTAAAATAGCTCATACTACATCATGGAAAGCTCTACAGCTCGCCTAACACCCTCAAGGAGTCCAAATGATCCTATTCAACCGATAACAACCCAGCAGCAACTCAATGATCAAAAGACTCATACATATACCCTTTTCAAGGTCAAGCACACATCGCAAATCAACAAATTCGCATGATGAAGAGAGTACTGGAGCTCTCAATCTCTTTATCAATCATTCAATAGTTCAATCATAACTTTAATTACATATCGGCATATTCACCAAGAATCAAGTACAAAATACAAAATATGAGATGCTCCATGCTTGATATGCTTATAAAGCTATTCCAAAATGCTAGTCACTAACTTAATACAAAGTGTCTAAAATTCTTGGAGTTATGCCCGATGCCTTGCAAGGTTCAGCGATCAACTTGAATTTGCACATGAGGAGGGAGAATGGGGTGAGCAAACACGGCTCAGTGGCTAACACCCTCATAGCTATCGAGTAATAAGCCATACAACACATAATCAAGAATCCATAACATTTGCAATTAACATAATATGCATAAACACCCAACTTTATCACATAAGTCATAATTAACCGAACTCATCACATAAAGCGTAACATGGGATCTTTTATCAATTAAAACACATAATATGCATCATATACTCAAAATTGATGAAATGCACACAATTGGCTCGAGAGTTCCATAAACAAGACGGATAAACCGAAGTTTATCGTAAACAAGACGAGTCTGATTTCTCAGGATCTCGTGGCCTCAAGCGGGCAGCCGAGAGAAGGCTTTGGGTCATCGTGCACGAGACTAACAATACAGTTTCTCTCTTGCCCAATCACAATCAATTTATGCTCAATATTCAAATGCACAAATGGCATTTGTATGCTTCTTTCATTTTTGTCAAATCATCACAATCTCATACTTTTCATTCATATCAAAGGAAATATATCCATTTCATCACACACTTTCAAGTACATACACAACTCAACATGTACGAAATTTAACAAGGATTACACACATAGGGCATCTGCCCATCACACAACAACTATAAAAATGTTACCCACCTAATGTCGGAATCCAAATTCAAGATTGCCCTTCCTCCTTGTCTTAAGTGGGGTTTTCTTGATTTCCTTCAATCAAACCATACTCCATTCAATAAATACATTCTAAAAGAAAGGCATAGCATTCGTAAAATCAAACAAAGGTAAAATAAACTTTAACCTAACCTACCCATAAGTCATCTATGCTAGAATAACCAAAACCTTAGCTTAGAAGTCCCTAAAAAAATCCATAGATCTTACCCTTCTCTTCTATCTTTCTTCAATCTCTACACAAACCCTAACTTCTATTATATCCCATACTTGAATCTAACATAAGCAAGGATATAACTTACCTCCAACAAGTAGTTTATCTTCTTTTTCTTCTTCTTTCTTCCTCCCTTGAAGCTTCCTACGGCTCTCCCTTTTCCTCTTGGCCAAAAACTCTCTCCTTCCTTAACTTACGTTTTTTATTCTCTTTTCTTTCCTTTGGTCTACGACAACTTTGCTTCCTCTCCTTAACTACTTAATTCATTTATTTTCATCTTTAAAGCCCTCTTCAAAACTACATAGTTTTGATACTCCTCTTAAAGCTCACTTGCCACTTTGGGCTCTCCTCCTCACAAGCCCACTACACAATAATCCACTTATTTCTAATCCTCCTTCTTCTTATTCCATTTATTCCTAAAGCCCATTCCTCCAACACAATTCTAATCCTTCATTTTAATTCCCAACTTCTAATTTCCAATCCTACCTACTAATTGCAAAACTCAACAAATATATATATATATATATAATTAAGCAATTAGAGCAAAATAAATAATAAAAATATAATTAAAGTAAACGAATAATAATTAAATCAATAAATAATTAATTAATAATTAAAAAATTTTGGGGCCCAACAATTCTCCCCTCCTATAAGAATTTCGTCCTCGAAATCCTTACCTGAGTCCATGAAGAGGTATGGATACTTCTCCTTCATGGCCTCCAAAGGCTCCCAAGTTGCTTCTTCGATCGAATGGTTTCTCCACAAGACCTTAACCAGCTTTACAATCTTATTCCTTAACACCTTTTCCTTTGAATCCAAGATCTCCACTGGTTGCTCCTCATAAGTCAAATCCTCTCTCAACTGAACCTCTGAAGGTCGAACTATATGTGAAGGATCCGATCGGTACTTCCTCAGCATCGATACATGGAATACATTGTGAATCTTAGATAAGTTCATTGGCAAATCTAACTTATATGCCAAAGACCCAATCCTCTCAATGATCTCATATGGGCCTATGTACCTCGGGCTAAGCTTGCCCTCCTTGCCAAACCTCAAAACACCTTTCCATGGAGAAGCTCTAAGAAACACCTTTTCTCCCACTTTAAATTCCATCTCTTTCCTATGGGCATCCGTGTAACTTTTCATCCTATTTTGAGCTGCTTTAAGCCTCTGCTTCACTAACTTAACTTTATCCACTGTAATCTGTACCAACTCAGGTCCTACAAGCTTCCTTTCACCTTCCTCATCCCAGCAAATAGGAGTTTTGCATCTCCTACCATACAAAGCCTCATATGGTGCCATATGAATTCCTGAGTGATAGGAATTATTGTAAGCAAACTCAATCAAAGGTGGGTGATCATCCTACGAACCTTTAAAATCCAAAGCACAAGCTCTCAACATTGCCTCCAAGGTCCGTATCGTCCTCTCCGATTGTCCATCAGTCTGCGGATGGAAAGCTGTACTAAGATGCAATTTAGTCCCCAGAGCCTCCTGCAAACTTTCCCAAAATCTGGAGGTAAACCTAGGATCCCTATCAGAAACTATCGAGCTTGGAATCCCATGAAGTCTGATTACCTCATCCATATACTTCTTAGCCAAAACATTCAAAGAATATGTCTGTCTAATTGGCAGGAAGTGTGCTGACTTGGTCAACCTATCAACAATCACCCATATAGCGTCATGCTTCTTGCTAGTCCTCGGTAATCCCATCAAAAAATCCATGGTGATCTTCTCCCATTTCCATTCCAGAATCGGCAATGGATTAAGCTTGCCTGAAGGTGCTTGGTGTTCAGCTTTCACTTGCTGACACACTAAACATCTTTTAGTATACTCTGCCACATCTTTCCTCATTCCCTTCCACCAAAAATACTCTTTCAAATCCCGATACATCTTAGAACTCCCTGGGTGCATTGCATACGGAGCATTATGCGCCTCATCAAGGATCTCATCCTTCAGCTCTAGCATGTCTGGATCACACAATCTATTGCTCATAACCATCAATCCATCTTCCTTTACCTCAACTTCGGAAGGTTTGCCATTCTTTACTTCTTCTCTAAGCTTACTCAAGTACTCATCCTGTTCCTACAATTCTTTAATCTTCTCCTTCAATACTGGTCTCACTCTAAAATTTGCCAAGACACAACCAGGTTCAACTTGTCTCAATGTCACATCAAGCCTGGCTAATTCCTTCAGCAAGGGAAAATACACCCTTTCCATATATACCATAGTGGACTTCCTACTCAAAGCATCTGCTACCACATTAGCTTTCCCCGGATGGTAGTATATCATCAAGTCATAATCCTTTAACAATTCTAACCATCGCCTCTGTTTCAAATTCAGCTCTTTTTGGGTTAACAAGTACTTAAGACTCTTATGGTCTGTAAATACCCTAGTGGTAACTCCATACAAGTAATGTCTCCAAATCTTCAATGCGAAAATTATAGCAGCCAATTCCAAGTCGTGGATAGGATAGTTCATCTTATAAGGCTTTAATTGCCTAGAAGCATAGGCAATCACTTTCTCTCCTTGCATCAAAATACACCCTAAACCCTTCCTAGAGGTATCACTGTATACAATGTATCCATCATCACCATAGGGTAACGTCAAAATCGGTGCAGTAGTAAGCCTATTCTTCAATTCCTCAAAACTGCTCTGGCACTCCTCAGTCCACTCAAATTTCTGATTCTTTCTCGTCAATTTGGAAAGTGGAGCAGCTATCATAGAAAAGCCCTCCACAAACCTCCTATAATATCCAGCTAATCCCAAGAAACTTCTCACTTCAGCTACATTCTTAGGTGCTTCCCATTTAACCACAGCTTCTATCTTTTGTGGATCCACATGCACTCCACGCTCTGAAATCACATGCCCGAGAAATACTACTTCTCTTAGCCAAAATTCGTATTTATCGAATTTGGCATACAGCTCGTTCTTTCTCAATGTCTCCAAGGCAACCCTCAAATGATCCTCATGTTCCTCATCACTCTTAGAATAGACCAATATATCATCAATAAAGACAATGATAAATTGGTCTAGGAAAGACTTGAAAACTCTATTCATCAAATCCATAAAGACTGCAGGAGCATTCGTTAACCCAAAAGGCATAACCAAAAACTCAAAGTGGCCATACCGCGTCCTAAAAGCAGTCTTGGACACATCGGTCTCCTTAATCCTCAACTGATGATAACCTGATCTCAAATCTATCTTGGAAAAGACTCTCGCCCCTTGCAACTGGTCAAATAAATCATCTATGCGCGGGAGCGGATATCTATTCTTAATGGTGGCATGATTCAACTTCCTATAATCCACACACATCCGCAACGACCCATCTTTCTTCTTCACAAAGAGAACCGGAGCTCCCCAAGGTGAAGAGCTTAGCCTAATGTAACCCTTCTCTAATAAATCCTCCAATTGTTCCTTAAGCTCCTTCAATTCTGCCGGAGCCATTCGGTAAGGCGGAATTGAAATCGGCGTAGTACCTGGAAGAAGCTCAACGGGAAATTCAATTTCCCTAGGTGGAGCTAGTCCTGGCAATTCCTCGGGAAAGACATCCGGAAATTTCCTGACTATAGGAATGTCTTCCAACCTCCCTCCATCGGCCTTCGTGTCTAACACATAGGCCAAAAATGCTTCACATCCTTTACTCATCATTCTCTCTGTTGTCATCGCTGAAACCATCCGAGGCGGACTGACTTTTCTATCTCCCATGAATACCACTTTTCTTCCATCCTCTAGCTCGAATTCCACTGTCTTCGGCTCGCAGTCTAAATTGACATAATACTTCTCTAATGTATCCATACCTAGGATCACATCCAATCCCCCCATCTTCAAGGGCATCAAGTCTACCACAAATTTTCCTCCACTAATCCCTATATTACACTCTCTATACACTTGACTGATAATAATATACTGGCCGATCGGAGTACTCACCATCAGCGGAGTATCCAATGGGCTCAATTTCCTCCTAAGCACAGTCCTACCCAACGACACAAAAGAATGGGTAGAACCCGGATCAATTAAAGCAAGAACATCATCATCAAACAATTTTACCATACCCGTCACCACTTCTGGAGCGGTCTTTGCCTCCTCTCGTGTCATTGCAAACACTCTAGCTGGTGCTTGCCTCCTGGATCTTTCTAGAGGATGAACTCTCTTAGGTACCTCGGAGCTACCCACTTCAGTCATAGCCATCTATCCCACTGTCTCTGTTCTCCTAGAAATTTGCATCTGTGACCCCCCTCTTCTGGTCGGCTTAGGGCTAGGGCACTCTCTGGCTATATGTCCTTTCTGCCCACAATTGAAGCATGCACCTGTCAATCTGCGACATTCTCCTATATGGAGATTCCTACAGTGCTCACATCTGGGAATAGGTGGCCTATTCCCACCTCCCCTTCTACTGCCGCCCACCGTTGAGGCTTGGTGAGAAACAGTAGAAGTCCCCATAGGTCTAAGTAGGCTCACACCACTACTCCTCTCCTCGGACTGCACAGGAAAGGTTCTGGCACTTCTCTCAGGTATAGAAGTACCACCTCCCCTCTTGAACTGCTCTCTCCCCTTTCTCTTCCTGCTAACAGCACTCTTGATGTTCTCGATGTTCTCAACCCTCAATGCTGCTTCAACCAACTGTTGAAAATCGCCAAAGTTTTGCACTACCACCTTCTCTCTAATAGCTAGGTGTAGACCCAACTCAAACCGGCGGCACTTGACAGCCTCACTGAACCTCAGCTCCGAAGCATACCTCGATAACTGAGTGAACCGGCGCTCATAATCAACAACTGACATCTCCCTCTGGGTGAGACTCAGAAATTTCCTCTGCTTCTGCTGGATGTAAACCTCAGATAGATACTTCTTCCTGTAAACAGCCAGGAAGTCTTCCCATGTCAACCCTATCGGCTTCAGCTGACTCCCCGATACACACTCCCACCAATGCAAGGCATCACCCTAGAGTAGACTGGCAGCATAAACCACCCTCTCATCATCCTCACACTCCATCTGATCCAACACTCCCTCGGTCTTCCTCAACCAGGTCTCAGCTTCCTCAGGATCCGTGGTCCGATAGAAGTCCACTGCTCTGTACTTCTTTAACTTGTCAAACTGTCTCCCCTTCTTAGCTGGGGCCGAACCAGAAGCCTGTGGCATTTGACCCATAGCCTGAACAAAGGCTTGGGTAAATTCCTGAAACAGTCTCGGGTCTAGAGCAGACACTTGCTCAGACTGACTAGGCGACTACTGCGTCTAAGGTCGGAGGGGCTCACTACTTTGCCTTACAGAAGCCTCAGCCACTCCCGGGGCTACAGACTCATCCGTGCTCTCCTCTCTCAGAGGAGAGTCAGGTGCAATTGAACCTTGTAGAACTCCTCGTTTCCTTCTACGAGGTGACATCTTACTCCTTCAATGAAAACATTTATGATTAGCTACAATTCGTTTTAATCTTAGATTCTATATGTATGCATGATATGTATGTCACTTAATACAAACAATCAATTCATAATGCAAAATTTAATCACATAGTAAAGCAATGTCCCTACTATGCATCCTAAGCCTGGGAGTGAACCTAAGCTCTGATACGAAACAATGATGGACCCTGTCTCCGAGGCCCAACATTCGGAAACACACAAGCATAGAAGACCTAAAATCGACAACAAACTGACCCCAATTTGGGTAACTCGCAAAAAGAAAAATTGGATCACCTTCTTAAGGTTATTTATTCCTCATATTCTAACGATTCTAACGCCACTGAAAACGCTCAATTTGGATTAGAAATGAAAAAGTTATGCTCAAAATACTATCTGAAGAAAAGCAATCAAAACCGACGCTCTACCGACTTCATGCCAGAGTTATAAAATCTTAGAGGCTAAATTGTCGATCGGTTCCTTCATAAAACTTGTAGATTTACGTCTCTAGTTTAATTTAAAACAAGGAATCAACCCGATCGAAGCTCTATAGCTCAAGATATTTCAAAATCATTGAAATATATTCAAACTTTATCGACCGACCATCACACTTTGTTTCAAACTACTTTTTATAATTTAAAAGTAATACTGACAAATCAGCTATAAAAAGATAGAAAATTTTCTTAGGAATCTATCGCTTCAAAAATGAGGTCAATCGGAGGTCTGTGCAAAAAGGTATGACCAAAAGAAGGAAGAAGGGTCGGTCAGCCAAGAACCGACCCCAAATGCTTCGGCTCTCCCAAGGGCGAGCCGTCAGAGCGCCCGGGCGCTCGCATGCGCGAGCGTCTGGGAGCTCGGAGGCCGAGTGCCTGGGCGCTCACATGTCGAGCACCTTGGGCGCTCGCCGAGCGACCTGCCCAGCGATCCGACCTATCAGGCTTCAAACCCCCATAACTTTTGACTCCGAGTTCCAAATCAGACAAGGTTTGATTCGTTGAAAAGCTAAGAGACAGCTCTACCATTTTCAAAAAGGACCTAAGAGCAAGCTCGGATTCTAAAGAAATCAAAAGTTAACTCCAAGACCGATCGACTAGCTCATCATAAATAGTACCCTAACTTGCAAATACCATAACTTTTGACCCAGGACTCCGAATTTAGGAAACTTGGTGTCTGTGGAAAGGTAAAAGAACGCTCTACAACTTCCATGAAGATCACCGATTCAATTTCCAACTCTATAAGGGTCAAAAGTGGACTCAAATCTCTCTGCTAAAATCTGTCATTTAGACAGCACCTGCACTTAATTCTAACAACTCTTAGCTACCAAATAACACACTCTAAAATAGCTCATACTACATCATGGAAAGCTCTACAGCTCGCCTAACACCCTCAAGGAGTCCAAATGATCCTATTCAACTTATAACAACCCAGCAGCAACTCAATGATCAAAAGACTCATACATATACCCTTTTCAAGGTCATGCACAGATCACTAATCAACAAATTCACATGATGAAGAGAGTACTGGAGCTCTCAATCTCTTTATTAATCATTCAGTAGTTCAATCATAGCTTTAATTACATATCGGCATATTCATCAAGAATCAAGTACAAAATACAAATATGAGATGCTCCATGCTTGATATGCTTATAAAGCTATTCCAAAATGCTAGTCACTAACTTAATACAAAGTGTCTAGAATTCTTGGAGTTATGCCCGATGCCTTGCAAGGTTCAGCGATCAACTTAAATTTGCACCTGAGGAGGGAGAATGGGGTGAGCAAATACGGCTCAGTGGCTAACACCCTCATAGCCATCGAGTAATGAGCCATACAACACATAATCAAGAATTCATAACATTTGCAATTAACATAATATGCATAAATACCCAACTTTATCACATAAGTCATAATTAACCGAACTCATCACATAATGCATAACATGGGATCTTTTATCAATTAAAACACATAATATGCATCATATACTCAAAAATGATGAAATGCACATAATTGGCTCGAGAGTTCCATAAACAAGACGGATAAACCGAAGTTTATCGTAAACAAGACGAGTCCGATTTCTCAAGATCTCGTGGCCTCAAGCGGACAGCCGGGAGAAGGCTTTGGGTCATCGTGTACGAGACTAACAATACAGGTTCTCTCTTGCCCAATCACAATCAATTTATGCTCAATATTCAAATGCACAAATGGCATTTGTATGCTTCTTTCATTTTTGTCAAATCATCACAATCTCATACTTTTCATTCATATCAAAGGAAATATATCCATTTCATCACACACTTTCAAGTACATACACAACTCAACATGTACGAAATTTAACAAGGATTACACACATAGGGCATTTGCCCATCACACAACAACTATAAAAATGTTACCCACCTAATGTCGGAATCCAAATTCAAGATTGCCCTTCCTCCTTGTCTTGAGTGGGGTTTTCTTGATTTCCTTCAATCAAACCATACTCCATTCAATAAATACATTCTAAAAGAAAGGAATAGCATTCGTAAAATCAAGCAAAGGTAAAATAAACTTTAACCTAACCTACCCATAAGCCATCTATGCTAGAATAACCAAAACCTTAGCTTAGAAGTCCCCAAAAAAGTCCATAGATCTTACCCTTCTCTTCTATCTTTCTTCAATCTCTACACAAACCCTAACTTCCATTATATCCCATACTTGAATCTAACATAAGCAAGGATAGAACTTACCTCCAACAAGTAGTTTCTCTTCTTTTTCTTCTTCTTTCTTCCTACCTTCAAGCTTCCTACGGCTCTCCCTTTTCCTTTTGACCGAAAACTCTCTCCTTCCTTAACTTACGTTTTTGATTCTCTTTTCTTTCCTTTGGTCTACGACAACTTTGCTTCCTCTCCTTAACTACTTAATTCATTTATTCTCATCTTTAAAGCCCTCTTCAAAACTACATAGTTTTGATACTCCTCTTAAAGCTCACTTGCCACTTTGGGCTCTCCTCCTCACAAGCCCACTACACAATAATCCACTTATTTCTAATCCTAATTCTTCTTATTCCATTTATTCCTAAAGCCCATTCCTCCAACACAATTCTAATCCTTCATTTTAATTCCCAACTTCTAATTTCCAATCCTACCTACTAATTGCAAAATTCAACAAATATATATATATATATATATATAATTAAACAATTAGAGCAAAATAAATAATAAAAATATAATTAAAGTAAACGAATAATAATTAAATCAATAATTAATTAATTAATAATTAATAAAATTTGGGGCCCAACATTTGGATATGGGATTTTAGGCAAAAACGGAGTTCTAAATTTAACTAAAGGTTCTTTAGTTGTGATGAAAGCTCAAAAAATTCAAAGGCCTACTAATTTGTACAAGATAATTAGGAACACAATTGTAGGTAGAGTTGTAGCCTCCGCTTCTGTAGAGTCAAATAATGATGACTTTAAATTATGGCATAAGCGATTTGGTCATTTAGGCGACCACAGTATGCTAGAACTCCATAAGCTTGGATTGCTTAAGGGTATGAAATCATGTAAGTTAGACTTTTGCAAATATTGTGTGTATGGGAAGCACTGCAGAGTTAGCTTTAAGGAAGCATCCCATACTACTAAGGGTGTTCTTGATTATGTACATTCAGATGTTTGTGGGCTTGTTTCAATGGCATCATATGGTGGTGCTTGTTGCTTTGTTACCTTCATTGATGATTACTCCAGAAAGGTTTGGGTTTACTTCATGAAGCACAAGTCTAAGGTATTTGGGATTTTCAAACAGTGGAAAGCACGGGTTGAAAATCAGAAAAACAAGAAGGTGAGGTATCTGTGCACTGATAATGGCAAAGAATTCACAGATTCCAGATTTGAGGAGTTTTGCAAGAATGAAGGCATTACAAGGCATTTCACAGTTAAAGGGACTCCACAATAGAATGGGGTTGCTGAGAGGATGAACAAAACTCTAGCAGAGAGAGTCAAATGCATGAGACTAAATGTGAAAGTTTCTGAAAGTTTCTAGGCTGAGGTAGTTAACCCTACTTGCTTCATCATTAATCGCTCTCCTTCGTCTGCCATTGACTATAAAATTCCTGAAGAGGTTTGGACACGTAAACCAGTGGATTATTCTATTCTAAAAATATTTGGTTGTCCTGCTTATGTTCATGTGCAGAGTCAGGAGCGGTCAAAACTGGAGGCAAAATCATGGAAGTGCGTATTCCTTGGTTATCAGAAAGCAGTCAAAGGCTACTAGATATGGGATCTAGCTGCAAAGAAAAAGTTTGTCAGTTGTGATGTGAAATTTGATGAAGCTGCTATGCTAAAAGATGATGATTCAAAACTGTCTACAACATGTTCAAAGAAAAAGCAACCTATCCAGATGGAGTTTGGTGAGGATAAAGTTCAGTCAGAAAATGACAGTGATCAAGAGGCTACAGTAGACTCAAAGCAACAATCAGAGCAGTAGTATAGTATTGTCTCAGGCAGAAAGAAACGTACTTATAAAGCTCCTGTGAGATATGGCTTCGAAGATATGGTTTCTTTTGCATTGGTGGCAGGTACTGGAGATACATCTACCTTCAAGGAGGTCATTCATGATGATGACAAGCAAAGATGGATGGCAGCTATGTCAGAAGAGATGGAATCACTTCGGAAGAATGAAACTTGGGAATTGGTTAAATTGCCCAAGGGACAGAAGGCTATAGGTTGCAAATGGATATACAGGAAGAAAGAAGCAGTTTCAAAGATAGAGGGTGAAAAATACAAGACAAGGTTGCTTGCCAAGGGTTACTCCCGAAGAGAAGGCATCAAGTTCAATGAAATTTTTTCACCAGTGGTCAAGCATACTTTGTTGGAGTTATGTAAATATAGTGCCCTGGAAAGCAAGCGTATTTACATGTAATTTTATCTTCTCTAGTTATAGTTTTGTAATAAAAATATTTATTATTAATAAAACAAAAAAGTTTGGTTTTATCTGTGTGAGCGTTATATATCTGGTCAAAAGGTACCAAGATTCTTTTGTAAGTAATATACATATACATAGAGATGTATGGGAAACATGTATATTATTAGAATCTAAATTAATTGATTCACAGTTGAATAATCAAGTTGGTCACTTGATTATGGTTATTGGACCCCGAATCTTTTTGGTAAGCTAGGATTATTAAATAAGGATTTTTGAATGATTATTCATGAGAAAAGAAGTTAAGAATTCTTGAAATTGAAATGAAATGGAAGATATGGTTTAAATACGAGATGGATTAATGGGGAATTAATTGACATGTTAATATGCTTAAGGTAAGGTGTCATGAAATTAGGTGGCATGATTTAATGGAATTCAATTATTGTATTTTGTGGACTAAATTAGCATGTTAAGGAAATTTGATTAACATGTTGATTAGACTAAGACTATATGACATGGATTAAGTGTATTAAGGTGTTATGAAGGTTGTAAATGTTGGATCCCGATTCCAGAACCCAACTAATCATACAGATTTCCTCGTACGCATACATGATTCCTTAGAAAACCTCGACTAATCCGAAAAATCCCGATATAGCCCAAGTAAGATCATAATACTGGTGTTAATGAATTGGGCTATATGTTTGTTAAGTTTGAATTCGGGAGAATATGCTAAGTGATAAGGAGTATGATTAATTTTAAGCATGTGTTAATGAATTGAATCGATGTATTGAATTGAATTTATGACATTGAGTTAGAATATACATTGTGTTTGTATGTGACAATGAATGGTTTATGGAGATAGGAAAATGACTATGAATTGAGATATAAATAATGAGATTGTGGTGTTGGTTGAGTTTGAATGATGATTGATTCATACTACGGTTATTCAGACATAACTTGTGAAGATGTGTTAGGAAGTCCTGATTAGTGGATATAGTGTTCAGATATGCTATTGGTGGTGTTTGATGCACGAGAACACATATGTGACGAGAAAAGTTAATTATAAAAAAAAGTGTGACTAGGATCATTGAAAGAAATTAGTTACGAGAATGTGTATTTTGGTGGTTTCTTACATAGGAATTTCGAGGACGAAATTCTTTTAAGAGGGGGAGAAATGTTAGGCCCCGATTCGTAATAAGCATGCTTAAATTTTTTTTTTTAGGCCTGTTTAAATTATTTTGAGATTTTAGTTTGATCATGTTAATTTGGTTGGAATAAATTGAGGATTTTATTGTGTAGGTTATGAGTATTACATGAAGGGATTTAGTAAAATTCGATTTGTTGAGTAATTTTTGATTTGTGATGTATTGTGAGTATTAAAAGGAATTATATGAATTGAGGATTTTATTGCTTAAGTTATGATTATTTAATGAAAGGATTTAGTGAACTTTGATTTGTTGAGAAATTATTATTTTGTGATATATTGTTAATATTTAAAAGAATTATATAAATTGAGGTTGCTATGAATTTAGGTGATGGAGATTAAAATTGAATTAGAGCTTGTATGGATTTTAGAAATTCAATGAATAAGAAGGTTAGAGGATGATTGTTTTAATTGATGGAATTGAGAAGTCTAATTTGGAATTTGAGTATTAAATTGAAGGAATTGAGGTAAATTAGAATTTTAATTTTGGTATTAGATTTTCAAAGAATAAGGAAATATTAAATTAGGCCTTAAAATATTGTTATGAATAAATTCGGTTTTGTTTAAATGGTTATAAGGCTTTAGGTTTATTAAAATGGGCTTTTAGCCTTTGGAATGATTTGTAAATGATGGGGAAGCAATTAAGTGGGCTAGGGTTTGTATGGAAGAGTAAATGAAAAAGGAAGGGAGCTTATGGGCTTTTAAGTGGGAGCCTACAAAAGTTAAGTTTGAAATGGAAGGAGGGAAGATGAAAATTTGGGGAAAAGTTTTAAGGAGGGAAATTTGGACTTGAAACTTTGGGCTTAAGTTTCATGAAAATGCATAGGTTTTTTTTAAGTTTCCTAAGGCTCCATCTTTGACCAATTTAGAAGCTTTGACCACCCTTATTAAGTGACCTACGAAAATGTTGAGAGGGAGGATAAAGTGCTGCCGTTTTTGACATATAGAATGAAGGAGATGAAGCAAAACCTAGGTTCTCTTTCATGTTATCTGAAAATACATCGAGAAGGGAGAAGTGAGTGGATTTCGAAACTTCAAAGGAGAAAGAAGGGGGAAGGTTTCGGCCATCAAGAAAGAAGGGAAGAAGAAGGTGTTTCAAGCTTGAGCAAGGTAGATCCACGTGATTTATGTAAGAACAAGAGGAAGGGAAGGAGTTATTTCATCTTTCGAAGAAGAAGAAATCGTGGGTTTCAACCTAGGTAAGGAATTTTCGAATTTTTGGCTATTTAGTTAGGGTTTCCTCTTTCTTATTGAAAATATATGGTTAGAAGTAGAAGAAGAAGGTAAGAAGAGGAAGAAGAAACAAAAATCAGATTAGGTGTGGTTAGGGTTACGAAATTGTCTCATCATGTTGTTAGATTTTGCCTTTTCCTTGGTTAATATGATGATTGATGATGATTGGGTTAGGAAAGAATGGGAAAAGAGAAGAGACTTGATGTTTGGAAATTTTCAGCTTTGTGTATGGTTTAGGTTTTGGAAATTTCGAAATTTTGGAATAGTTTTGAAGGGGGTTTTAGTTGAAATAGCTAAGGAAAGGTATAAGTGAGATTATAAGTGAGATTTTGTAAGGTTTAAGCCAAGTTTTCATTCCTTTAAAAATTCCAGCAATGGGTAATTGTGTTAAAATGTGTTTATGAAAGTGGTTTGAATGAGTTTTGATGTTGTTAACGATTTAGATAGAATATAAGTGAGGTATATGAGGTTATGTAGATTGAAAGTCAAGTCATTCTTGAAAAATTGCAGCATGTTGATCTTATGTTAAGTAAGAGTTTTAAGCCTTGATTCAAGTCAAATAAAGTAATTGAAGGTATAAGGAAGTTAGGAAAGTTGAAATGGAAGTTTGTCCATGCATTGTTAAAATTCCAGCAATGTTCCCATTTGTTACTTCATAGATGTTTTTGGTGTTAAAGATGAGTTTTAATGTAAATTGTTGAGCTAAGTCATGGGTAAGATGATGTTGAAGAAATCTCATGTTTTCCTTGAATTAAAATTTCAGCATGGGTATTAGTTGGTTAATTCATGGTTTTGTTGGTAGTTTGTTTAATGATGGTGGTTTGAAATGTATTGATGAAGGATTGATGAGGAAAGAAAGAAAAAGAATTTAGTTTTCAAGAAAGAAGCAAAATCTGAAATTTTTGGATTTTCATATAGGTAAGGGATTTTTCAAAAGTCGATGGCTATTGAGCTTTGATGTTAAAGGTTAGGTTAAAGTATAGGTAATATGATGTTGCATGAATTTTAAGTTTTCCCATTCTTGGAAATTTCCAGCACTTGATTTGTTGTTAAATTGTGCATCTAAGATGGGATTTTGCTTAGTTTAGAGATATGTTTTGATGGTAATGACTTAGATAAAGGATGGCTAAGATGATGGCAAAGAAATTACATGTTTTCCTTGTCTTTGAAAATCTAATACCAAAATTAAAATTCTAATTTACCTCAATTCCTTCAATTTAATACTCAAATTCCAAATTAGACTTCTCAATTCCATCAATTAAAACAATCATCCTCTAACCTTCTTATTCATTGAATTTCTAAAATCCATACAAGCTCTAATTCAATTTTAATCTCCATCACCTAAATTCATAGCAACCTCAATTTATATAATTCTTTTAAATATTAACAATATATCACAAAATAATAATTTCTCAACAAATCAAAGTTCACTAAATCCTTTCATTAAATAATCATAACTTAAGCAATAAAATCCTCAATTCATATAATTCCTTTTAATACTCACAATACATCACAAATCAAAAATTACTCAACAAATCGAATTTTACTAAATCCCTTCATGTAATACTCATAACCTACACAATAAAATCCTCAATTTATTCCAACCAAATTAACATGATCAAACTAAAATCTCAAAATAATTTAAACAGGCCTCAAAAAAAAAATTTAAGCATGCTTATTACGAATCGGGGCCTAACAGTAAATGTATTAAGGGTTAAATGGGCCTTGGACCCAAGTTGGGCTTAAGTGGTGATATAAAAAGAAGAGGATTAAAAGAGAGTAATGAGTTAGGTGGCATGAATTAATACAATTAATGTGTTAGTTGAATTTACGAGTTTAGAGTTTAATTGGGCCTAAGAGAATAATGGGCCTAAATCAAATGAAAAGAAGAAGAAATGGTTTGGACTTAAGTGATTTAGTAGGATGAGAAGAAAGAAGGAAGAATAAATTGGGCTTTGGGTCCAAATGAAATGAATAAAGAAGAGAGGATATAAATGAAATGGGCTTAAGTTGTAGTAGGAAAATAAGAAGGAAGGAATAAAATGAAGTGGACTTGGGCTTGAGTAGTAGGAGTTAAATGCAAAAGGAAAAGAATGGAAACAAAATGAAGAGGGAAGGAATTGGGCTTAAATGAAGAAGTGGGCTTGAGTAGTTTAATGAGGTAGGAAAATAAGAAAAGAGAAGAAAGGAGTAGGCAAATGGGCCTTTGGGCTTAAGTGAGTGTGTAAGGAGTATAAAAGAAGAAAAATAAGTGAGTTGTAGGGAAGAAGAGAGGGAATACGAAAATTTTAGAGGGAGAGGAGAGTGGTTTCGTGGAAGAGGAGAGAAGGAGGAGAAAAAGAAGAATGCTTTGGTTAGGGTTGGATTTTCCAAGAGATCAAGAGGGAATTTGAAGAAAGTGCAAGAGGAAAAAGTGTGGGAAATCAATAGAGCTTTATTTTGAACCAAGTCATCACTTGGTTAGTGGAAGTTTAAGGTAAGCCTTATATTTAAGTATGAGATTTTAGTTGGGTTATGGTTGAGGAAGACTAAGAATGGAATGGGTATTGTGATTCCAAGATAAATTTCGTGATTTGTGTCCTTAGGATTTGTTGCATTTTGGATGTCTTTTGATTTGAGAATTGTGTTGATTTTGAGGAAAATGGTGAGAGGCAAGAGGAATGGAAAGCAAGGGAAGGCCATGGGAACAAGGTTTTCAAGCAAGGAATTATAAGGTAGGTTTTATGTTTATAGTTAAATAATGGGCCATTGACAAAATTTTCAAAGAAATTAAGAATATAAAAATGTTTTCAAATTCATTGTTTTTGAATGCCTTGAGAAATTGCTATAATTGATGTATCATGGTATGAATGATTTGAAAATGTCATGTGGATTGGATGATTGATGATTTGTTATGTGAATGTGATTTTGTTGAGGAATGATGATGCATTGCATATGAAATGCTTTATGATCATGAAATGATTTATGAAAATTTGCATGATTTATGCAAAACAAGATTTACAAGATTTTTGCCATAGGGCAATCAAGTTTCAAGTCATGATTATATGTTAAGTGGGTTAGGTTAAGTCCACCCAAGAAACGTCTGGTGCACGATGACCATGAAGAAGCCTTCGTCCGGCTGCCCGATTGTGGCATAGGATGATCCAAGATACGGACTCCTAAAGATTTGCCCATATAGGCTCATTAAATGAGACTATATGGTTGCCAAGAAATGTGGACTTGCCAAACCATTATGATGTGTTAGGTGATATGTGTTATATGATGTGAATTGTGACAAGTTGAATTGCATTCATGATTTCATTAACTTTTGAAAAAAAAAAGAATGATTTGTGATTTCAAGAAAATGACAAGAGTTCTTAGTTTATGATTTCATGAACCTTTGAAAAATGAATGATTTGTGATTTCAAGAAAATGACAAGAGCTCTTAGTCTATGGTTTTATGAACCTTTGAAAAAAAAAAGAATGATTTGTGATTTCAAGAAAATGACAAGAGTTTTAAAGAAGACAATGTTTTATGATCTAAAGGAAATTAATACGGAAATGGACTTCTAAAATTGTTTTGTTCATTATTTGGTTATAAGCATAGAACCTTCAGGCTCCCCAAGCTCACCCCCTTATTTTCACAATTTCCAGGTTTTTAGCAAGAAATCAAGAGGAAGTGGATCAAGACAGATTGTGCTTGTTTTATTGTGTATTTGAAGTTTGGTTATGTAAATGTATAATTGTAATTCATATGAGCAATGGAATAAGGTAAATGAGATATTGTTATTGGTTTTGGAATTTGGCTAGGAAATGCCAATGAAATTGTAAAACTCTTATGTATGATGATTAATGCAGTATGGACTTGAGTATGGTTGTGAATGTACAATTGAATCATTGTTATAGTTTGGATATGATAGATGATTAAGGGTGTGGCTGTTGCTTCGAATGGTGTTTGAAGATACCTTAGGGTTTAATCATGTTATATGAGGTTGTATGATGAGTTTTATGCAGGTGGAAGTCTTAGAATTGAAAATTGGGTAGTTGCATTTTAAGGGGGATGTGCTGTCAAATTTTCCTAAAATTTGACAGTACTTTGCCTCAATATTAGACCCTCTTCGGGTATGAATTAGATCAATGAGTCTTCATGAAGATTGTAGTAGGAGTTTAGAGTTTTCCAAGGGTTTATCGTTTGCTAAATTTGGAGTTCGGAGTCAAAAGATATGATCCTTACTAGGAAATCAGAAGATAGAAAGCAGAAGGAAGGAAATCAGAAGATAGAAAAGCAGAAGATAGAAATCAGAAGATAGAAAAGCAGAAGGAAGGAAATCAGAAGATAAAAAAACAGAAGGAAGGAAATCAGAAGATAGAAATCAGAAGGAAGGAAATCAGAAGATAGAAAAGCAGAAGATAGAAATCAGAAGATAGAAAAGCGAAGGAAGGAAATCAAGATAGAAATCGAAAGAAGGAAATCAAAAGATAAAAAGCAGAAGGAAGGAAATCGGAAGATAGAAATCGAAGGAAGGAAATCGAAGATAGGAAATCGGAAGATAAAAAGGAAGATAGAAATCGAAGATAGAAATCGAAGGAAGGAAATCAGAAGATAGAAATCAGAAGGAAGGAAATCAGAAGATAGAAAAGCAGAAGGAAGGAAAGCAGAAGATAGAAACCAGATGATAGAAATCAGATGATAGAAAACCAGATGATAGAAATCAGATGATAGAAAACCAGATGATAGAAATCAGACGATAGAAAACCAGATGATAGAAATCAGATGATGGAAAAATAGGACGCTGCAGAATGTAGGAGATAGAATCAGCCTTTGTAGTCTTCATAAGAGTTGTAGATCTAGATGTCTACTTTCATATGGTGAAAGAACGAAAACATTTGGAGCTATAGATTAAAAGTTATAGCAATCGCGCTAAAAGAATTTCGATTTGATTTCAGAAGTGAGCATGGTCCGTTGTTTTGGGCATATTTCCCTCATACGACCTCCAAATGAGGTGAGGCTTGAACCATTGGATTTATAAGACACATATATTTCACTCCATAAAATCCGGTATCAATTGGAGTTAAATTGAGAAAGTTTGTTCTAAAACAATTGAAAGGTCAGTTAAGAGGGCGTGTTTCGGGTATGAACTCTCTTAGGTTTTTGGAGTGTATCTTGAGTATATGACTCCGATTAAGGTGATTCTTGTTTCAGGGAGAACTTGAGACATAAAGCTACAAATTATATGAATAAGTCAACCCATGATTTTAGTGTATACATGGTGTGTGCTTGCCACGAAGGTGGAGTTACAATTAAGAATCTGCAAGATTATAAGCGCAAGGTTTGGGACAACGAAAGTTGGGCTCAAAGCAGGTTCCGGCGTCTATGGTACTATAGTAAGAGTAAGAGTGTCAAGTTTAAGGTCTCAGCAAGGCAAGTGTCTCGGGGATGGGCTCCACTCGGGCTCACATCCCGGGACAGTCGGGCTCCCAGGATCGGGGTCTGACAATGGTTTAAACTGTAGTGTTGTGATTTATCTCCATATAAGTAAAGGAGTTTACTTAAAGGGAATGATGAGTTTCATATTATGATAGTAGTAAACTATTGATAATGGAACTATTAAATGAATCTGGAATCAAGTATGTTTTCAAGAATAAAGTGGTTCGTTACTTTAATCTTAAAACATACAACTTAAGCATTCGCTTATTATGGATCATAATCTTGATGAGTGGTGAACTCATATATGTTTCATTATAATTCTTGATATGATCATAATGGATTTTTACAGAGTATTTATCCAGTGTCTGCATGATGGAATTATTAATTGAAACATGTATCAGGGAACATTCACTCAAATAAAGAGTTTATAGTGCTATCATCACTTCTAGATGTTTTAAGGAAATTTGGTGATTAAACTGGCGCCAGTAGTTTGATGGACTAGCTACCTATCAAGTCTCGAAACCAAGATGAAATCTTGTGTGTTAATCACCATATAATGTAAAACGGGAGATCCAGAAGGAAAAATCAACATAAGGGCAAAATGGTAATTTTACCCTTTGTTGTGCTGATGGCTATAATAAGGTTCTAAATAGGGTTTGCAATTGGACATAAAATATGTATTCTCATAATATTTAATAATTCAAGAGTTCAACTAATTTTCTTTAGTGGAATGACATTTAGTTAATAAGCTAGAATTAATTCTAATGAGATTGAATTAATTCTAGGCTTATTGGAGCTTGAATTATCAAAGTCCAATAAGATTCCTCATTTGGCTTTAAGGAAGGTTATCAAGCTAAGAAAGAAATATAAATGGAGGTTTTAAAAGCCCATAATTGAATATTGGACTTGGTTTAATTAATGGTTAATTAGAAGCTCAAATGTACATTTAGAAATGGGCTACATTTTGGTTTAATGTAATTAATTAGATTAATTATATTAAAACAATTTTTTTAAGGAGAAGTAGCAATTTCGGTTTTGTTAGGTGAAATGTAAAGCTACACTTTTGACATTAAAATGCTAAAATAAAGATGGTCTTTATTATAGTTTATCATCATTAAAATGAAGTTATGAACTTACCATTAAATGGTTTAATGGTTGTCTTTTAATGTTAGCATGTAACCTATTTGCATTCATTAGATTAAAGATGTTGAGAACCGTTTCCAGAACCCAACCTTTCGGAATCACAATGTGTGTGTATAAAATTTTTCGAAATACAACCGTGAGCGAAAACCAAAGAAATCAAAAAGTGGAAACCAAAGGAAGCGGAAGCTTAAGGAGCCAAAGAAATCGAAAGGCTCGGAAACAAAGAAAACAAAAACTCTTAAGGACAAAACTCTTAACTCCGACATCCGAAAACGCATACTTTACAAAAAAAACAAATGCGTTGGAAAGCTACAAAGATGATCCGATCTATCTCAATCCGCTTAGACAAATGGGTCTATTCAAAACCAAATCGGTATTTTTATCATCAATCAAAGCAAAACCACTTCCAAATGAGATTTTCATCAATCCCTCAACCTCAATTCATTTTCTTCTTCATATGCACTCATATCTCATCATTTAACAATCTTATTTTTCTTTCTTGCCATAAAATCTCACACACATGTCTATATACCATCAATTCATATACAAAGAGCACTTCAATAATTAAGATCAATCATCGGACCTCCTGTCCGGAATCCAAACACAATCAATCACATTCATATCATTTGATCCATATACAATTTACATGCTATATCCATACACAATTCCATAACTCATTACCATCATGAATAATTGTTACAAACTTTAATGGTATTCCAAGCCATAATACAACATCAATATCAAAATCCGAATATACAAAAATACACAACTCCCAAAATTCTCAACAACAATCTAACTTAAAAACAATACAATATGTACACATACAAACAAAAACCTTCACTTTCTTTCACCCGATCTTCTTCTCATCACCTGTGGATGGGAATGAAGGGGGTAAGCTTATAGCTCGTGGATAACATGCTTATAACCCAGAATAAGCAAAAATATTGAAATATTTATTTCCTTTGCAAAAATCACATTGAAATCCGTGCAACTTAAGTTTCCCAAAATTCAAAACTTATTAAGTGATTTATAAACGTCATAAATCATAATTCAAAGCATCATCACATTAAACATAACAGATGCATCAAAATGATCGCAAATCAAAAACACATAACACATCATAATTGATTTGGTTGGGTCCAAAACAGAACGTACTACACATTTTCACATAATTGTCATGTGTAGTCGTGAACTTATGAGATTCCATGAGAAGCTACAATGCCACTAGCAGGCAAGCGGGAAAAGCCTATATATAGATAAGTGCACTTGACTATCTTAAGGGACCACCACAAACCCATATAAGCATATAATTCACATTGTTCAAACATATTGGCCAAAAGGCCACTTTTCCGAAAGGCAATTTATAGCCATTGCATTCTTTCAAAAATCATATTCACATTCTTTTTTAAATTAATGCAACAATCATAGCAATTTCTCAATCAATCACAAAACAATCAAAACAACATTTTCAAAGCCATTGAAATCATTTCATTTTCTTGATTCAAAAGAAAGCATGTATGGCACATTACTTAAATTATAAAATGAAACCCACCTTATTTCCTTGCTTGCACACCTTGCTCAAAAATCTCTCTCCTTGCTTCCATCACCTCTCTTAATTTCTTTCATCCAAGGCAAAATTTCCAAATCAATAGGAATCCAAAATTGAGACATCCAAAGAAACAAATCATAAAATTGACCTTAGAAAGCTCAAACCCATACATTTCTCAAGCTATCTAAACCATATCCTCTTTATAAATCCAAAGATCAAAACCCATCCATACCTTGAATCTTCTGCAAATGAAGAGTTTGATGGCTCAAATTGAAGCTCTCATCCTCCTCTTCCTTTTTCCTTTCTTGAGCATCTTGAAAATCCCTCTTAAAAACCAAGCAAAAAGAACCCTAGTTCCTTTCTTCTTCTTCTTCTTCTTTCTCCACCGAACTCTCTCTTCTCTTCTTTCTTTCCTTTGTTATTTTCTTCTCAATTTCGTGCTTGCTTCCTTCTTAAGAAGCTAGACCACCTTTTAATTACAAAAATGTCATTAATGAAAGAGCAAAGTCCAATTTACCCTCTCATGTAAACCTTGTAACTTAAATGGCTTAAGTAACCTTCCAATTTTGCCCCTCATGCATTCTTAACATCTTAACACTATAATTCAATCAACTTATGTCATATAATTTTACTCAAATTAACATGCTAATTAATTCCACAAAATCATATAATATAACAAAGCCTCAAAATTCAATAAATCATGCTTAACTTAAGACATTTTTTTAATCATCAAATTAAAGTAATTTGCTAACACTTCCTTCTAGAGAAATGTTCCTCATTGTCTTAATTTTCTAATGACACCAAAATCATTAAATTTGGTTCCATAATCTAGAAATTATAGCCCGAGGCTTTTAGGACTATTGTAAAACTAAGATTGCACACCACAGCCAAATTCACTCCAGCAATTGAAAGTCTTAAAGACTAAATTGAACTTCGATTCCTTCTTATAACTTGTAGATCCATGTCTTTAATTTATTTTTCAAAAAGAATCAATCCAATTGGATCTCCACAGATCGAGATATCGCTAAAATACCGAAGCATGTTCAGAATTTTTCAACCCATCCTCTCACTTGGATTTAAATCAATCTTTTTCAAATTAATCTAAAAAATCATAAATTTTCCATGAAGAGGTAGAGAATTGTCTTAGAAATCCAACGCTTCAAAAATCAAGTCAATTGGATGTCGGACGAAAAAGATATAAGCAAAAGAATAGCAAAGGGTCGGATCGCCCTCGCGAGGAGGTCGCGAGGTGACAAGGTCGCCCTCGCAACGCTATGCCGTCGCAAGGCACGTCTCCAAACACGGTGCTCACGATCGCGAGATGCGCCCAAAAAGTGGCGCTCGCAATCGCGAGGCGCGCCCAAAAAGTGACACTCACGGTCACGACTCCTCACGACCCCGAAGCGGGAGTAAGTACGACGCGTCGCAAGGGCAACGTTGTCGCACTTTCGAGCTGACTGGGAACCAAACTTCTGATTTTCTTCTTCCGAAAACCTAACTTCCACACTTCATATCTTTTGACTCAAAATTCCAAAATTTTCAAACTTAGTATCAATAGAAAGATGAAAGAAGGCTCTACAAATTCCATGAAGGACTAAAAAACAAATTCGATCTCTAAAGAAGTCAAAATCAACTTCAAAGTTTCTATCCCATATATGTCACCCTAAACAGTAACAGAATTTCTAAAAATCATAACTTCTCATTTCATAGTCCAAAAATTTCATGCCTTGTATCAATAGAAAGATAAAAACACAATCTACAACTTTCAAGAAGGACTTAAAAGCAATTTCTACCTCTAACTTGATTAATTTTTCAATCAAAGCTTCTGTCCAAAATAATGTCATCTTAAACAGTAACACATCTTCTAAAATTTCTATCTTTCAGCTCGAAGGTCCAAAAATGTCATACTTTACATCAATGTAAAGATAAAAATACAAAATTCAACTTTCATGAAGACTTTAAGAGCAATTTTAGCCTCTATATAGATCAAAATTTTGATCAAAGTTTCTATCTCATAAATTCACCCTAAACAACATCAAGACTTCAAAAATTCACATATTTCAATTTCCATATCCAAAAATGACACATTATACATCATTGAAAAACTATGAAATTTCTCTATAGTTTTCACGAAGGCTACTTAATTCAATTCAAACCATATCAGTCCAGAATTTGCCTCAAAGCACAGCATACATAAAACCAACCCTTATGGACATTTTCAAAAACAAACAAAACATCCAAAACTTCAAATGATCATAACTTTCAACCCCGATATCGAAAAATGTCATACTTTATAGCGATAGAAATCTATCAAGAAAAGATACAACTTTCATGAAGATCTTTTTATCAAAATCTACCTAGATCAAACTAGAAAAATTCACAAAGTTTTAGATCAATAATGCAACTTTCTGCTACTATTCATCCCAAAAATTTCAGACTTTTGATCCTCCAAAATCTAACACTTTTACTATTCATTTCTTGATTTTTAATTTCATTCCAGTCAACTCATTCACTATACATGTTCATAGGACCCTTACACATACAAATTTACCCAAAAATCTCAGCGTCATCAAAAACTAAAATCAATTCGTTTCACATCAAATTTCATTAAAGCACCCACAACACATACATACACAAAACACCTATTTCATGCTTTCACCTCAAAATATCATTTCAAATTCTTGAATTTCCCTTTTCTTTGCACATGAAAATAAAACCACTAATTCCTCATTTAATTTCCATTTAATAATTCAAATTTTCTAAGAAAAGTTCGTGGTCCAACAAAAGATGAAAGATGTACATTAGATGGACCATCTTCCTTTTTTCTTCTTGTCAAAACCGAAATTGGTTATTCAATTTTAGGTTATAGT
Organism: Erythroxylum novogranatense; assembly: GCA_029891385.1. Lineage (NCBI taxonomy): Eukaryota > Viridiplantae > Streptophyta > Magnoliopsida > Malpighiales > Erythroxylaceae > Erythroxylum > Erythroxylum novogranatense. Next base: position 83,045,493 of record CM057231.1, on the reverse strand, counting down.
CTTTTCATATAACCATTTTAAAGATAAATGAAGAGAGTCTCATTTATTGACAATTTTATGATTAATTTATGCAAGAAGTGATGCATTGGATGCCTCTCTCTTCTTCCATTCATGCATAACCGAAATTGGAGTGTAAGAAAGACATCTTACATGTTCTTGACACCTTCTCTCCTTTCATGCAAGATAGAATCGAAAATACCAATTGAAAGAGATTCATTTTTGGTTCTTCTTCTTCTAAGAAAATCTCCTCCAAACATTTCTTCTCCTTTCTCACCAAAGGATTTTGTTAACCTAATTGTCCTTGAAGAACAAGTAGTAAATCTAATTGGTTGAGGATACAACAACAAGGAGAAAGTAGATTGCTAAAGGAAAAGATTCAAAGGCAAAGGATTTGGATACAAGAAGAAGGAGAGGATAACACAGCGAGGATTTAAAGCTGTAACAAAGAAGTCGGTAATAGTCCTTATCTTGTTTATGTTTTATTATCCTTATACCATATCATGTATGGATTAGCATGATGATTTGGATTTGTTGCTTCCGCTGCAAGTAATGATTTCTTAAAAGTTTTGAAATCTTCTGTTTCTCCAAATATAACGTGCTTTGTTTTTCCGATCCAACATACTTCTATCTGATTAATTTTGAGTATTGTTACAATGCAAAATCTGGAGTTAGAACAGCTTGATGTAAAGACTACTTTCTTATATGGAGACTTGGAAGAACATATTTACATGCAACAGCCTGAAGGGTTTATTGAGCCTAGTAAAGAGGATTATGTATATAGATTGAAGAAGTCTCTTTACGGTTTGAAACAATCACCTCGGTAGTGGTACAAGCAGTTTGATACTTTTATGGTTTCCCTGGTTACACTCGCTGTGAGTATGATTGTTGTGTTTATTTCAGATTGCTTGATGGTGGATCTTAAGTGTTCTTGACATTGTATGTTGATGATATGCTCATTGCTGTAAAGAGCAAGTCTGAAATTTTGAATTTGAAGGCGATGTTGAGTAAGGAGTTTGATATGAAGGATCTTGGTGCTGCGAGAAAGATTCTTAGCATGGAGATCCACAGGGACAGGCAAGCAGAGAAATCATTGGTGAAAAAAGTATGTAAAGAAGGTGTTGGAAAGTTTTAATATGCACAAAGCTAAACATGTAAGTACATCGCTTGCAGCTCATTTTCGGTTATCTTCACAGTTGTGTCCTAATAATGAGAATGAGGTGGAGTTTATGTCTCGGGTGCCATATGTTAATGCAATGGGATATATTATGTATGCAATGATTTGCATCAAACCAGATATTTCACATACAGTCAGTGTTGTTAGTAGATATATGGGGAATTCAGGAAAAGAGCATTGGAATACTGTGAAGTGAATTTTTTGGTATCTTGCAGGAACGGTTGATTATGGTATCATGTTAATCAGAATGGTGCATTGGGTAATGTTGTTGGTTATGTTGATGCAAACTATGCAGGGGATCTTGATAGTCGACGGTCTACGACCGGATTCGTTTTCATTTTTGGTGGAGGTCCTACTTGTTAGAGGTGAGTACTATAGTTTACAACAGTATTATCTACGACAGAGGTAGAATATATGACAGTAACAAAGGCAGCTAAAGAAGCCTTATGGTTGAAAGGCTTGGTTAAGGAAATTGGCTTTAAACAAGGTAGCATCCGTTTGCATTGTGATAGTCAGAGTGTGATTCACTTGGCGAAAAATCATGTGTATCATGCTCGGACCAAGCATATTGATGTCAAGTATCATAGGATGCATAAATGGATTGGTTCAGGGGAAATTCTTTTGTCAAAGATTCATACTAAGGAAAATGCGTCAGATATATTGACTAAGCCAATTCCTACAGACAAGTTCAAGCTTTGCTTGGATTTGATCCATCTTATCTCTTGTTGATTTTATGTGGTGGTGGTGCACTCCTACCCGAAAAGGGAGTGCAAAATTATGGTACTAGCTTTGGTACCGAAAGGAGATGTTCTTGCTCGAGTGGTTTGGTAAATTCAAGCCAAGGTGGAGATTGTTGAAATATGGCATGAATTTAATGGACTTGGACCATGTTTTAGACTTGGGCTTTGTTTAGTTAATATCCAAATTGAATTTGGATCAATTGACCTACCAACATATATATATGTTGTGAAATTGACATAGTCTTTGGATATATTATATGCAACAGCCATAGAGAGAGCAAAAGAGAATTTTAGCCAAAACCAAGAGACATATACACCAATTGACTTGTTACGTTTTCCTTATTGTGAGATTCACGTGTATTGAGGTTTTGGGATCTGAGCGATATTCTTGCCCTATCTATTCTCTACCAAATAAATAGTCAAATCTCTCTATAGTGGACGTAGGCCTAGAGTTTGCCGAACCACTCTAAATATCGTGTCTCTTTCCGTATATTTTATTGTTTGCTATAATTTTTTGTGCGTTGTTGCTTTCGATCCGCTTACGCTAACACAACAAAAATAAGAGCCTGTTTAGTTCAACTTTTGAAGGCTCCAAAAGTACTTTTTTTCACTGCAAAAGCTATTTTTAAGAAAACTGAATGTTTTGCTGTAAAATCCAAAAGCACTTTTTTCATAAAAATGACTATTTCAGAAGCTAAAATACAGTTTTTTGAGAAACTCAAATTTAAAGTTTTTCAAAAAAGTACTTTTTTAGATAGATTTTTTAGATCAATTAATGAGCCTATTTTTATTCCCTTTTACTTTTGTTCTTTACACATAATTATCATAATACCCACAAACACATCTCCACGTTTATTTTGAGAAAAATACAGCTTTTTGAGAAGCTCAAATTTGAAGTTTTTCAAAAAATACTTTTTCAGGTAGATTTTTTAGTTCAATTAATGAACCTATTTTTAGTCCCTTTTACCTTTAGTCTTTACACATAATTCCTATAATACCCGCAAAAAAATCTTCACGTTTATTTTGAGATTTATATAATATTATTTAACTTTTTATTTGATTTTTATATGTTTTAATATTTATTTTAATATTTATTTTACTTATATTATAATCCATATAAAAGATTTGGTTAAATATATTTTTATTTATAGTTTATATGGTTTAAAATTATATAATAATTAATATATTGTACTTTTCATATTGTTTAATATATTTTAAATAATATTTATATGCATAAATAATTTTATTACAAAATAAAATATAGTTAAAATTAAAAGTGTTTTTTATTTTTATATTGCAAACAGTTTATTGTATAAAGCTTTTTCAGAAAACTCTTTTTTAAATGACAATCAAACAGTCAACTATCTTCTTAGAAAAGTTCTTTTTAAAAAAGCTTTACTGATAAAAGTTTTACTGACAAAAGCTCTACTAATATAAAAAAGTTTTACTGATAACGCAGCATTTTAAACCTTTCTGTACATCAGTTACTCACAGCGCACCGTTTTGTCTACTGAAACGGCACCGTAGAACCCATCCTTTCCTCCCAACCTCTGTTTCTCTGAGATGTGTGCTCTCTACTCGAAGATTTTCCAAAACCCCAGTGACGGTTTGATCATGAAGGTGAGACAAGTTTCTAGGAAAGTGTGGGATTACATAAGGTTCGATCTTAAAGAAATTGCATTTCCATCTTCATTGCCTGACCCTCCTCACATCAAGAAGCGTCCCAAGTTGACCTGGAAAGAGCGTTTCCTTGTAAAGTCTCCAACTTTTACAACCTATCTTTTGCAGCTAGTATTTTATGATTTTAATGCTTGTTTTTTTCATATTGGGTTTGCAATTCTTGGTTCGATACCAGTTTCTATGGATTTTTGTTTGTGTAGAGACTTAGCTCCAAGTGCTAAATATATTTGTGGGTGTTTAAGATTACGTGTCAAACTGCTTTCTTTCTTCTTTTGTTCTTCAAGATTTTGAAGGAGGCTTCCAGGCTTTATGCTGCCAGTTGGGTACGTGATATTGGTCCTGATCTTCGTCCAAACGATTTTAAGAAGGCTGAAGAAGGTGAGGATAATCCGAATGGAGCTAAGTCTACTAAGGCTCAAGTGAAAGACTCAGAACCCTCAGTTTTAGAGGATCTTGGTAACAATTTCTCTACCTTTCTGAATGGCATTTAATTGCTTGCATCCTGGGTAGCTAATCTTAGTTTGGAAGCTTTGCCAATTTCGTCAACTAGTGTCAATCCGAGAAAAAAACTGAGTAGGATGTCGTGGAATGTTCGTACGCGGGTTAGGGAAAACGGCGTTTCACTGAGAATTTCTTACTTTAAGCTTATGCAGTTCCTAGAAATGCATTAATTTTTAGGCAGGTTTCCGGGTGAAATGTCAATATGCTTATGAAATTTGAATAATTGGAATGGATGAAAAAGAGAAATAGCTGTCTGGGTTTATGTTATCGTGATTATGGACGTTTTGGGGCAAACTGTTCGGTGACTACATAATTTGCATCCGCAAAATAAACTAAAACTGCAATCAAGTTCCCCTTTTTTATTTAGTGCCAATATTGGTGGTTCTTCTAAGCTCATTGTTCTCTCACATAGACAGTACAGATAGGTAGTTAGAATAAAGATGCACGGAGAGATGAAGTTGTCCTAGAGTATTGCTTACTTCCCTTATTTCTTACTGTTTTCTTTTACTTTTTCCTACCATTAAATTACCAGCGGTGGCCGCAAGAGGAGGTATGGAAACATTAAGGCCTGCTTTACAGCGTTTGTATATGACAAGGGCTTCTGCGTATAGAGATGCTCTTAAAAGTTTCATAGAAGGTTATCAGGAAGGTGTCCAGCAGGTGATGGAAAAGAAAGAAAATTCTGAAACTCAGCCACAGTATGATACTTCTAAGAAGTCAACTTGACAATTTATGGGCACTGATGAAGCAATATAAGTTCTCTCTCAAACATAGGAAGTACTGCAAGTTTTAGACTTTGCTAAGCCTAAACCATGTGAAGAAGTATTACTTTAGATAACAGAATATGCGATGCGTAGTAGTAGTAGTATGCTTCTCCCCTTTGAGAGCAATCCATAATTTTGTGCAGCAAGTGCATTGCTAATACTTATGTATCCAGTAAATGATCTAGCTTTTCACTGTGATGGTTTCTTGTTGGAACTGGTGTTCCCCGCCAATTGCTCACATTTCATGATGCTTAACACCCGTATATCTTTTTCTGATTTTTTTAACCATGTCTTATTTATGTAAGGCTTCCGAATCTTATATTGTTTTCTGGCAATAACAATTCATATACTCTGTGAAATTGTAATCCACGGTTAAATTTTGCTTATTCTTCATGGAGCTCCTTAGATTAATATGGATTAGTTTTTAGATTTCCCAGTATATTGAATCAGTCGGTGTAGATCATAATCCCGAAATCTGTCCAGTAAAGCTGCATAGTACGACGGTTAAAGGATGCTGCAAGACGATCTTCAATCTGAAGTTAATTGAACACATATAGAAAGAATAAATGAATTACACATATCCATGAAGCTGGCTTTTCATGCTTGTGGAATCTTCGACCTTATTTGGAGGAATGCGACTGTTGATCTTTCTTTCCCAAGAATTGCCATGATGAATCTTTGTTTTTTGTTACTCTTTTGTATCCAACTATTTTATTTTTAGGGTCAGCTGATTATCCTGTATTTCTATTCAAGAGATTAGGCTACGACGAGTGAAAATGCATTTATTTAGGAAGTCCATTTCGATTGTGTGAACACTTGTAATATGACTATTGCAGAACCGCGTCTTGTCACTTCAGTTTTAAGAATTTTTCGGTTGCGTAACAAAAGCTGTTGCTTTCTATTATTGTAACACCTATGGAAGATATGGTAGGTTGGAATTTGTTGACGATTCCAATGTTCATATTAGCTATTTTTAGACTTGCTCCCACTAAAAGACTTTTTTGCAAGTGATAATGGAATTCCCACATGGAACTTCTGCTTAATGGCTGGGTTTTACTTCAGGTTCTTTTCAAGCACATGGCCCCTCGCTTCAAGTCTTCGCTAGCACAAGCATCATGCCATCAATACTCCATTCTAATAACAAATGCCTTTCATGTCAGTTGTTGGAGCCTTATTGGTGAGAGATTGGGATTTTGCTTGTCCAACAGGTCTTTGCATATCCCAACAAATGCTTGTTTCCAAGATTGAGTCCGGTGGTGTTGATAGAGATGTTCGTTCGTAATTCTTGAGTGTATCAACCTCATTACTCATTTACATTCCTCAGGTGAAGCTGGTCTCTTTTCAAGGTATTGCCTTCAGTCCTTCGGTAGTTACCAAAGAAGGTGACATGAGGTTGACCCAACACCTCCAAAAAGCCGAAAGCTTGATGGCAGGAAAAGTTGGAAGTGGAGTAAAAAGAAAATGCCCACATGATGATTCACAAATGTACTGTTCATGACTACTGAATGATTCTCACAGGACAATTCCATTATTTTTCAGGAAGAGACTCCTCGTTCCTCTTTGATTGGCACCATATTATACCAATCATAGCACAATATAATATATGATCTCTTCCCCACTTTTAAAGCACTTATTTTCGGACACCGCCGCTTGCGGAGGTCAATTGTATCTCTCAACTTTATAGATGTTTTTGGGTCCCAAATGATCCACTTAACACTGTTTTTGGTCATTCATTCAGGTGATTCACACATCTCTGCATAACCTTTTTCACTTGCTCAACTTATTGTATAAATTCCACTACATGTCTTTGTCAGTTGGATTTGCAAGTTGTGCTGATTTTGTGGTGAGAAGTTCAAGGCCTATGGTGTGATCATTTACCTTTGCAGTTGGTACTTAAAATTGCCAACTGCCCTTCTGTACTCGGTGCACTATAATGCCCGAAAATGGTCATATCCTGAGCTAACAACAGGCCCACGTTGGTGAATTGACAATTTACACTTGCTGTCTTAAGTTGAGAATCAATCCCACGTTGTAGTCAGGAAATCCTCCAAAAACCAGGGTTCAAATGAAAGAAATGTAGGATGCAGTCCATAGGATACAATATAAACTTCAAGCTTAAGAACGCAGAATCCCCAGTAAGCTTCCTGATGGGTGAGGCGTTACCACCTCTTTTGGCACTCTGATGAAGTTTTAAGTGATGCACAACATTACAAATGAACAAGCTTACAGTGGTTTCTAGTCTTACGTAAGTATATAACAAAAACATTAAAAAAAATACTACGAACTTGAGACCAGAGCTTTAGTTAAGCATATTCTGAAAAGATTCATTCTTTTACCATAAAGAATTGAAATTACTAATTAGTGATCTTTTTAACCTTGGTTTCCTGTTATGTTTTGTTCTTGTTGTATGCTTTTACTTTAGATAAAGCTCAAAGCCCATATTTCTGAAACTTGTAAACTTTTTTCTCCTCTGACTTGCAGTGAGTGACGATAACAATCAAGGGGAAAAAGAGAAGAAGGTAAAAGAACAGACTCTTCCTTCTTCTGTGTTCCTACCAGAGTTAGAGCATTAAACGAAACAAGAGGAGTGGGCCGCTCTGCTGCAAAATACTACTACCACTAAAGACTACCACTAGTCCTGGGTTGTCATCAATCTATTCAAAGTCCCACCCACCCACCAAGAAACCTGAACCACCACCATACCCTATTCCCATTCCCATTCCCATTCTCCTCCTTCTTATTATTATTATTATCAATTGATTTGATCTTTGAACCTTTCACTTTTACTTCTACCATGCTCTTCTTCTTTAAGAAAAGAAAAATCTTGATGCAGAATCTCAACAGTGCCCCGCCCAAGTAAGATTCTTTTGCTGATTTTCACCACCACTTCCATAAGTTCTCCAAGTTATCGTTGTTGACGTCATCATGGGCCTTTCTTGAAGTGGACCCCAATCCACGGCAATGGCTCCGCCACACCGTCTTAAATATAATCCTTGGTTTTTACCATAAATTCTTTTTTGACATTTCCGGTTAGGTCAAATCGAGGGGACGTCGCATCCACAGATCTTATCCTCGACGATTGCTCATCTGCTTGAAGAAAGTGGCACACGCACACGTCTTGCAAATTAAAACATATTTCACCCACACAAAGTAATTATCATATTATGATTATCTAATACTTAAATCTCATGTGTTTACCCCACTAGACTATTTGTTCCAATGTTTATGCTTCGACGACCAAAATTAGTCAAGATTAAACTCGAGTAGCCTAGTAAATATTTACTGCTAGCAAGGATTCCATTACCTGTTCTTGAGATAGTGCCATTTTAAACTAGATTATACAAATCTTTTATAAATCGATCTGCATAAGAAAATTGTCTTCGGACTTAATCTGAATTCATTATACGTATATGAAATTCATTGCGAAAGAGGGTACTATTAGGTCAACTAAATCAAAAGGCATTGACATTGATTTGTGTGTACGAGTTTGGATTTGGTCGGTCTGGTTGTGCGTGCCTTACTTCAACTCTCAACTTTGAAACGCCTATCAGTATCATCAACTTCAAACTCTACATTTACGCATTTACCTTACTCCTATTTGCTCCCTTTTTAAAAAACTGAAGACCATCCATAGCAATTAGCAAATCATATAAAATCAAGTACACGTCGCATCAAAAGAGAAAGTGCAAAATAAATATATGAAAGTGGGGGAAAAGAAGCTACTAAATCAATTATGTTCCAAAATCAGCAAGGGTTGAGCTTAGTTAATTAAACTTGGCCTGTGTTCAGCCAACATGGACTCGAATGAAACCTTTTATTATTCAACTTGTAAGGACCAGAAAAGAGTTTAAAGGAGAAGAAGAGGAGATATTATATAGTATCATCACCATCATCTTTAGTTAATTATTTATACAATTGACTTGGTTCATTGACTTACCATGTGACCGCTGGTGTCTGTCGAAAAAGGACATTGGGACTGGAGCTGCTGCAGGGTTTGACCATGGCTCGACAAAGAGGAAACATCTGGTGTGGAAGGTTCAGAATCATCAAGCTGGCACTCCAAGTTGACACCAAATAGCCTAAGCCTTCTCTTTGAGTTATTACCTAGTGTTGTCGAGTGGTTAGCCATTGACCCTGCAATGATAATGGAATAACATGCTACTACAGTACTATAATGCAAACATACTGAAAAGACACAAACAATATAGAAAAGGGTTGCCATCTCCAATGCCATCTTAAGCTACCAAAATGCTTTCTCTTGCTCTTTTTCCATTGGGGCAACTATTTAAGAGATTGTTGTGGTGAGATGGAACATATATATGAAAATATAGAACCAGTAGATTTAACAATTACTTCATTTGATGATAAAGCGGATATAATCTCGACAGAGATCAAATCTCTCACGCGCCAAATTTCCTTATACTACCCACATTCCTCCAAACTTATTGGAATGTGTTCCGCACGCACTTTAATGCAGGTATGCAATATTTTCAAGACAAATATAACAAGACTATTCTAATACTATACCTGCATGAAGACAGTGAGGTTGGTATGGCACACAACTAGTAGTAGTAGAAACATTTGACCCATGGCCATGTTGCATACTATTACTACTGGAAGGATAAGGCTGGTGATGACAAGATGTTGATGATGATGATGAGGAGGAAGAAGAAGAATATAATCCTCTACTCCACACCGCACTGTTACTTCCCTGCACCACTACTCCGCTGCTACTATCTCCTCTCCTCCTCCATCCTATAAACAATCTATCACCGTCCCTACCAAACAACACCACATCACCAGCTTCCAGTTGCTTCTCCTTCACGTACCTGCTCCAACCCTTAGTCAACACATAGCTTTGGCTACTGTTCCAATACGAGTAGCGAAACCTCCAACACTTGCCTGACTCGTCCTCGAAACTCAGCAACAGTCCCGATTCGCTCGAGTCACCGTTGAGTGGGAAGTACCTTTCAGCATGTTGTTTAGGGATTACTAGACGGTTTAACTTCCCCACGTCGCTTGGTGTTAAGGGTTTCTCGAACATGGGCTCTTTGTCCACTACAAGCGCTTCTACTTTATGTGGATTTTGTGGTTGTCGTTGCTGTTGTTCTTCTTGGTCGACGTTGAGTTCGTGCTTGAGATTGAATTTTAAAGTTGGGTTTTGGGTAGGGAACGTGGAGTGTGGTTGCTGTGGATGGTTGTAGGAGTTAAGCCAAGTTTGGTGATGGTGATAGATATGTGGAGGGCAAGAGGAATTGGGGTGAGGGAGGTGCGACGTGTGTGGTTTAGAGGAAGGAGTAATATTGGTTTGATTCTGTTCCATGGTGGGGTGTTGTTGCTGTTTTCCCCACCAAAGCATTTCTGGAATGTCTGTAGAAAATTGGTTCATTGACATTTGAGAGAGAGAGAGAGGAGAAAGTGATGTGTTCTGGTGATGAGTAGAGAAGAGAAGAGAAGAGAATAAATGGAAAGAGTATATGGTGGTTGTAAAGTCTAAAGAGGCGTGAGGATTATGGGGTTTGATGTGGAACCTGTGTTTTTCTGTATTATGTGTAGGAACTGTTTGATATGTATAGGTTTTGCTTCTCAATCTCAGGTCTTGGGACATTTATGACATTGCATAAGTGGGCTGTGTCATGTACTCGTGTGTGTGTGTGTTTGTGTGAGAGAGAGAGAGAGAGAGAAGAGGGGCTGAGGGTTTTCGTTCGCAAGTACGAGAGTCCTTTAAGGTTTTGCGTGCTGAAAACAAAAGAACTGAGTCATTATTATCAGTGTAATTTACAGACATTTCTGCGTTCCAAAATAATGAAATGACAATCTCTCCGGTACTTCAAAAAATTGGCATGGTATACTTGTGGTGTATATCGTACATAGAGTTTAGATCCCTGTCTTATTATGTCTAATGAATCTCAGTCATTTATTTATGTGAGTTCCGAGTAGGTTTCACGTGAATCCTATGAAATAAATAGCTAAAATTTCATTCCGAGTAGGTTTCACGTGAATCCTATGAAATAAATAGCTAAAATTTCATGAGACAGAATAAGATAGAGTAATATTGGACATAAGATCTGACTCTATCGTATGTGTATATAACAGGTCATTACTAACATGTATAATAGATGAACTCTGAGAATGAAAAAGATTCAATGGAGTGAGGGGTGAATACAATTAAATTATACATTGAGTTTGATGTATTATTAATTAAATGTTCTATGTTGCTATTAGAAACATCCCATGTTACTGCATTGGCAAACAAAACTAAGAGTGGGACCAAACCCCCTGACGTACTCCTAATCTGTTTTCCCATCCAACGGCTTGCTTAATGCTTACCACTTTGTTTTTGCGTTTGCATATACTCATTCATTCACTCAGCACATGCAAAATCTTACGCTTCTTCCTGCCTGTAGCTTCTTCTGCTTCTATATAACATCTCCTAAAACATTTTCCTATCTACTCCATCTCACTTTTCACCCTTGCGCCTGCTATGATCGCTCTCTGTCTATCAAATATCTGAAATATGTGTTGAACAATATAGAGGGTCTGGGTGGTCCTTGTATTTCATTATTTAACATCAAGAAAAAGAGTAAAGATAAGATTCCATCAAAGTTTGAATTTTGATTGAGTATGGGACTTTGAACTTTTTTTTTTCTTTTTCTCATTATAATAAGCTCCTCACACTAGATGAAATGGTGGGTGGTCCTTCACTTTGTTGTTGCAAGGTTCCAAAACTAAGTTCAGGCTGCATAAGAGTTAAGGATAAACTAGCAAGTGTCCTAGAGTTAACTAGTGTGGTTTTTCGGCTTGCCAGAGCAGCCTATAGAGTATTTCGAGTCCATAAACTGATGAGTATTGCATAAGATTCCATCACCAGAATGCAAATTTAAAGAAGGATTATTGGTGGAGAATGGTCCTTTCTTTTTTCTTTTTTTTTTGGTCACGTGCATGACAGAATTATTGATGTTTGGCCATAAGGCAAAGGGTTGGGAGCTACAGGTAGTCATCAATAAGAGTATATAAATTCAGAGAGATCGGCCCCTTCCCTTTCCAATGAGCGGAGATTGATAAATGAGATAAGATTTGTCTCTTTTTGGTCAGTCGTGTTTGAATCCTCTCCTCACACACGCATACAAAAACAAATACATTAGTCATAAGCACTCAAGCTTACGTCTCTCTTTGGGTCTGGAATTTATATCTGACCATTATTTTAATGCTACATGTGTCTTTTGTATTGAGTTTCAGACAAAACCCACCTCAATTTCCAGGAAGATTCAGGCACCTTTTCATCCCTACAAATAGGTGGACTAGTTGTTAATTCGAGGACATGTTGGGGACACATAATAGAGGTTTGTTGGGTGTGTCACAAATTATAAATATACAAACAACAATTTTATATATCCATTTATAAATGCTAAACATTATATTATATAGTTGTTTTGTGTGTATGTCGCACTGTCATCATCGGGTAGCTACTTATTTGAACCATGCAATTCACCTCAATCATGGGCTGATTGGACAAGTCATCTAGTCTTTAATGGAGTGGTACAAATTTCATCTTATTATTATTATTATTACAACTTTCACTTATAATCAAAAAGTAATTAAAAAAAGATTAAAAAAATTAAAACATAAAAAAGGGCACTTGTCAGCAATATGCATAACGAGAGTGAATATTAACTCCCACTTGCCGTACCAGCCTCACTGCAAAATGAAATGGTAGTCTAGTCTAATATCTGCGGTGAATATAGGCCAAACCAGAAACTTTGGCTCAAGGATGCGGGTTTGAACCAAGTAGAGGAATCCTTGACCATAAAGAAAATCACAAGTTGGTTGAGGAATCTGGTATGTAATCTATCGAGGGATTTCTGCTATGATGAAAAAATCTGTTTATTCTATTACAGGGAATGGGAAGAAGGCAGACCCAATGAATTAGACATTTAAGGAAAGCGTTGAGTGATGATAGAGATGATGTTGCAACAAAATAAGTGACTCCAAGATGACATAGGAGTCACTTATTTTGATGTTCCACTTTTAGGATGTTATAATCTTTTTTTTTAAAGATATGTTAGGAATTAATTTTTTTCAATTCATTTAACTTTTGGTGCATTTTTTTCCCTTTATGAAAAAAAAATCCATATCCGAAGTTCTCAATTCCCAAGCAAAACCCACCACCGGCTGCCGTTGCTGCTAGGTGGTGAAGGACGGAGACTTTTTTTACCGTTGTCCATAACCCTTTTTTTCCCTTTAGAAAATGTAATCTATAGTTAAGCAAGAAGGTAAATAAGATGCAATTCCTTATTACTGTTCAAAATTTTAAATTGTCCACAATTGTTGTTTCAATTGATAAGATTGTACTCCTAACAATTGCAATCTCTACATTAACGAATCAGACTAATTAATTGCTCCTGCAATATTCTAATACTATGACGAAATTGATTGACCTGCGAATTTTAACCAGCTATCATGCGACCTTATCAGCAATTATTCTTAACTGTTAGCTGGATCTGAAATTGAGATTAATTTAGATAGATTCTGCCTTCCGATTGGATCAGTTCAATGTCGAAATATAAGACATGTGGTGAAGGCCAAGAACAATGCACCATGTATAATACAAAGTGTGATACGTATCTTTACACCATGGCCTTACGTAGATCTAATAAAGCAATCAAGTGATAAAGTACAATAATTGTTTTATGTCTTGATTCTCAGCATCTGTAGTATTCTCTGCTTATATGATTTGACAAAGGTCAGTAAGCAAGCAAAATAGGTTGATAATTAAAATCACACCTACAAGTTGTCAATTTCTCCTGGACACATAATCAAGCCACCACCACGAATTGGCAAAGACAGGCCGATCCTGAAAAAGAAGGAAAAAGAAGATCATGAAATTTGATTAGACCGATCATTTTTTGTTACATCAGATGAGTAAATTACAATTCTAACGGCTGAACAAAATCTCATGCGTATCAGTGCGCAGGTGGTGATTAAGGCCAGGAGGGGGAGAAAACCATAAGCGCTCTACAGGTACTCTACAGCGCGCAGGTGCTCCATGCCTGAGTTTAAACACCTGAGTTAATTTACATCTTATACAAACCCAATATAAGCACAGGTACACCTTACCATGCTCGTTAATAGATATAACGCTTTTTTGAAACTTGATGTCCGTACAGATGTGCAAGATTTGATCTAACAGTGTTTTTTAAAGGTTTTTTTTTTTTCCCTGTCTCTTGTTAAGTTACAACTTACAAGAGTAGCAAAAATCAGGATTTTCAGAAAGTCTGAAACTTTAAAAGGGCTCTTGAAGTCCGTGAGAACTTGGCATCGTCATAGTATAGAATTGTGAACATAACATGAGAACTTGGCATCGTCAGAATATAGAATTGTGAACATAACATGAGAACTTGCCATCCTAATATATGCTAAGTTCAATTATCACTAAAAGGGAAATAAGATACATGTAAAACTGTTAGATTCTCATGTTGGATTAAAAAGTAAACTACTATACAGGGAATATCGTTTGTCTCAACGTGAATCCACGCTGAAACGCTGGTTCAATTTTCTGTCTTTCTTTTTTAATTTCAGGATGGTAGTCAGCTTCTATTTTATTCATCAAAGTAAACTTGTTTTTTTTTTTTTCTATCAAGAAAGATTACTTTATCAGGAGCTCCTGGCAAGTCACTTCACTCACTGTTTTAAACATCGATGTTATGCAAAAGAAATGAACGTTCCAATTTTTTCTCTCTACCAAGAGAATCCAAGATCGAACTTTACTAATTTTAGTGCCAAATACTTACACTGATGGGTTTAACTCACCTGTTCTAACTATTCTTACCATATTTTATAGCATCTATTTATTCAATTTTTCTGAATATTATTTATTGAATAAATAAATGTTCATAAAAGAGATAAAAATGGGATAATATTCATGATAATACAAGTCAAATCAATACATTTAAAGCTCAAAGGTTTTTTTTTTCCCATTTTGTCTCGATGCATGAAGCATGACATGCGTATAATCAATCTTCCAATAAGTTGGAAAGCAATCGAGAGTTTCTTTAGGAGCAATGAAATAATATCACTGGGGCACACCCAAAAGAAAAAATTTACAAAGATGGGAGCTTTAATGTGGGGACCTAGGGTTGAGTCTAATCATGGAGCCGATATCTTAGACCAAATACTAGTCAGGTCCAAAATGAGCACTTGCTTTATATATATATATACACATATGCTTTTGTCCTTCCATAATAACACTATTATCCACATGTTTACTTGAAGACAATGTGTATTTAATCATGAGGGGGGCAGAGTATGGATGAAACCATTGGTTCCCAAGCCAGAATTTCCTCTGCAAACCGTAGTTTAGTCATATATTCCTGCAAAATGCAGGTGATTTCACGGGTGACGAATAGGAGTAGAAGTCAATAGCAAGAAGAACAAAAATAAGTTACAGGAGCCCAATCATATTGAAGCAGCATGCATATGATGGCTCCAATATTGCCATTTTCGCATACTTTGTTGAACATGGAAGTCTGAAATAGAATCCATACGAGGCGGTTGTTTGAACAAATTTGTATACTAGTTGACGCACTAAAAGGTAATCATGATGTATAAAGAGAAAGACCATCAAAATTATCATCCAAAAGTAATTTTACATTATCATTTTTTAAGCTATTAATGTTATATTTGTCAACTTAAGATCGGAATAAATAATCATAGACTATTAGAAACAACTAGTAGTATATATCTGGATGTTGCTGGCCCTCTCTACACAAGCTGGTTCGATGTAACCTGAATAAATCAAGTGAATTAAAAAGAGATGAGATCACAAAACAATTTCCCAGGGAAACATTGGTCGTGAGAGTCAAATAACTACTATTTTACATCCGTAAAGCTTGGGGCTTTAATGACATGCGAAATTGTACAGAAAAGCCAGATGTGTGGAAGAGACCACGCACGCCTCCTCTTTTTTTCACTGCCAGTGCCAGATTTGGCTTCACGAAATCATCAAGCAAAAAGCAGGCGCGGGCTCATGTAATCAGGCTAGAAGGGCAGGGCCCCACCAGATCCAAAATTTCAATGTTGGGAAAGTGGGCCCACAGTTTTTATTTTACATTTTTTCACTTTTGACAAGAGCCTCTCCAGGCTCCAGCATTTCGCTTTTGTACACTACACTTGACGACGACGTCATGCTTTGCTTCATCTTTGAATACACGGAGCAGATAGCGACGGTGGGTGGGTGATTGACATGTGGCGTCTGCGGTGTAGGACTATGGGGGGTAGGATAGTGGGCGGTGGCTGGTAGGACGCGGTGGTGGTGATAGATGGGAGACAAATAACGGAAGGTATAAGTATGATTGGACCCCATTTGGTGTGGAATACTGGAATTTGGAAATACTTGCCCTGCACAGGAGCCAGGACCAGGAGGGCCGGTGATCTGCTGACCTTTCAAATTCTTGATCACTTTCAGGTCATGATTCGTATTCGGAAACAGCAGCAAGTGATGACTTTGTTTGATATTGAAAACCATGATTTGATAAGAATGGCTCATAAGTCTTAAACATCGGAGCTATCAGTTCAATCCTCACCAACAATCTTCCTTTAACGTCACGTACTGAAGAAGAGCTCTTTTAAATAATAATACAAATTAGTTCCCTCTGTAATGTTAATTTTTAATTACATGGATTATTTTTTATAATTTATTAACTAATCCAACAAATTCTTTTAAATATTTTAAATTCAAATTGCATTTGTCCATGAACTTCCACTCTCCAAAACGTCTTCTTCTCAATCCCCAAGTCTAGATTGTTGATTGACCTGTCTCATCTATCCGCCTAACTTGCTGCATGCTTGAAGCTTTATACTTTACCAGTGAAAAGATAGGTAAACATATCAGCAAGACACCGCTTTTGGCCGTGGTTAATGCCCTTTCGATTAAAGTTTGAATGTACGTACAGAAAGGAAGTGATATCAAGTGGGCTATGTGTGGTTACATTAAATGCAACTGCCAAGTTTTACTTGAGACTTGAATTTCAGTTCATATTCATTCTTGAGTTTTGCAAATTCTTTCGACGAGTAGCTGTCGCACAAATTACTGATTAGAATAACTTTTGCACTTTTTCTTCTGCTTATAATATTAGCAGAAGACCTTTTCATAAAGATCACATCAGCTTTTAGCTATGAACCAACGAACACATGACAACCAGCAGTACGAAAGTTTCTTTCTTTCGCAGCAACAAAATTCAACATTGTATACCTATTTCATGGCCAGCAAAGTCTTCTCATTTTAATTTCATGTTTAAGTTTAGCTCATATATAAATTTTGTACATAATATCTTAATAAAAGTCGTAGTCTAACATCAAGACTTGCAAAACCCCAGTATGCAGATAGCCCGCCACATCTACACTACACGCCTACATTATGAAACAAGTCAATCTAGGATTGCCATATGATACGAAAAACTTTTAATGAAAAGAGAACCCTAAAACGAAGGCTAAAATTGGGATTTCATCTGCAATTGGACATTAAATTCACCGAATTAGATACAGACTTTGTCAATTTGAAGTTGTGTCACTAACTCATTGGATTGAGCTGACTCAACTCAACATGTTGATATGATGATGGGGTAGCTGACCCCATACTAACAAAATCATATTTGTATGATGATCTGAATTTCTTGCTAGCTATAAGTAGTTGTCTTATGTTTGATATTGCCAAATAATATTATTAGTAATAATAATAATAATAATTAATATTATGCAAAATAACTATTATTATGATTTTCCTACATATTTTATTACTATTATCATTCAACATCATCACCAAATCATTATCATCATTATTATTATTAATCTCTTACTTATTATTACTACTACTTTTTAGTATTTTATTTTTTATTTATATTTTTACTTTGATTTTATTTATTTATTTATTTCAATTTTGTGAGTATTTTAAAACAACTTCTTTACTGATTAGAAATAAGACTATGTACACTTGACACTCGCAAACTCCACATTTAGCATAATGTTTTCTAACTAAATCATTGTTGTTTGTATTGACATGCAATATTATAAAATATTAACTTAAAGGACTTCTTAAAAATGATATAAATATTTTAGATTAAAATAAGAACATTGAAACAAGCATTGAGCTTAAATAAAGTAGTTAGACTTTACTTTACTTACTTTTTTTTTTTTTGTGTGTCTGGGACTAGAAATGATTTTATTGTAGTATTCTTCAAATGAGAAAACATAACCTGGTGGAGATTTTGGAATGGGCAACATATTTTCTGTTGGTGAGCCCATCCTTCTCCTAAAGCTAAGCCCAAATGGGAGATTTAAAGTTCTTTGTACTGTGTGTAAGCCCACATCCTGTCATACATAAAAATGAAAAAATATTTTTCCAATTTAGTCGGAACAGACAGGCGACTATGCGGAGGCCAAGTCAGTGTAGTACTCCGCCAACCATGTTTCCATTACATTAACCTCTCTTTTCCTCACGTCTTGAAGCCATTTTGGATCTTCACTTGTTGCGAATCTCAAGTCCACATGGTGAGCCCCTGTTAGGGAATTAACTAAAAAGTAAAAACGCAAGTGGAGTGGAGGGGGTTGCAACAAAATCTATGTAATAATAATAAAGATTTGGTACTCACCTTCTTCCGCCACGATCGCTATTATGCTTTCTGATATATTCTGTAGTACCCTGCAGTCACCACTCACAAGTCACAACCTTGAATGTAAAATGTATATGTATACATATTTATTTAAAGTCATAGTTCATACATACCCTCCACCACTCCAAGGGTCTCTCAAGCCATTGAAGAAAATAATATTGCCTCCCGATCTCTTCAAAACCCGCTTAATGTTCTGTTTAATAGAAAAATAATTAAAGAAATAAGGACTGAGTGAAGATGTTTATAAGCCAACCCTGTTTTGTTTATATTATATATACCTGACCGCCAAACTGGGTGGTAATCCAATTTCGTCTAGGATAGACTTGATTGGAGGCATAGCAGACACTGGCTCTTTCAGAGTAAATCCAGCTAGAAGGTGGAAATATGCTCTGATTGGAAGAAGCCAATGGCATTATCATCTCTGTGCACGCCTGTATGTATCATTTTCGAAAACATCAAGCAGAAGCAGAGGCAGTCACTTTCTTTTAAGTTTCAACACTCAAATTAAGAAAGAATTGGATCTTCTCCACTATCTCATATTACCCCACAAATTGAAGGTTTCTAGAGAGTTTTATTTGTTAAATTTTAAATTTTGAGTTTTCCTTTATCTAAGAGAGGAAAGAAACATGGTACACAATAAAAAAAGTGATTGCTGAACTTGTGGATGAAATGGACCTAAATATTACCTTACAGGCGCCTATGTAGTTAATAATAATGGTAACATAATCATTTTAAGGACAAACTTTAGCATGTGGAAGAGCATACATTTCTTGGATACTCCCACATGTCCTCTTTGTTATCAATTCCCTTTTATTCCGATCCACGAAAGCACGTTGCCCTTTTCATTATCATAACTCACAAGCCATTATCTTTAAATAATTTGACTAGTCTTCCTCGATCTTTTGAAGATATGCAACTTATTTTATAGGAGAGTTTCAATTTCAAAGAGAAAGAAAATTGGGGGCGCTTATGGATACCTGCCAGGACCATTCTCCGAGACCATGAGGATCAGAGTCATCACTCAGATTGAAGCACGTGGCTGTTCCTGTGAAGTTGTAGTAAACGTTCACGGCACCATACACCTTGGCCAACGTATCGTTTCCAGTCGCTGGGTCATCAATTGCTTTGCACATCTACGAACACAAGTCAACGACGGATGGGGATGTCACTCCTAACACTGAGGAGAAATTCCTACTCTACCCTCACATTGATGGAAATGGTTGGACATAATTAATAGATTCTTAAAACGGAGGTAACGTTTCATCATCTTTCATGTAAATTATATTGGTGGACACGAACATCCCTACGCTGGACTTGATTTGGCAAAACCAAGTTGCATTATTGCAATGCAAAAGAAAACAAAAAAGGTGTTGGGTATACCTACAAGTTTTGTAATTATCAATGGAAATGGTGAGTGAGTACCTGTTTCACTGGATAAGCTGGCATGGGAGCCAAGAAATTTGAAGGTGTGGGATAATCTGTCATAGCTGTATAGATCCATGCTTGTCTAAGCCAACCCTGGAGCGATCCTGAGCTAAAGTAGTTACTGCAGCAAAGAGGATTGAATTTAGTGAAAGCCCGAGACGTAATTTTTGAGGATTTCTATGCTCTTACCTGCATATTCTGAAGGATTTTCTGAGTAAATCTATTCCGCCAGGTTGGCTTGCAGTGTTGTCGATTTGTTGCCAGGATTCCTTGAGCACTTTGTAGCAGTTCTCGCTCTCACTCTGGTTTTTTATAACACGCAGACTGTGAGTCAATAACTTGTGGCTTTTGTTGTTTGTACATGTATTAGTGTTTGCAATGCGTTGGCGACTTTCGGACGTTAGTATGTTCATTTTTGGTATTATTGTTGACTTGCGACCTTATCCTAAATCGAAAATTCAGAAAAAGGAAAAAAAAGCAGACAACAATTAATGAAGCCAATACCCTGAAATCATTTGCAATCGTATCAAAGAAATTGTATGGAGAAGTTATGTTCTCAAACTGAAGGATTGGAGCAGATGATGCCAACGCTCCCAACGCTACGTGTGGATATTTCAACCTGAACCAAGCTGCTAACACTAGAAAAATATTGAAGACCAAATCATTATACTGTCAGCTTCCTTTCTCAATCCAAATATTTGGGTAGATAGGATTTAAGCATAAAGGAATATATTATAGTATAAAAATAAACGTGGCATTACTTCCTCCGTAAGAGCCCCCGAAAACTATAACAGGAGAGTCAATTGCAGACAAATTGTTCTTTAGATCGAGAATGAGAGTGGCGTAGTCGGCGAGAGCCTGAGTTGAGGTCAAGTAACCCACAGTACTTGCGTTACTATAAGCAACACTCTTATTTCCACCAAAAGGCATAGACTTCCCATAGAACCTATGCTGCAATTTCACAAGCAATTACTATGTATGTTAGAAAAGCTCAAACTGGCCTTATTTAGTAGTACGATGTCAAAATTAAAAACCCGTTATGTCCATGAATATGGAAACTTGGCACTGAATTACCTCAATGAAAACAAGAAGGGCTTTGAAATGGGGTGCAACATCGAACATAAATCCTGTGTTTTGCGCGAACCACTCGATATCTCCTTCATTTCCAGTGTACACAAAGATTGGAGCGTTACTACTTGCTCCACCCCAGTAGCTGTCATTGATCAAATACCTGTGCTGGAAAGTTTGATAGCTTTGGTAGGTGAAAGTGAAGTGGTCTAGTATCTGAGTGAAGAAGCTTTCTGTGTACAGCTGATTTGGGGTAGAGATGGAGAGCCTCTCTGGCTGAAAGATGGGAACAGAAAATTTTGGAATGGTACTGGCGTGACAAATTCCAAGAAACGGTAAACACAAGAGAGAAAGCTGTAGAGATATAAACCAAGCTGCCATTTTTCTAGTGGTTTCTTCTGGCTTGTGGCAGAGAAATTTTATAGTAGAAACTGATGTTCCGACTTGGATTTTTGTGACAAATTGTCGAGTATTTCAATTTTCCTTGTCTCTTTTGACAAGATTTCAAGTATGGAATGCTGAGAAACCTAAGATTTAATTTTCCCTGTTGAAGTTGTAACAAAGTTAAAAGTGTACAATGCAAAGAGATACTGCCGAAGTTTGGTCATTGGCTAAACAGCGAAGGTGCCGGGATAAGATGATTGAGAGATACCGCTAGCTGGTCCATTCCAGCTCCTTCTGCGAGCATGCCTATCAAGTCTTAATCATAATTAGGTGGTTTTTCTCTGATCACTCAACTTTTCTACTTCAACGCATAGTTTTGGCATTAAGGGTTTGTTTTAGATTCTTGTGACAGTAGTAAAAAGAATCACGTTACAGTACAAAGTTTTTATTTTAAAATAAATACGTGCAAATTAATCGGTCAAATGTGGAGAGCTTGGTCACAGATTGGCGATAGTGGGGGTTCTGTCTTGTCCCTCTATGTCCTCTCTTGTTTTCTGAATATGACCCAAATTCGACTCACCGTTTGTCCACAACACCACAAGTTCCGATTTGTAATTGTGGCTCTTATCCTTTAAATTTAATCAATTACGATACTTGCAAAAATATGTTTATGTTAGTAGCAGAG
The DNA here is from genome assembly GCA_029891385.1 of Erythroxylum novogranatense. NCBI lineage: Eukaryota > Viridiplantae > Streptophyta > Magnoliopsida > Malpighiales > Erythroxylaceae > Erythroxylum > Erythroxylum novogranatense. The sequence goes on along the minus strand of CM057231.1, from coordinate 83,023,405 downwards.
TTGTAATCTGGCTATTTTATAATTCACATGATCAAATAAATCTACATTTTAAATAAAGCTGTCTTTCATTGATTTTAATAACGGTAAATCCTATTTAGATCAATATTAATGTTATTATTATTGGTATAATTTATTTTTTAAAACATATTTAGGCTTATTAATCTTTTAATTTTTATATGATCTCATGTAATGACTAATTATATAAACCTATTAGGAAGTTGGAAGGTTATACGTCCATAACAGGCCAAACCACAACATTTTATATTTTTAGGCTACGTATGTTTACTGTAATCCATATGTTGAAATAAAACGAAACAAAAATTTGGAGACAAAACAAAATAAAAATTTAGAAACAGTGAAGTGTTTGGTTGTGATGAACAAAACAGATAAAATTGTGTTCGTCTCTAGGACAGAAATGTGTTTGGTTGCAATTGATAGAAAATAAAAAATAATGTCAATGACTAAAGTACCTCTTCAATGTAATATGAATGAAAATATGTAATTCATTGATTATTTTAAAACAAATAATTTATATTAGTAAAAAAATTAACAAATAATGATAATAATAACAATAACAATAAGAAATTAATTTCATATAATAACAATAACAATAATAATAATAATAATAATAATAATAATAATAATAATAATAATAATAATAATAATAATAATAATAATAATAATAATAATAATAATAATAATAATAATAATAATAATAGAAAAGAAGAGGAAGAAAATTAATAATAATAAGGAATTTAATAATCAAAATAATAATAAGAAAATTAATTATGTATAATAATGATAATAAAATTAATAATAAAAATTAATTTTGTATAATAACAACAACAACAACAACAACAACAATAATAATAAGTACAAAATTTATAATAATAATTAATAATAGAAATAATAAATAATAATAATAATAAGTGCAAAATTTATAATAATAATACTAATACTAATAATAATACTAATAATAATAATAACAACAACAACAACAACAACAACAATAACAACAATAATAATAAATAACAATGACAATGAATGAAGAAGAACAACAACAACAACAACAACAACAACAACAACAATAATGAGTTTAATAATAAAATTAAGAATAAAAAATTGATAAATTTAATAATAAGTAGAAAATTTATAAAAATATTTAATAATAATAATAATAATAATAATAATAATAATAATAATAATAATAATAATAATAATAATAATAATAATAATAATAATAATAATAATAATAATAATAATAATAATAATAATTGCTTATGTGAGGGGAGGGGTATTTCTAAAAGTTATTTATGTGTTTTGTTTTTATCACAGGGACAAGAAATCTTGTCCTACGGTTTTGGAAGGAACCAAAATTTTATGTTTTTGTGATCTGGAGTTAAAACAAAAATAAGTTGGGTCAGCAACCAAACATTGCGAGGCACATGATTTTTGTGTTTTATTATCTGTTTCCATCGACAGAGATAATAACCATACGCTACGTTATAGTTAATAAGGTTTTGAGAGAAAGAGAGATTTGTGAGCTTGAAATTGTCATCCTTTGTTTACCTTATATTCTCAATATATGTACCAAGTAAACTATCTTTGTAAAATAATATCTCTACGATAATAACCACCTAACATATACAATACATCCTAATGCTCCCCTCAAGTTAGAGCATATATGTCATAGATTCCTAACTTATGTAGGAAAAATTGAAATTGATGCTTACTAAAGGCAAGGATATTAGTAAGAAGTACGAACATGTGAGGTAATAATAAGTCCTTTCTGAATCTACTCACAAATAGTGACAACTGATTTTGATGTGCTAGCTAAGTTCATGAAAAACTAAGTTAATAACAATGTATAATGCTGCTTGACTAGCACAGAAAAACCGAATTTGGTTGCTAATGTAGGATTCCAAAGCACATAGTAGTGAATTAAGCTATACAAGCTTATAAGAAGTAGTGGCTATATAGCTATACTCAACCTCCACTGATGAACAAGACAAATTGTTTTGTTTCTTTGTCTTCCAGGAAATAATAGGACCATGACCAAGCATGACGTAATAACTAATGAAAGACCAACGAGTCATCTGACAACATCTTCAATCATAATCATAAAAAACATAAAGTTACCAAATGAATAGTAAAACAGGATGCCAGATGAACAGTGATTTCAGAGAGTCAGAGCACTTTTGCTTTTTTTTTTTTGCATTGCATACGTTCGAATCTCACATTTTCAGCAGATGCAACCTAACAATTAAGAATAGGCCGACCTTCAGTCTGATCATGTAGGACACACAGCAAAGAGAGTTAGAATTCGGGAGTGTGAAGAAGATCCACCTCCTACATTACCTTCTCCTTTGCCAATTGCCCCTTACTATCGCGCCGCAGTCACAGGACAAGTAACCCCCGAATCCTCCTCCCCAGCCTGGCTTTCTGAGAACCTAGTTGAAATTGAAGATGGAGACATCAACATCGTTTCTGGGGCCTTCGAACCTGGCATTGAACTCTCCCAATCATTCCAAAATCGACTCAACCAACAATGGGAATAGGCAATCATAGTTAAGCTTATGGGACGCAAAATAGGATACACAATGTTAAAGACGTGTCTTACCTCTGTGTGGAAGCTTATAGGACTGATGAAGATCGTTGATCTGGACAACGATTTCTTCATGATTAATTTTTTAAAAATTGAAGACTATGAATATGCCCTCACCTAAGGGCCCTGGGTTTTACTGGGGCACGCCCTTTCGGTTCAACCGTGGTGCCCATCCTTTCGACCCTCCTCCGGCCAAGTATCCCACATTATCGCTTGGGTGTGCTTTTCAAAGCTCTCGGTGGCACGTTATCATCCCTCTATTCTCAACGCTTTGGGCAACCTTGTAGGCCACATAGTCAGGATCGACACTAACACTCAAAACTCCTAACGGGGATGCTTCGCTAGAGTGGCGATTGACATCGACATAAACCAGCCCCTCCGCTCCATTGTTGAATTAGACGGTGAACAGATCAAAGTCGCATATGAGGGTCTCCCCCAAATATGTTTCACTTGTGGACGCGTGGGTCACAACAACGTCGACTGCCGTACATGGCCTACTTCCCCTCCTCTAGCCCTGAATCCACCCTTGACAGAATCCTCCCATGTTTCCCCTCTCTCCAATCAACCGGAATTGCCCACTTCGGACGCAACTCAGGCGGTGTACAGCCCCTGGCTCTAAATCCAATGAAGGAGTCGTCGTACACCTCCATCTCCAACGGTCACATGACAAGACCACCCTCGCACCTCCTCTGGCGACACGTTGCGCGGCTCTTGCTTCCAACTCCTAGCCGAAACATCCCTCCCCAACCCCACGCAAGCAACACCTCTCCCTTCCCACGTGAGCCCCTCCGAACAACTATCTTCTCGAACCTTCGGACATCCTCCTCGTGTGCCTTATAAGGCTGCCCCCGTAGGTCGAGCTTCAAGCCCACGCAAGGTCCAGTCCAAGAGGACAGAGATGTCTTCAGCTTAGGCCCGATCTGCCAGCCTCCAGGGCCGTCCCCCATAGGCCGCAACAGCCCCCACGGCCTAACAACCACTCACCCCAGCCCCTCCCTCACAAACCCCCCTTCAACCCACTTCCGAAGGCCCCTATGCTATGATTGTTATTCCTTCCCATGAAGAACTAATTATACAAGATTAGTCCCTAGTCTCTGTTATGCAGAATACAAACGAGCTCAATAATATGGAGGAAGACTTGAAAATTTTTACTACAGCACAGACCACCACACATTTCTCCACTCCACCTGAACCTCCTGACCCAGACCCGACAATTATGCAGCCTGATGAAGCTATGGAAATTGTTGAAGGCCCTTCAAATGCCCACCCACAACCCCCCTCACTTGTGGGAACCACTGAGCAGTCTGAGATGGTGGACGCTGTCCAAGAATAGGCCAACCCTCCAGAGTTTATTTTTATGTCCATTTTTATCTGGAATTGCCAAGGGGCCGGTGGCAAAAAATTTCGGCTCATATTTAAGCACTTTGTTAGACTTCATAATCCTATGATTGTCGTTTTGGTCGAGACACGAATCGGCGGAGATCGAGCACATTCGGTGATCCGCTCTTTACAATTTCCTCATTCCTTTCACGTGGAAGCTCACAATTTTTCCAGGGGCATTTGGTTGTTATGGAAATCCAATATTCAGGTCCAACTGCTTCTTGCCCATCGTCAATTCCTTCATGTCAAAATTGATTGGTTTCAGTTCTCTTTTAATTTCACGGTCATCTACACGAGCCCGACTTATTCTCTTTAGCATTTTCTTTAGAAGCACCTCTGCAATATTGCCTGCGTCACGACTCTTCCTTAGCTCATTCGGGGCGATTTCAATGCCAAGCTAGAATAGGTCGACAAATGGAATCACTCGATTTTTGGAAATATCTTTATTCGCAAGAAGCGGCTTCTAGCTCATCTTACGGATAGCCAACGGTCCTTGGAAAACCAAAACTTTGCTTCCTTACAAGAGCTGGAATTTTATCTTCGTCAGGAGTTGGAACACGTCCTTCTTCAAGAGGAGCTCTACTGGCATCAACAATCTCGATGCTAGTGGCTTAGTCAGGGCGACTGGAACACAAAATACTATCATGCCATCACGACTGTCAAAAGACGGAAGCTCCACATTGCCTTATTATAGGACACCTTTGGGATTCCATATTCCTACCCTGCGACCATTCAACGCATGGCTCAGGGCTTCTTTGAAACTCTCTATACAGCTGACCCTAATCCTCCAACACACTCCCCTCTCAAGGGATGTTTCCCCCTCCTCCCTTCGAGCGCAACTCTTGACCTGGTTCGCCCACTCTTACCTGATGAGGTCAAGAGCGCCTTCTTCGCATAGGCTCCTAACAAAACCTTGGGTTTCGACGGGTTTACAACTTTATTTTTCCAATCGCAATAGGACACCGTCGGACCTTCTTTGATTAGCTTCCTCTAACTTGCATATCAACACATAGTGTGGGAAAATGAGCTCAATCTCACCATGCTGGTCCTCTTGCCCAAAATTCCTTCCCCCACATCCATTACTCAGTTTTGCCCTATCGATCTATGCTCGGTGATTTACAAAGCCCTCGCCAAGATTATCATCAACCGGCTGAAACCTTTTCTCGACATACTGGTCGCCCCGAACCAATGTAGCTTTGTCCCCGGTCGATCTATCACAGACAATATCATTATCACCCAGGAAATTATCCACATGATGCGAAGGAAATCCGAAAAAAAGGGCTTCCTAACTATAAAGGTCGATCTTGAAAAAGTTTATGATCGTCTCTCTTGGAACTTCATACAAGACACCCTTCTTGATATCGGGCTCCCGGGGTTGTTTATCTCCCTCTTTATGAAGTGCGCCTCTTCCGTTTCTATGCAAGGTAATTGGGAAGTAGATCTCAGTGAGACTTTCATTCCTACCAGAGGGATTCGTTAGGGGGATCCCTTATCGTCGTATCTGTTTGTACTTTACATGGAACCCCTGGGCCATCTCATCAATCACTCTGTAGCCCATGGTAGCTAGAAGCTGATTTGTCTCAGTTAAAACGGTCCCCCCGTGTCCCACCTCTTCTTCGCTGACGACCTCATTTTATTCTCAGAAGCCACTATCGCCTAAGCTCAAATCATCCGAGACACTTTAGTAGCATTTTACAATGCCTTCGATCAAAAGATTAGTCATGATAAGTCTCGCTGCTATTACTCTAAGAACATTCCTCCTTCTACGGCACGATGGTTGAGCCGCGAATTAGGTTTTAAACAGACCATGGACCTCGGACGCTACCTTGGCGTTCCTTTACTTCACGAAAGGGTCAATCAGCGCACTTACCAATATATCATTGAGAAGGTCCAACACCGCCTTTCTGGGTGGATAAGGTAGCAGCTTTCATTAACCGGTCGTACTACCTTGATTCAATATGTTATATCCGCACTCCCCATGTATATTATGCAGACTGGTCACCTCTCACGATGACACTGTGACGATTTAGAAAAAATCATGCGCAACTTCTTGTGGGGCTCCACACTGGGAGCCCGAAAGATCCATCTTGTACAATGGGACACCGTATGCACACCCAAAACACTCGACAGGTTGGGCATCCACAAAATTCGGAAAACCAATGATGTGCAGTTAATCAAACTTGGGTGGGCATTGCTCTCGAAACCTAACAAGCTTTGGGCCCGCATTTTGGCAGCCAAGTACAAACTGAATGTTCACAATCCACCTACTACTTTGGAGGCCACCGGTGGGTCCATGACCTGGAGGAGCATTAAAGTTGTTTGGCCTCAAGTCATTCGAGGCATGAAATGGGTAATATTTGACGAGACGACGACACGTTTCTTGATGGATCTTTGGGTGGAGGACTCGGACTGTTACTCTCCCACACCTGAGGCCTATTTCCCCTTTTGTGCTATCTCGTAGTGTGCAGCAATATATAGATAGCTCAGGTAATTGGTCATGACATGAGTTTCAGTCTATCCTTCCTCACTCTATTTGTCTGCTGATTGCAGGTATTCTCCTGCCTCAACCACATTTTGGGACAGATAGACTGTGCTGGGGTAGGTCGGACATCGACAAATTTTTTACTGCCTCCACGTACTCGATGCTTATGGACCATGCTTCCCGTGACACTAACGAATTTTGACAGCTTATGTAACATCCCGTTACCCATGCTAGGGCTAGAATTGTGAATTTTGAGAATTAGTGAGAAATTAGAAAAATGCACATCATGCGTTATTAATTGTGACATGCACATTTTGCACATTTATATGATTGTACATGCATTCATTGACATTTCTGGGTACAATTGAATTATTAATTGTGATTATAATATGTTTTGGTGATTTTGGTATTAATTAGGACATTTTGGGATTTTTAGTGAATTTAGTGAAAATATTGATTTTTGGGCCAATTATATTGTGACATGTGGCATCATATAAGTGAGACAAATGGCTTCGTTAAAGAGGGTGTGTAAGGCATGCATAATCAAAGTGTGAGTTTGAGTTGGGCAAATGTATTGCATGTGTTCTCGGTGAAGAAACACTTGATTTCGAATGAGAACCTTGGGACTTTAGCTGTTTTAATCTGTTCTCTTTGCTGGAGTTCATAGCCGATTCAGGTAAGTTATGTTTAACTTGAGTTTTTGTTATTGTTAAATGACGTTTTTCAGTGAAAATGTATGCATGCATGCGATGTTAGAGAAGTGGGTTTCGGTGTTGAACAGAGTAGATGAGTGTTTGAGAGTAGGAAACTGTTAATATGTTGTTGAATGAACTCTAGATTGGAAGATTTGCAAATACTCTGTTCGGGTTTTGAGATAGACGAAATGATACATGCATGCATTGTGTCCGTTGTTTATCAGTAGAAGTGAAGTTGATGTTTAAGAATGAATCTTGAGTTTAATCTTATGTAAATGTTTCAAAATGGATTAGGCGTTAATTGGAGTGAAGTCTTAGAGATTGTTTTGGGTTTAGAAGTGAAAAGTCTGGAAAAAGAAATCGGAGAAGACGAGTTGCAGAACCAGACGTCGCGACGTGTTTTTAATTTATTAAATCATGACGTGTAGCTTAGTTTGTTTATTCGTCGCGACGTTCATTTTCTTCCTCGCCATGACGTTCATTTTCTTCCTCGCGCGACTTAGGTGACCTCCCTTGATCTCGTCGCGTGACGCTGTAAAAATCGAGAAAATCAAATTTTTGGGCTGTTCGTCGCGACCTCATATTTTCCCCACGTCGCGACGAGCATCCATCTTTTGACAGCTCAAACATGCTTTAGTATTTTGACCATAAATTTCTCTATACTAATCCAATTTGGGTGATTCTTGATTCCATGTAAACTAGAGACATAGGGATACAACTTTTATCAAGAAATGGAGTTTTAATTCTGTCTATAAGAGTTTCATATTTTGGTTGCAAGTTGAGGTATAAATTTTTCTGGAACTTATGAACTGTCGGTAATATTTTGAGGATATCTCTAGGTATACTGATTCAAATTAAACGATTTTGGTGTCCTTAGAAAGATAAGAAATGGGGGAACAACTTTACAGAAGGAAGTTTTGTCTAATTTGGTCATTTACCTGATCTAATTTAGTATGGAAAGTTGATCAAAATATGTTCTATAGGAAAAATCTGAAGTGGTCAATGAAGCTATGAGATTATTTGACATTGTTTGGTCCAATTCAATTGTAAGAATACATGGTATCAATGAGGATTTGATTCCTAAATGATTTTGATAAGGATCGCATTATTGCACCCGGAATTGTCATTGAACATGCATTGTACATACATTCTATACATTGATATTTTATGAAAGAACATTTGTGCAATTGTGCAAAGTGTGATATTTATGAATGTGTTTTGCCTATTTTAGAGGAGCATATCGGACGTAATCGGACATTGCGGACCATCCAGGCAATAGCTTATTGGAGCGTCTTGTGAGTCAACCTAGATGTTTTCCTAGGATTGATTTAATTTGATTTGTTTAAGCTTTCAATATTGTTTTATTGCTTGCGATCTAATTATGAATTCCGGACTTCAATTGTCCGAGGAGATCAATATTTGGGAATGTATTAGAAGTGCTCTGATTGTGACTTTGTTTACTATGAAATTCTGAACGTGATTATAAATGTTATGTGAATCCTCAACGAAAGTTGAATGCCGGATTTAGATCCGATGAATATGAGTTCTGTTGGATATGTGATTGTGATACATGCGATATTCAGATAGATGCATGCCATAAAATGCGTTGTGACTTGAATTGCCGTATGAAGCTCTTTCACGTAGAGCTTTGCTCCGTGATATATGTGTGTACACGTAGAGCTATGCTCCGTGATTCTGTTCTGATTGAGCCCTACGGGCCAGCAATTGTATAAGTATGTGATAGACATTCAATCACAACAATAAGAACGAATGTGAGTCTCATATGCATATGTTTATATATATATATATATATATATGATCTGTTTGGCAATGATTAAATGTTACACTTGATTGTGTGAGTTTTGAATTATAAATGTATCTGCTTATGAATGTTTGTGAATTATGTAATGTGTGCTTATGATCCGGTGAATTCATCAATGATGGTTCACTCATGGAGTTTGCAAAACTCATCAAAATTTGCAAAGTGGCTTTTTAGGTACGAGTCAGGAGACCTAGTTCCTTAGTCAAGACTTAAGGAATCTTTTGGATAGAGTTATGGCTCAGAGGTGCATCGGTGACACGAAGTGTTCTAGCCTTATTTTTTGTCTTTTGTTGGGCATTGTATAAGCTTTTATGCTTAGTCTTTTGGTGGTATCGATGTAAGCTTTATGAATGAAAGGATTTAAATGGTTTTAAAATTTAATTCTTTGGAGTCGTTAGATGATGTCATGTGTTTATTGGATTGCCATGTGTAAGTCGGTTATGTTTTTGCTCAACATACCATTGTCATAAGGTATGTACTTGAATGTCCTTGGTGTTGCCTTACGGTAGTGGGATGTTGCATTTTGGTATCGAGCATGGTTTGGCATCCTTAGGAAGTAATATGATTCATAGTGGAGGATTGAGACGAGAATTGCAGATTTTGTTTGTTATAGGTCATCTTCCATGGGGATCAGATTGGTGAGTCAGCTGACATGGAGTCTATAGGAGCCAACTTAGGGTCTCATGTACCTGAATTTTATGAAATGCCTCCGAGAATTCCTGTGAATCGGGAAAGGAGATATGATAAGTTGAGAAAGTAAGGGTGTGGACTTCTACGAATACGATCCCATTGAAGCGAAGGATGGCTTGAGAGAGCTGGAAGAGTGTTCGATCGGATGAACTGTATAGCAGAGGAGAAATATGATTATGCAGTCTCACTACTACAAGGTCCTGCATACCAGTGGTGGAAGACCGTGCCGGGTAGTACCACCAGACCTTTTAGTTTGACCTGGGAGGATTTTCTGATAACATTTCGAGAGAATTACATGCCAAAGATTTACATGGATCGGAAAATGAAGGAATTCTTAGATTTGAAGCAAAGCAAGCTCTCGATGGACTATGAGATAAGGTTCAATGAGTTAATGGGGTATGACGACCATTTGATTCCGATCGGCGGGATAAATGTAGGCGGTTTGAGGATGGTCGAATATGGAAATCAAGGCGAGGCTTGCCATCTCTAACAAGCGATTTCTACGAACTCCGGGCAGCCTCGATCGAATAGAGCAATTATTGAAGGATAGTCGAGAGAGCTCAGGCAGGAGGATAGAGGAAAGAGGCAGAATGAACCTCATGCTGATTCTGGCATAAGCTTCAAAAAGCGCCAGAACAGATCGTCTCGATTCCAGTCTAGATCGTCAATCGAGACAATCTGGATTCCATGGGAGAGGTAGATTTGTTCAGTCTGGAGGAGGCAGAGGACAGATGTCGGCCAGTCAGTCGCAACAATTTCTGAATGTGAGCATTGTGGTAAAAGACATGGTGGTGAGTCTTTGGAGGATATCAGAGCATGTTTTCGATGTGGCTCTTATGAGCATCGATTAGGATTACCACGAGTTGTTGGAATCACGATCTGGAGCTAGAGGAGGAACTATGATCGAGGTCTCGATTCAAGAGAGCGGTGGCGATCTGTACTCAGAGGCAGAGGTAGAGGTCGGACTCAGTCAGCAGGGCCCAGTGTCAGGACTGAGGTGCGGAGCAATCAGCCACAAACTCAGGCCAGGGTTTATGCCATCACCAGACAGGAGGCACAAGACTCCCCAGATGTGGTAGCAGGTGCGTTGAATGTTTTTAATTTTGAAGCTTATGCACTGATAGATCCAGGATCTACCCATTCATTCATCACCCCGCATCTGGCATCTAAATTGCATTGTGAGCGAGAGGTACTGAAATGTGGGTTAGTAGTGAGCACTCCAGTGGGTAGCACAACAGTGATCGGTGAGGTATGTAAGAGGTGTATAATTCGGATTGATCAGGCAGAATTAGTAGCTGATTTGATCATATTGCAGTTGAGAGAGATAAACCTCATCTTAGGCATGGATTGGCTCACTGCTCATAGGGCAGTGATGAATTGTTATACTAAAGAGGTAGTGCTGGAATCTCCAAATCAGCCGAGAGTGGTGTTTTGAGGAGTTAGTCAGGCAGTGCCAGCCCGACTAATTTTTTTTTAAAGTGCTTTGAGATTGATCCGAGGTGGATGTGAGGCTTATCTGGCCCACATAGTTGACACTCGGAATGAACAAGCCATTCGGGATATTCCAGTTGTCAAAGAATTTTCGGATGTGTTTCCGACTGAACTACCAGGATTACCTCCAGATAGGGAGACGGAGTTTACTATTGACATTATCCCAGGTACCGCTCCTATATCAATTCCTCCATATAGGATGGCACTTTGTAGAATCGAAGGAATTAAAACTCAGCTACAAGAATTGTTAGACAAGGGTTTATCAGGCCTAGTGTGTCACCTTGGGAGCTCGGTTTTATTTGTAAAGAAGAAGGATGGAACTCTGAGATTATGTATTGATTACCGACAGTTGAATCGGATAACAATTAAGAACAAGTATCCATTGCCGAGGATTGATGATTTGTTTGATCAGTTACAAGGAGCTCAGGTGTTCACAAAGTTAGACTTGAGATCGGGATATTACCAGCTGAAGATAGCTGAGGCGGATGTTCCCAAGAGTGCATTTAGAACCGGATATGGGCACTTGAGTTTTGGTGATGCCATTTGGTTTGACTAATGCTCCGGCAGCATTTATGGCTTTGATGAATAAGGTATTCCAACCTTATTTAGATCAGTTTGTAATTGTCTTTATTGATGACATTTGGTGTACTCAAAGTGTAGAGAAGATCATATGGCACATGTCGAGAATGGTTCTTGATTGATGAGGAGAAAGCAGTTATATGCCAAGTTCACTAAGTGTGAATTTTGGCTTGATCAAATAATATTTTGGGTCACATAAGTATCCGGACAAGGCATTGGTGGATCAAAAGAAAATTGAAGCGATAATGAAGTGGGAGGCTTGAAGAATGTGTCGAGATCCAAGTTTTCTTGGATTATTTGGGTATTCTGAAGGTTTGTCGAGGGTTTTCACCGATTTGGACCCTTTGACAAAACTTCTGAGAAAGAATGTGCCGTTCAGATAGAGTGATGATTGTCAGAGGAGTTTTGAGGAGCTTAAGCATCGGTTGACTGCGACACCAGTGTTAGCTTTTCCGTCTAGCTTGGGAGGTTATGTTGTATACAGCGATGCATCACATCAGGGTCTAGGATGTGTTCTAATGCAGCATAGTAAAGTAATAGCTTATGCATCGAGACAGTTGAGGTCTCATGAACTTAATTATCCAGTTCATGATCTGGAACTTGCTGCAGTTGTTTTTGCTTTGAAAATTTGGAGACACTATCTATATGGAGAGACATTTCAGGTGTTCACTGATCACAAAAGTTTGAAGTATCTGTTGAGCCAGAAGGAGTTAAATATGAGATGAGGAGATGGTTAGAATTGTTGAAGGATTATGATTGCACGATCGAGTATCATCTGGCAAAGCTAATGTTGTAGGTGATGCTTTGGTAGGAAATCATATAGCGATGTGGAACAAGTGCGGTATCGAGGTTACTAGCCTAGTTCGATTGAGGGCACTGAATGTTGATTTGAGTTTGGACGAATGATACATTGATAGCTACGTTGAAGTTGAGACTGTTTTGGTTGAGCGTATCAAAGAGGCTCGAGCGCGAGATCCGGACTTAGTGAAGTTAATTGAGAAGTCTGAAAGTGAAGTGGATTACGAGTTTGAAGTGAGAGATGATACCTTGAGGTTAAGCGAGATTATGTGTGCCAAATGTTGATAATCTGAGGAAAGAGATTTTAGAGGAAGCTCATTTAGCGACTTATGCTATGCATCTGGTGCTACCAAGATGTATAACTTTGAAAACAAACATTCTTGGTGGCTGGTATGAAAAAGCAAGTAGCAGAATTTGTTTCTAAGTGTTTAACTTGTCAGCAGGTCAAGGCTGAGCATCAGGCTCCGGCAGGAAAATTGCATTCGTTACCCATTCCGGAGTGGAAATGGGAACACATCACGATGGATTTCATTATGGGTTTGCCTAGGACTCCGAGGCAACATGATGCCATTTGGGTCATTGTGGATAGACTGACCAAATCGACTCATTTCTTACCAGTGAGGGAGAATTATTCTTTAGATCAGTTGGCTCAACGATATGTGGATGATGTTGTGAGGTTACACGGGGTTCCAGTGTCTATAGTATCGGACAGGGATCCTAGATTTACCTCGAGATTTTGGGGTAGTCTCTGAGCGACTTTGGGTACCAAGTGAGTTTGATCTGACCTTTCATCCTCAGACAGATGGTCAGAGCGAGAGAACGATCAAGACTGTCGAGGATATGCCCAGAGCTTGTGTTTTGGAGGTTCAGGGAGCATGGGATAAGTATATAGCTTTGATTGAATTCGCCTATAATAATCAGTATCATAGCAATATTGGTATGGCTCCATATGAGGCGTTGTACGGCAGAAAGTGTCGTTCGCCTATATTTTGGGATGAAGAGGGTCTACGAATTATCGAGGGCCCAGAATTGATTCAAGACACAGTTGATAAGGTGAAATTGATCCGTAGCAGAATTAAAATGGCACAAGATAGACAAAAAAGCTATGTGGATCAACACAGGTGAGATATGGAGTATCAGGTTGGTGACAAGGTATTTCTGAGAGTATCACCTTGGCGAGGTGTCTTGAGATTCGGCAAGAATGGTAAGCTAAGTCCGAGGTATATTGGTCCATTTGAGATCATTGAGAGAATTGGACCATTGGCTTATAGGTTAGCCTTACCTTCGGAAATGGCTCAGATTCATAATGTGTTCCATGTGAGTATGCTTAGGCGATACCGGTCGGATCCAACTTATGTGATACCGACTCAGGAGATTGAAGTCTCTAGTAATCTGAGTTATGTTGAGGAACCTGTGAAGATCATTGGCTATCAGAATAAGCAATTGAGGAACCGAGTGATCCCAATGGTGAAAGTCCTTTGGAAGAATCATTCGAGTGAAGAAGCTACATGGGAAACGGAGGAGCACATGAGGAGTCAGTACCCCTACCTATTTGATCATTTAGGTAAGAATTTCGAGGACGAAATTTTTGTTAGGAGGGGAGAGTTGTAACATCCCGTTACCCATGCTAGGGCTAGAATTGTGAATTTTGAGAATTAGTGAGAAATTAGAAAAATGCACATCATGCGTTATTAATTGTGACATGCACATTTTGCACATTTATATGATTGTACATGAATTCATTGACATTTCCGGGTACAATTGAATTATTAATTGTGATTATAATGTGTTTTGGTGATTTTGTTATTAATTAGGACATTTTGGGATTTTTAGTGAATTTAGTGAAAATATTGATTTTTGGGCCAATTATATTGTGACATGTGGCATCATATAAGTGAGACAAATGGCTTCATTAAAGAGGGTGTGTAAGGCATGCATAGTACCGAGTGTGAGTTTGAGTTGGGCAAATGTATTGCATGTGTTCTCGGTGAAGAAACACTTGATTTCCGAATGAGAACCTTGAGACTTTAGCTGTTTTAATCTGTTCTCTTTGCTGGAGTTCATAGCCGATTCAGGTAAGTTATGTTTAACTTGAGTTTTTGTTATTGTTAAATGACGTTTTTCAGTGGAAATGTATGCATGCATGATGTTAGAGAAGTGGGTTTCGGTGTTGAACAGAGTAGATGAGTGTTTGAGAGTAGGAAACTGTTAATATGTTGTTGAATGAACTCTAGATTGGAAGATTTGCAAATACTCTGTTCGGGTTTTGAGATAGACGAAATGATACATGCATGCATTGTGTCCGTTGTTTATCAGTAGAAGTGAAGTTGATGTTTAAGAATGAATCTTGAGTTTAATCTTATGTAAATGTTTCAAAATGGATTAGGCGTTAATTGGAGTGAAGTTTTAGAGATTGTTTTGGGTTTAGAAGTGAAAAGTCTGGAAAAGAAATCGAGAAGGCGAGTTGCGAGAACGGACGTCGCGACGTGTTTTAATTTATTAAATCGCGACGTGTAGCTTAGTTTGTTTATTAAATCATGACGTTCATTTTCTTCCTCGCCATGACGTTCATTTTCTTCCTCGCCGCGACTTAGGTGACCCTCCCTTGATCTCGTCGCGGCGAACGCTGTAAAAATCCCGAGAAAATCAAATTTTTGGGCTGTTCGTCGCGACCTTATATTTTCCCCACGTCGCGACGAGCATCCATCTTTTGACAGCTCGAACATACTTTAGTATTTTGACCATAACTTTCTCTATACTGATCCAATTTGAGTGATTCTTGATTCCCTGTAAACTAGAGACATAGGGCTACAACGTTTATGAAGAAATGGAGTTTTAATTCTGTCTCTAATAGTTTCATATTTTGGTTGCAAGTTGAGGTATAAATTTTTCTGGAACTTATGAACCGTCGGTAATATTTTGAGGATATCTCTAGATATACTGATTCAAATTAAACGATTTTGGTGTCCTTAGAAAGATAAGAAATGGGGGAACAACTTTACAGAAGGAAGTTTTGTCTAATTTGGTCATTTACCTGATCTAATTTAGTATGTAAAGTTGATCAAAATATGTTCTATAGGAAAAATCTGAAGTGGTCAATGAAGCTATGAGATTATTTGACATTGTTTGGTCCAATTCAATTGTAAGAATACATGGTATCAATGAGGGATTTGATTCCTAAATGATTTTTGATAAGGATCGCATTATTGCACCCCGGAATTGTCATTGAACATGCATTGTACATACATTCTATACATTGATATTTTTATGAAAGAACATTTGTGCAATTGTGCAAAGTGTGATATTTGTGAATGTGTTTTGCCTATTTTAGAGGAGCATATCGGACGCCAATCGGACATTGCCGGACCATCCAGGCAATAGCTTATTGGAGCGTACTGTGAGTCAACCTAGATGTTTTCCTAGGATTGATTTAATTTGATTTGTTTAAGCTTTCAATATTGTTTTATTGCTTGCGATCTAATTATGAATTCCGGACTTCAATTGTCCGAGGAGTTCAATATTTGAGAATGTATTAGAAGTGCTCTGATTGTGACTTTGTTTACTATGAAATTCTGAACGTGATTATAAATGTTATGTGAATCCTCAACGAAAGTTGAATGCCGGATTTAGATCTGATGAATATGAGTTCTGTTGGATATGTGATTGTGATACATGCGATATTCAGATAGATGCATGTCATAAAATGCATGCTCGATAAAGGCGTTGTGACTTGAATTTCCGTATGAAGCGCTTTCACGTAGAGCTTTGCTCGTGATATATGTGTGTACGTAGAGCTATGCTCTGTGATTACGATACGATTGAGCCCTACGGGCCGACAATTGTATAAGTATGTGATAGGCATTCAGTCACAACAATAAGAAGCGAATGTGAGTCTCATATGCATATGTTTATATATATATATATATGATCTGTTTGGCAATGATTAAATGTTACACTTGATTGTGTGAGTTTTGAATTATAAATGTATACGCTTATGAATGTTTGTGAATTATGTAATGTGTGTTTATGATCCGGTGAATTCATCAATGATGGTTCACTCATGGAGTTGCAAAACTCATCAAAATTTGCAATGTGGCTTTTCAGTGCAGTCAGGAGACCTAGTTCCTTAGTCAAGACTTAAGGAATCTTTTGGATAGAGTTATGGCTCGAGGTGCATCGGTGACACCGAAGTGTTCTAGCCTTATTTTTGTCTTTTGTTGGGCATTGTATAAGCTTTTATGCTTAGTCTTTTGGTGGTATCGTGTAAGCTTTATGAATGAAAGGATTTAAATGGTTTTAAAATTTAATTCTTTGAGTCGTTAGATGATGCCATGTGTTTATTGGATTGCCATGTGTAAGTCGGTTATGTTTTTGCTCCAACATACCATTGTCATAAGGTATGTACTTGAATGTCCTTCGGGTGTTCGGGTATTTTCCTTATGGTAGTGGGATGTTGCAGCTTATCTAGCGTTGGGCTAGTCCTCCACGTATTCGCTCCTTCATCTAGCTACCGGCCCAAGATAAGCTACCGTCCAATCAATAATGGATGCGTCGGTGACTTCTTTCGATGGCTGATTGTCATCATTGCCAGGCAGAGGAGTCTTCTCTCCATGTGATGCGCGATTTCCCCAGAGTTAGACGCTTATGGTTCGCCTTCCCTCCTCAGGCCCTCTCTTTTGAATTTTTCAACCTTCGGGCCCACGATTGGCTTTCCAGAAATCTTCAGCGACATCGACAGATTTGTGGATTTGACTGGTCTCTCATTTTTGGGACGGTTTGTTGGTTCTTGTTGTCGTGGTAGAATCGATCAATTTTTGACCCTCAGTTCTCCTGTGCACACTCTTCTCGATTATGTGCACCAGATACACACTACTTCGAGTTGGTACGGGAGAGCAGTGCCTGACCACCACACTTGTCACACGTAGTTCATCGGTTGGAGTACCCTAGGGTTGGGATGGGTAAAACTCAACACAAACGTGGCGAGTCAGACATACCCTTCCTTGGCCTCCGCGGGCGGATTTATTCGGGACAGTAATGACTCCTGACTTGGGGGTTTTGTTTAGAACCTAGGCTGGTACTCCTCTTTCACCGTCGAACTTTGGGGTGTGTTCACCGACTTACAGCTAACCTGGGACTTCGGCTACCGTAGGGTGATCTTGGAGTTGGATTCCTAGGTGACACTGTAATCCATTTCTGATTCTGACATCCCATCACATCTCCTAATCCCCTGATATTCGACATCACTGAATTTCTCAGCTGTAATTGGACGGTTCTCCCTCGTCACACATACATGGAAGGCAATCGATGAGCCAACTGGTTAGCCACTTTTGCAATCAATTTTGATTTGAGTGTTACCACTTTTGTAAATGTGCCCTCAGGGTGCCTTTCTATCCTCCTAGAGGATATTGCGGGATCTAGCCACCCACGCATTATTATGTAATTGTTTGTATTACTTTCCTTTCTATCCAAAAAAACAAAAAGCATAAAGTTGGAAATCATTATCAATACGAAGAAAAATGCCCTGGCCAAGATGAACCTTTAAATATTAAAGGACACGCATTAGAGCATCCATATGTGCTTGAAGAGGCAATTGTATGAACTGTAGAATTGAGGTTAAGGAGTGCTATAATTCCTATAATGATCAGGATAACAAATAAATTGACCTGTAGCAAGAGTGAGCTTATGATTTTATTCAATGAGAAAATCAACAAGTTTGACTCCTAAGACACTACACTCAGCAAGAATAGACATCATATATTTCCATTAACTCAGGACCAAGCTCTCAGGAAGGCGAGCTACCTTATAGCCTAGAAAGTATTTTATAAGGCCTAAGTCCTTCAAATGATAGCAACGATGAAAATGTTGCTTGAATTCAATGAGAGTCGCACAGTTACTTTTTGTGAAAATTAAATCATCAACATAGATAATAACATACAATAGGTGCATGCAGATCTATCCATAAAGATCCTTATAGAGAAATACGTTGTTAACATTCATTTGGTGAATTTTCCAAGCCCAGGTAACAATAATAGTAAGAAAATTATAGATGCTCACCATCTTAACAATAGGGGAAAAAGTCCCAAAATAATTAATGCCAACAACCTAAGTATTGCTGAAAATAACCAAGCAAGTTTTTAACGTTCAACAGTGCCATCTGAGTTGTATTTGATCTTATAAACCCATTTGCAGCCAACTGCTTTCTTGTCAAGAGGGGGATCCTTAATTATTTAAGTTCTATTACATTCTAAGGCATCAATTTCAACAGACATGGCGATACACCAACCATGAGCATTCACAATGTCTTTATAAGAAGTAGGATCATAATCTGCAATAACAGTTGCAAGGAACAATTTGTGTGCTCAGGAAATTAGTACAAATCATATAATTAGTTATAAGATAAGGCATACCTAAGGACCCACAAGGAGAAGACGAGACGAGAGAGGGGTCTATATAGAATCCTGCGTTGCAAACATAATCTTGCAAGCAAGTGAGGGCCTTTTGAGTACGCTACTAACATTCAAAGGTAGTATCAAACTGAACAATAGAAGGATCATTAGTGGAAATTACACTACTAGGAGTTGTTGCGTCATCCAAATCCCCCATACTACATTCATATCAATAGCCATCAGACTCCCCTTGTCTAGATGATGTAGACTAGAAGCAAATTCATAGGGGGCTATTTTGAAAGAGAGATTTAAGAAGATGATTGAGATGAAGGAGAGGTTGGTATAGTTAAAGTCTTAACCAGAGAAGAGGTCCAGTCATCAACAAAATTGAAGGCATGAGAAGGCAAGATATTGGATTATATGGGTTGGGTTTCAACAAGTTCTAGGAATGGAAATTGATACATGACAAGGTGACATCTCGAGACATAAAATTTACAACTTTTATCTAAGTAATATATTTATCACTTCTTCTTCCACTGAGGGTAACCTTGAAAAGCAAAATTTAGGTGGCGTTTGGTTTGAACATAGGGTTGGGTATAGATATGGGTATAATAGTAGAAGGGAATGAGAATGAGTATGAAAAATAAAAAATGATGTTTGGTTTGTAACTTAGGTTTCTGTATTAATACTAATAATGTTGTTTGGTTTGTTACATTAATGGAATGAAAGATAATATAATATCATTTTTCATATCATATTTTCATATCATATTTATTATTATTATTACAAAATTTATAATAATAATAATAATAATAAGATAATTAATTTAGTATAATAAAATTAATAATAATAATAAGATAATTAATTTCATATAATAACATTAATAATAAAATAAATAAAATAATAAAATAATAAAAAGATAATTAATTTAGATAATAATAATAATGATAATAATAATAATAATAATAATCATAATATATAATAATAATAATAATAATAATAATAATAATAATAAGGATAATAATAATAATAATAAGTTCAAAATTTATAATAAATAATAATAATAATAAGAACAATAATTAATAATTAATAATAATAATAATATAATAATATTATTATTAAGAATTTTAAATTTTATAATTAATAATAATAATAATAATAATAACAACAACAATAATTAATAATAATAATAAGTTTAAAACTTATAAATAATAATAATAATAATAATAACAATAATTAATAATAATAATAATAATAATAATAATAATAATAATAATAATAATAATAATAATAATAATAATAATAATAATAATAATAATAATAATAATAATAATAATAATAATAATAATAATAATAATAATAATAATAATAATAATAATAATAATAATAATAATAAAGATGATGATGATGAGCGATGAGTGATGAGTGATGAGTAATATAATTAAGAATAAAAATTGCTTATGTGGAGGAGGGGTATAAATAGTAACCACTAGATTGGAATGAAAACTTGATACCCACCCCATTTGGAGAGTTTAGTAGATTCTCAAACTTAATGGAATAAATCTATTCCCTTGGAATTGAAAACTCCAAAACAAACGCTATTTTTTACAATTATTTCATTCCTTCATTCCCAAACCCTCAAACCAAACGCCACCTTACATCTTTTATCTAAGTAGCATATTTATCACTTCTTCTTCCAATGAGGGTAAGCTTGAAAAACACACTTACGAGTAAGAGATGCAAACTTGGGATATATTATATATATTAGGTAGTTATTATCATATATATATTTTATGAGACATTGTAAGCGAGATTTATTCTAAAAAATTATATACATGGTATGTATATTAAGATTGTACAAAAAGGAAGGATGAGAATTTCCAACTCACAGATTTCTCTATTAATCTGAAAAGAGTAAGAAATGGTACACTTATTTTAGAGAACAAAATTTTTTAATGCCAAAGAAGTTCACAACAACTGCTTTACACCTCTTTATATGATTAATGGAATATTATAGGCACATATAAAGGGACATACATATGGTTTTCATTAAATTATAAAAGGCTTATGATAAGGAACTTAGGGAAGTCATGTGAAGATATTTAAAGGTAGAGGGAGTTCTTATGACCTATATGAAGAGTTATTAAGGATATGTATGAAGGTGTTAAGATTAAAGTAAGGACGATGAGAGGAGATACAAAGCATTTTTCTATTAATATCATACTACATCAAGGATCCTCATTGAGCTCCTTCCTGTTTGTAATAGTTATGGATGAACTGACCAAGAATATTCAAGTGGATGTGCCTTAGTATATGCTGTTTGCTGATCACAATGTTTGGTGGATGAAACAAAAGAGGGTGTTAATGTCAAGCTAGAATTTTAGAGAGATACGCTTAAGTCAAAGGGCTTTAAGTTGAGCAAGACTAAGACTGACTACCTAAAGTACAACTTTTCAAGTCACAAGGCTGCACACAGTGTGGACATAAAGATTAGTTTAAAATTTATACCACAAAAGATTATTTGAAGTACTTTGGATCTATCATATAAAACAATAGCGAGATAGATGATGGCATAGTTTATTATATCAAATATGGGAAACTTATATGGAGGGTTGGATAAGGAGTTTTATGTGACAAGGAGATATCATTTAAGTTAAAAGGTAAAATTGACAATTAGGCTGACCATGTTTTATGGGACAGAGTGTTAGCCTATTAAATAAGTGCATATTCATAAGTTAACAGTAGTAAAGATGAGAATGCTCCATTGGTTGTACAATCTTATAAGAAGAGATAAGGTAAAAAATATAGTGATAAGAGACAAATTGAGGGAGCTAACATTGATGGTAAGTTAAGAGAGATAGGGTTTAGGTAATTCAGACATATTAAAAGGAGTCATCTCTACGCTCCAAAAAAAAAGCAAAAATATTATATTTAGAGACTATAAGAGAAGAAGAGAAAGATCCAAGAAGAATTGGGGGAGGTGATCAAGTATGATATGACTCTACTAAAGCTTACCGAGTACTTGACCCTTGATAAGAAACTTTGACATATTAGGATAGGGGTAGCGGATTTTACATAAAGAGGCCATTATCTTTTCATAAATATGGCTGTTTGTTTTTATAGGCCTTTTGAACTTTTCCTTCTTTTTTCTTCATTTCTTATGTCTTGTACTTATATTGAATGCTTATTTTTGTAGTATTCACCTTATTTATTTATTTATTTCATATTTATTTTACTTTTTATCTTTTAATTTAATGTTTATTTTATTTAATTATTTGTTTTCATTTTTACCTATTTATTTATTACTTACTTTATATTTATATTCATATTTATTTTGATTTTAAAATTATTTATTTTAATATCTACTTTTATTTTTATTTATTTATGCCATTATTTATTTATGTATTTAGTTATTTTTCCCTCTTCAATTCATTTTCAAAATTTTTCTTTCTTCTTTATAGATCTATTTAAAATAATATTTTTATTAGTTAATAGGTAAGACTGCATACTATTAGACGTCCTGATGCTCCATATTTCTGCAGGATTTCTACTAGGCATTATTGTTGTGGTTATTATTTTTATTTAAATCTCACTCTCAATCTCTTGTCATGGTATTAAAGCTAGGTTTTCCACCTAGCCTCTAGTTATGCAAACAATATTATATGTTGTTTGATTTAGTTTATTCAGTCTTTATCATTTGGCTATAGCAGGAGGGAATAAGCTAATTGATCAATCATCTCCTCTCTATCTTCATTCATTTGATGACTCCTTACCGCCCAAATTCTCAAAGGTGAATCAAAATTAAATATAGGGGAGAAGTTCATTTGTTTAGAGTTCATATTGAAGGAAAAATTAGGTCTCGTGGATTGTACTATACCCAAGCCTGAACATGAGAAACTTTTAAACCAATTGGAAATGTTCAACTTGATGATAGTCTTATGGATCCTCAATTCTATTGATCTAAAAATAAAGAGAGGTGTTGGATTTATTTAGAATTCCTAGCAATTGTGGAACGAACTTCGAGAGCAATATTCAATCGAGAATGGAATGAATTTTTTTCAATTTAAAATAACATAGTGTCACAGAAGCAACCCAAACTCTTTGTCATTAAGTATTTTACGCAATTGAAAGGTACGTGGAACGAACATGATTATCAGGATGATCTCCCAAAATGTTCCTATGGTAAATGCTATTATAATGTGAATAAGAAAATTATTAATAAACATGAGAGATATAAGACTTTTAAATTTTTAATAGGCCTTGATGCTACTACATTTGGGACTATAAGAGCCTAAATATTAGGTACATAACCTTTGTCCTTAATGAACAAGATTTATTCGATGGTGTTAAAAAAAGAACGACATAAGGTATTGGTATGAAGCAAGGACAACCAATCAGAGGTCATAATCTTTCAATTTAAGCATCGCCTAAGTTGTCATTAACTTGTCGAGCCACATGTACATCTGATGCATTCTCGAGTCAAATAGTAGGACAAGACCATCTGTTTTGCACTTATTACAACATACTTCGTCATGGAATTTTTTCCCGTTATCAACTTAATGGTTATTTAAATCAAGGAGGACAATCCTTTTATGGAAGAGGATGCAATGGAAGCAATGGTTTTGGACTAGGAAACGTTGGACAAAAGATGCAGTAAGTTACAATAGTCCATGTCATGTTAGGCAGCAACACATTTCCCCTCAAGTCATTGATAATAAATGAGAAAATTGTTGGGAGACAAATTCACAAATCTCTAAAAAATTTACCAAATATTAATGACAAAAAAGAACTCTCATTTTTGTAGCAACAAAAAAATATAAGAAGACACTAAACAATGAAACAAACACTAAGTTTTAACATAAAAAATGAGATAACCGATAACTAAATCCACTAAACTTAATAAGGATTTACAAGAAAAGTTGATCTCTCACTCCCACATTAACAAGTTGTCTCATAAAGTTTCAGGATTGAAACTTAAGTTGATTTCACAATTAATAGTTACTTAAACGAATCCCCAAAACAATCAAATAAGGATGAGAATATAACCCTCTTTGGCCTCTCTTAGTTTTTCCTTACTTTTGGACATTATGATTGCACTCTCTACCTCTATTATCCTGGAGTAAGGCTTAAATAAGCTATTTATAAACATCTCTTTGTTTTACAATTCAAAATATTAATTGAACTGAATTAACTAGATTACTTCTATACTTATTAGATTACATCACACTAGCTAATTATATGACACTCTCATCCAAATAGGACTCTATTTGAAATGATTTATCTACATAATAACTAACGAGACAAGATATTACATTTAACTAGGAATGATACATTTATATCCATAAAAGACTCTACTACCTCCAGATGATCCTCCCACATAGCCTTTATCTTTTAAAATTGATGTATATTTATTGTGATCTTATCCACCATATTATCTAAGATCTCTTCTTGTTCTCTATCTATTAATGATGAGTTATCTAAGCCAAAAGCCTTTCATAACACACTAGTAGATAGTCTCCACACACAATCATGTATCTTCACATCTTTATAGAGATTTACACGGTTGATTTACATGGGTATGTAAGTCAAGACGCGAACCATAAAATTGTCTACGATCACTAAAAAACTCAAAATATGGTTAGACACTTAATGGGGGACAAAAGATGCAGCAAGTTACAACAACCTATATCATGTTAAGTAGCAGCAAATCTTTTCCTCAAGTCACCTATAATGAACTTGATCGAAATAGGTTGCCTATGCTTATTAATGAAATGTGAAAAAAACTTATAATTACACTGGAGAATCGAAGTATTATCTCTTATAAAATCTTTATTATAATAATTACCTAATATATGCAATACATTTTAATAGTAACATACAATGCTATATATGCTCAATAATAAACAATACATATCTAGGTGATTATCTAAAATATTTCAACCACTGTCACAAACAATTTCTAGAAGGAAGTCAAGATCTTTGGTTCATATAATTTTCACATTATCCTCTTTCATTTGATATAATAAAAGTATCATAATGTGTATTGCCTTTTCATTACATATTTGGAGTCTTTTAATAATGGGTTAACTGTCAAAAAAATCCCAAACATTCATCAAATTTTCAATTATAGTCCAAACTTTAAAAACTAACAATAAAATGCTCTATTGTTTTCCCGATGCCCTCAGTCATTGTTTGTTCTTCTAACGTCCCAAACTACTATTACATTGTATCAATAAGGTCGTCAGTGCTGTGTAATCTGATTTAGGTTATTTATAAACTTAACGAAAACGTTAAGGTCGGGCTATAATTGAAAAATTGAAAGTTTGAACATTTTATTGTTACTTTTTAAAGTTCGAGCTAGAATTGAAAAATTAAAAGTTTGGGTATTTTATTGCTACTTTTTAAAATTCGGGTTATAATTAAAAAATTGAAGAAAGTTTGAGCTTCTTTTTTGCAACTAACCCTTTAATAATTCCTTTACATAACTAAATCTTAATTAAATATATTTTAATTAATTTTCTTTACATATAATAAAAAATATTCTTGTAATTTAAACATGCGACAAGTAAAAAATTTTGAAATAAAAATTTATTATTTTCATTAAAATATATGAAATAATATTGTCATATTATTCAATTAACTATGGTTCTGTCTGATTTTGGTGAGGCTGAACGTTGCTGTTTGGATCCATGAAATTGTCGTCTTGAGTGAGAGAGTACCTGCAAAACAACACAAGGCACGTTGGGGGTTGATATCCGACAGGCCCCTCCGACGCTCAAGTTAGTCTTTTGATGAGGGTTTTGGTCGTTGTAAAACAGAGAGAATTAGGGTTCTAATGTCGTACCTGTATCATGGCGAAATAGTACCTTATATATGGAATGGATGCTAGGTTTAGGTCTTTACATATGCATGGGGGTTTCTGCGAATGGGTCGTGGACGCGTGGACCTGGGCCTGGGCCTAGTACGACCGACCTGACCATAAGCCCCCTACTCCTTGAGTCTGACCAAGGAGAAGGGTCGAAGGAGTACATAAGGATTGTGCAACTCGTCTGTAGGACAACTCGTGGTAGGCCCGATCGGTCGGACATTAATGCATAGTGTATGACAGGTCGCGCTAGGGTCGATCGGTTGAGTGCCCTGATCGGTTGGCATTGATGCTTATTGCATGATAGCTCGGACCAAGATAGATCGGGTGAACATCGACACTGAGCGCGTGAAGGCATTTGGTTTAATTATTACTGATGGCGCGTGCCCTCATGATTTTAGAATTTGAAGCGAACGTCTTTATGGCAACCGCTTGCAATTGCCACGTTCATCCTTTCAACCTGTTGCGCGCTCCGATTTCTAATTACCTAATTCCCTTCATTTTTTATTACGCCACGGTACGAGCTTGGGTTGGATTTTCTCCATGTGTCAAGCGTTGATTGGAACGTCCATTCGACTGATCTTCTATAAATACTCAGGATCGACAAACTACAGACTTTCTTCACGCTTGTTTTGTTCTCCGACTTTCATTTTGCTTTCATTTGTATCTTCTTGCCTACAGTCTCCGGAGCTTTCTTTCAACTGCCGTTCAAATTCCTAAACTCAATCACCAGCTAGGTACGTCCCTTTTCTTCACCTTTCCTAAAGATTCCTCTTCGTAAACATGTCAATCAGTCCTAGAAGTGGGGCTAGCCGTAGGGATGAAACCGTCGAGAGGGCCTCCCAACTAGCCGGGCAACCTGAAGTAGTGGTGGAAGTAGTGGCGGTGCCAGGGGTGAGAGGTGCCAGGGGTGAGAGGTGTTGAAGAAGTCTCGGTAGGTGAACGGAAGGATGGGCTGGTCGTGGAGGAGCCACCGAAAGACACAATGACCGTGGGAGAGTTGAATCGGTCGATTATTCGGAACAATATCCCTTTGTCTTGGGGACCTAGGCTGGCCTCCGAGGGCGAACGGATCCACAGTAACTTGGGAGGGTATTTTGCTGTTTATGACAGCTTCTTCTCGGTCGGCGGCATGAAGCTCCCGTATGCCCCGATCATTGACGAGGTGTGTGTCGCCTACCAACTGAGGTCGGGCCAAATTCCTCTGAATGGATGGAGATTCATTAACGGTTTGGCCTTACTATGCCATCAGTTCGACTGTCCTCCTTCTGTTGGCATCCTACGCCATTTTTTGAGAATGAATCAGAGTTCAAGCTCTGGGGACGGGATCTCTCAGCTGCAGTATAGAGATGTCCGATATCGCCCGGCCGGAACGGCTTCAAAAATTACCGCTTGACAGACGTAGTACTTTTTTGTGAGGCCTCCGGGATCTTCCTTTGAGTCCCAGTCGTGGAGATATCCTTTAGTCGAGCGATGGAACGACGCATCGAGCTTGTCTCTTACTAGAGAGGAGTGAGAGGTAGTCGATCGCATTAAAAGGCTCGGTCGGTATGACTTCGGTCATCTCATTCTGGGATATTGTGGGGGGGCCTCGGTCGATTCATTCCTAATCGACCCCCGCCCCAAATTAGCGGGCTAGGAGAAGAAACTGCCTCCTCTGGTTGACTCCTCGTGGTTGAACTATTTACTGTATTTGTAAGTATTGGTTTCGATTTCTAACTTATTTTTATTGATGTGCAGCCATGGCAAGGCTTGACAATTTCACCGGGTCCTCCCGTCTCCCTAAATCCAAAAGGTAGGCCAAGGGACCTAGAGCTTCTTCGAAGGTGAAGAAGCAAAGTAAGGAGGGAGAGGCCAGCGAAGGTGTCGTTTCACTAATGGAGTTAGGCCGATCTACAGTGTTATTGGCCCCTCCACCCGCTGAAGACCATCCTGGCGTGTCGGCGTCATTGCCGGTCTTGCCCATGAGTATGGACCGAGCAGTTTCGGAGGAGGAAGAAATGGAGCCTCCACTCAAAAGGAAGAGGACCGCTCAGAGTGCGGGTCGGTCGCCCATTCAGCAGGAGAGGGGATTTGGGGAAAAGCAAGCACCCTCGTCGGATAAGGGCAAGGGGAAGGAACGAGCCTCTAGTGGAAAACGATGGGAGTTCGCGATCAGTCTTGACAAGGCTGTGTCGCTTAAGGATGATAACGTGGCTCTGCACATTGCCCAGAAAGCTGTTCCTCCTGTGGACGAGAGGTTTTTGGAGACGCTGGACAATAAAGAGCTGATGGCTCGTCTCGTCCGCAGCTGCGTTAGGGATATGGCGTACGCCTCTGAGATGTATCAACGTCTTGATCAGTTCGAGGGAGTGAGGCAAACAGTGGATCGGGAGGTTCATAACCTTCTCGAGCAAGTTAATACTCTCAGAGCTGAACTTGCAGAGGCGAAGGAGGGGCAGGACATCTTGCGAGCTCAACTCTCTTTAGTCGAGGAGGAGAAGAAACTTTGGGAGGAGGAGAGGAGGGTTTTGAAAGCTCGACTTGCTATGAGGGAGGAGGAGAGGAGCAGGGTGATTGTGGCGAAGGACGAGTTGGCCAAGGAATGTAGGGACTTGGCCAAGGAATGTAAGGGCTTGAAGAGGAAGATAAAGATGGAGTAGGAGCTTCGATCAAAATTCCTTCAGGATTGTCATGCAGCGGTGAATGACAAACTGAGGGCCAAGGATAGACTGAAGGAGTTGCAAGGCTCCGTCATAGAGCAAAGGGTTGAGGCGAGCAAGCGATGGAAAAGGCGGTTCCTACATGAGGAGTGCTTAGAGTTCGCTTCCGACTTGACTCTTTCGGTCCTGAAGAATTGCCATGACGTATGTTTCCCTAACGGGTCGGTCGCTCCTCCATTCGAGGATTATGCCGAGCCGATGCTCCCTGCCGCTCTTGGCCTCTCTCTGGAGGAAGTGATGGAGATAGCCGAGGGAGAACGCACGTCGGTTCCAGATGAGTAACTGGACCTTATCTTGGACGAGGAGTACGAGCGATCTCACGGGGGTGACTCTCCGGTTCTTCCTGCGAACTCTGGTCCTACCTCGGCTACTTTGTCGAACTCCCCTTCTGCCGAATCAGCTGCTGGTCCTTCTGCTCCCCCCGAGGGATCAAAATGATTTTTCTCCCCTTTTCAATACTCATCTGATCGGGCTTGTGGCCAGAACGTTAATTCAAGGAAATAGAGTTCTTTTATTTTTCATTACCACCTTTATTTGTCGTGTTGAGACTGAGCGATCTTTCCAAATAGTATGGTCGATCGAGATGAAAGAACTCAGCCAAGCGATAGTGAAGTCGAGCGATCCGAGAATTTTTCTTGGCATCGCCTGGTCGACCGACGTAGGGGCCGAGCGATCCAAGATCTTGTCTTGGCATCGCCTAGTTCCAAGGATCTCGTCTTGGCAACCTGGCCGAGCGATATCGAGGCTGAGCGATCCAAGATCTTGTCTTGGTATCGCCTGGTTCCAAGGATCTCGTCTTGGCAACCTGGCCGAGCGATCCGAGTTTCATCTTCTCGGCATCGCCTGGTTCCAAGGATCTTATCTTGGCAACCTGGTCGAGCGATGGTCGAGGCCGAGCGATCGGTTGGTGGAATTTTCTCTTCTTTGCCAAATTTAATAAGACTTTTTCTTACCAAGAAATCTGAAAATCCCTTTATTGACGATGATAAGGGCGTGGGCCGTTAAAAAACCTGACTGGAAGGGTCAGGAAAAAGGTACCCATAAGTTGTGTACAATAAACGATAATAAACAAAGAAATGAGAACTAAAATAAAGCTTATCTACTGGTAGAACGCCCTCAGGTTTTGAGAGTTCCATGGCCTCGGTAGAATCTTCCCGTTCGCATCGTGTAGGATATAAGAGCCATGTCCGGCTTGCTTGATCACTTGATAGGGTCCTTCCCACGCCTGTCCGAACTTTCCAGGATGCTTTCCAGCCGCCTCGACTTTTCGTAGGACGTATCTGCCGACCTTTATGTCGCTCGGCTTTACCCTTCTATTGTAGAACTTTGTTGCTTTTTGCTTGATGGCTTCTGAACGAGCGGCTGCCCTATCCCTGTCTTCACTGAGAAGCACAAGTTCTGCCTGGCGGGCTTCATTATTCCACTCTTCTTCATAGCACAACACTCTTTGGTTGTGCAACACCACTTCTACTGGAACTATGGCTTCTGCCCCAAAGGTCATCCTAAACGGTGTTTCCCCTGTGGCTCCATTTGGTGTAGTTCTGTACGCTTACAATACTTCATCTAGTTTCTCTACCTAAGTCTTACGTCCATCTAAGCGCTTCTTGAGAGCACTCATTATCTTTTTGTTAGTGTTTTCTGCAAGACCGTTGCTTTGAGGGTGAGCTACTGAAGTAAATTGGAGCCTTATCTTTAGTTACTCGCAAAAATCTCTGAACTTATCGTTATCGAACTGTCGACCGTTGTTTGTAACCAACACCATAGGCAGAAGCGACTTAGTATGTTTCTTCTTACAAAATTTTCCACCTTCTACTCAGTAATTGTAGCGACCGCTTCCACTTCTACCCATTTGGTGAAATATTCCACTGCTACTACCAAAAACTTCTTCTTTCCAGGACCCAGAGGGAAAGGTCCTAGTATATCCATTCCCCATTGAGCAAAGGGGATAGGATGGCTCACAATTTTTATCCTCTCGATCGGCTGGTGAGACAGGCTACTGTTTTTCTGGCAAGCCTCACATCGGTCGACTTTCTCTTGGCAGTCTCTCTTCATTGTCGGCCAGTAATACCCCTGTCTAATAAGTCTATGAGCCAACATTCTGCCTCCTCTGTGATTTCCACACATTCCTTCGTGGACTTCGGCCATTGCCTGCTCTGCCTCTTCTTCGCTCAAGCATCGTAGTAGTGGCCAGTCATAAGATCGCTTGTACAAGGTGCCATCAACGACCGCATATTCGGTCGCCTTTATTCTTAGTTTCTTGGCCTCCAAAGTTTCTTCCGGTTGTGTTCCCTCGAGGAGGTACCGTCTGATCGGTTCCATCTAACTTGATCGCTTGGTATTTGCGTCAAGGACTTCCTTGGCTTTCTGAATGCTAGGCCGGTCTAGCCGCTCGACCAAAATGTTATTTTTTGCATCTTGATCGGAAGCCATTTTGGAAAGTGCATCTGCCTTAGCATTTTGAGCCCGTTCTATCCTGCTGACCGAGTATTGCTCGAAACTACTCAATTCCTACTTTACCAACTCCAGGTACTTGATCATGCTGCTCTCCTTGGCCTCGTACTGCCCAGTGACTTGACCAACCACTATTTGGCTATCGTTGTACACCTTTAGATGCTTTACCTCCATCTCTTTTGCCAATTGGAGGCCGGCTATCAGAGTCTCGTATTCTACTTCGTTATTGGAGGCTCTAAATTCTAACCGAAGAGCATATTCTACCTTTTCTTCCTGGTGCGGGCTGATCAATACCACTCCTGCTCCACATCCCTCAGCATTGGACGACCCATCAACAAATAGGCTCCAGGCAGGGCGTTGCTCATCCTGCGAGTCAGGTTGACTCATTTATGCAACGAAGTCCGCCAGCACTTGGGCCTTGATCGTCGTCCGAGGCTTATATTGTATATCAAACTCCCCCAGCTCTACCGCCCATTTTATTAATCGCCCCGAGGTCTCAAGCTTTTGGAGGCACTACCTGAGGGGTTGGTCGGTCCATACCTCGATGGTATGACTCTGGAAGTAGGGCCTTAGCTTCCGCGTCGCAGTTATCAAGGAGAGAGCCAGCTTTGTTATGGGCGCATACCGTGTTTTTGGTCCGTTCAGCACCTTACTGATGTAGTAGATAGGGCGTTGCTCATTTCCCTCCGATCAAACAAGGACTGCGCTGATCACTCCCTCCGTGACCGCCAAATACATAATCAGACTCTCCCCCTCAACCGGGCTCTGCAAGATGGGTGGACTAGTCAGATACTGCTTCAAGTGTTGAAATGCTCTTTTGCATTCATCCGGCCATTGGAACTGGGTCACATCCGCTTTCCTCAAAATTTTGAAAAACGGGAGGCACTTGTCCCCCATCCTGGAGACGAATCTGCTCAAAGAGACTATCCGACCGGTCAGTATCTGAACGTCTTTCAAGCACCGCGACGAGGGCATTTGGACGATAGCTTCGATCTTTTCTGGATTAGCTTTAATCCCCTGCTGAGTAATCATAAACCTCAGGAATTTTTCGGATGCCACACCAAAGACACATTTTTTCGGATTCAGCTTCATCTGGAATTTATTAAGGGTCTAGAAGACTTCTTTGAGATCTTCCACATGCTCAGCGGCCGTCTTACTTTTGACCACCATATCATCCACATAGGCCTCAACTGATCGACCGATCTGTTTCTTAAAAACTTCCATGACGAGCTGCTGATAAGTGGCCCCTATATTCTTCAAGCCGAACGGCATTACTTAGTAGCAATACGTGCCCTGATCAGTTATAAAGGCTGTCTTCTCTTCGTCTTCGAGACTCATTTGAATATGATGGTAGCCCGAGAAAGCATCCAAGAAGCTGAGAAGTTCATGCCCTGACGTGGAGTCTACCAGCTGATCGATTTTGGGCAAAGGGAAGCTGTCCTTTAGGCACGCTTTGTTTAAATAGGTGAAGTCAATGCACATTCTCTAATTTCCGTTTTTCTTCTTCACAAGTACGAAATTGGCCAACCATTCAGGGTATTTGACTTCTGAACGAACCCAGCACTAAGCAGCTTTTCTATCTCCATCTCAATCACCTCCCGCCTCTCTTTGCTTTGCCACCGCTTCTTCTATCTAACTGGCTTGCAATCTTGTCGGATACCGAGAGAATGCGATGCGACCGATCGAGAAATTCCAAGCATATCGCTCGGTACCTAGGCAAAAATCGATCTGTTTTCTACCAAGCAATCCGTGATTTCTTTGACTAGGCCCTTCTGAAGCTCAGAACCTAGATTTGTGAACTTGGAACGGTCTGCTTCGTCCAATATGACCCGTTGCGTTTCTTCAACGGGGTTCATTCTCTCCGTTTCTTCATCAGCTCTCACTTCAAGAGAGCTCGTCAAGACTACCGCCCCGTCTAGTGTCTTTGTTTCCGCTAAGTAGCATTCCCTAGCGATTCTCTGCTGACCCCTGACAACGCCGATTCCATGGGGCGTTGGGAACTTCATTGCTTGGTAGTAGGTGGAGACAACAGCTCTGAGGGCGTTTTGAGTGGCTCGTCTGATTATCGCATTGTACGCCCCTGCGAATTTCACAACCAGGAACTCAACGTCCTTTTTTATCTGACACAGCTTTTGTCCGAATTTTAATTTCAAGAAGACTCGGGCAAAAGGGTAGGCTGATGCTCCAGTTATCCATTTGATAGGTCCTTCTATAGGCAGTAGTCGATCCTCTGGTATCTCCATCTGTTTGAAGGCATCATAATACAATAGGTCGACCGAGCTGCCCGTGTCGATCATTACCCGTTTTACCTCGTTTCCCTCCATGTTCAGATTTACTACGAGCGCGTTATCATGAGGACAACTAACACCATTTAGATCAGATTCGTCGAACGATATCATCCCATCGTTCTGCTTCTTTCTCTTGGCCGCGAGTCTTCACCGACCTGCCTAACATACCTTTTTCTTCCTTTAACGGTGGACCCGCCTGCTGCGCTACCACCAAAGATCATGTTAATGACCCTAACCGGTTGGTCATCTTGTTGTCCGGTGTTTCTGTCGCCTCTTGCCCTGGCCTCTTGCCCTGGATTGTCCTCTCGCTTCGCGTCGATCGTCAGTATTTCCATTCTGCCTCCCTCTATTCCTATCGTTTCGCCTTCAAGGCTGTCGCCAGTTATCGGACCGACCGATCTTATTCTCATTGTCTCGTTCGGCATTCTTTTCGTACTTCAAAAATCAACCCAGCCTTCCCCTTTGGATAAGGAGTTCGATTTCTTTTTTCAAGTCCAAGCAATCCTCAGTGTCATGACCGATGTCTCTATGAAAGCGGCAATACAAATCAGGGTCTCTCTTCTTAGGGGAGTCTTCAACTTATTGGGTTCTCGGAGGGGTTCCCCATCTGCTCTCATGGCCGCCAATACTTTCGCATATCGCCTGTTGAGCGGGGTGAAGGACTCTCGTCGATGCCCCTGTCGATCGGTTGGATTTCTCCAGCTCGACTGATCCTTCTGTCGCTTGTGGGAATCATCCGTTCTGCCGTTCGGCCCGCGATCGTCTACTCTACGTTTCGTGTTTTTCAATACTTCCTCGAGCTGGATATATTTGTCCGCTCGATTTCTTATCTCTTGAATAGACTGGGGCTGATCGAGGGCCAGTGATTTCTTAAACTCTTCATCCCTTGTATTGCTCATTAGTACCGCCAACATGGACGAGCAAGTGAGGTCGGGGACTTCGACAGCTTCGTTGTTGAACCGAATGATGAACTCCCGTAAACTTTCGTTCCTTCCTTGAGTCAACTGCATCACTTCCAAGGCAGTCTTCTGCGGTCGTTTACTTGTGGCGAACTGGTTGAGGAATAGCGACTTAAAGTCCTCAAAACAAGTGATGTAGCTCGGAGGTAAACTGTTGAACCATCGCCAAGCTCCTTCTTGAAAGGCTATGCAGAAAGCCTTACACTGAATGGCGTCGGGGACGCAATGTAGGTTCATCATCATTGGAAGTCTTTGCAGTAGTCGAGGATCGGTCTTTCGAGATATTTTCTCGGCGTTTGTATTTTGGTGTCAGCCGCTGGGAGACTATCCAAGATTGTCGGGATGAAGGGAGAGCTATATTGTGTTGATGGATGATGAGGACGGGAATTCACGGCCGCATTGATCCGATCGTCCACGATTTTTTCTAGAGCTTCAGCAGAATGACGATCAGCCATCATACCAATCTACCGCGCGTGTGTCCGTTGTTCTACCGAGGGTAAAATTTGTCGAATCAATAGATCAGCCGCCTCCTCGATCTGTTTTCGGGTGAGGGAGGTTTGTTGTAGTGCAGGAGGATTTGCATCTAGGGGGTGCTAAAAATTCGGATGCGTATTGGTTTTAGCATTGTCCTTCAAGACTACGCTCTGTTCTTCTTGATCTGGGTTCTGAGGTGGTGACTGCTTATTCGGGTGCGAGGATTGTGTACGAGAATCATGATGTACCGGCGGGAGAGCGGCAGGTAATTGCAAACCCATCCATCAGTATCGCAAGCGTCAAGAATGGCGACTATGTCAAGGTTAGGCGCCATTGATCGATTTGAGTGGTTCGGACATGGTGTCCGATCTTAAAGCCACGATGGGCGTCGATTGATTCACTGATTTTGGTGAGGTTGAATGTTACTGTTTGGATCCATGAGATTGTTGTCTTGAGTGAGAGAGTACCTGCAAAACAACACAAGGCACGCCGATGGTTGATATTCGGCAGGCCCCTCCGACGCTCAAGTTAGTCTTTTGGTGAGGGTTTTGGTCGCTGTAAAACAGAGAGAATTAGGGTTCTAATGTCGTACCTGTATCATGACGCAATAGTACTTTATATATGGAATAGATGCTAGGTTTAGGTCTTTACATAGATCTTTACGTATGCATGAGGGTTTTTGGGAATGGGTCGTGGACGCGTGGGCCTGGGCCTAGCACGACCGACCCGACCAAACTATATATACTTTAATGAATTAAAATATTATAAATAATTAAAGTCTTAACAATATTATCTTAATCCCTGCAAACTGCATTGTTAAAAGTATATTCCTAGAAGTAAGTTTCCCTCGTCCTCCTATCCAAAGCATTTGGGCAATATATTTACTCTTCCACGAAGCGAAGCTCAATAAACTAAACTAAAACTGTCGTATTGAAGTTACTCGATGCAAGTTTAATTTGATGTTAGAAAATTAAGAATACTTTGCCATCTAAATTAAAGTTTTCTTTGACGATTCGATGAATATTTATTTCTAGTGTAAATGGAGAATAGAGTGACCATGTTTTGGATAAATAAGCATACCCAACATTTAAATAATATTTTTAAGTAAGTTATTAATAAGTTAATTATTTAAAACTTATAAATATAATATATCTTTATTTTATTTTTTATATTATTAAAATATAAAATAGTCTTATCATAAAGTATTATTTGTGATTTTTAAATTAATAAACAAATGAAATGAATACTGCCGAGACCCCCGTTCAAATTTCACGGACTTGGTTATGTATGACGTTTGGAAAAATGTACACTTGCTCAATTTGCCAATGGGTCCAGTCCAACAAGAGTCAAGACCTAAACTCCCAACTCCAGACATTCCGACATCACAAGTCAGAATGTCGCAGGTCATAAAATGTCCACTCAAAGCAGCGAAAAGCCCAAAAATCCCTACACCACCTGATCATCCTACAACGGAGAATAGTCAATCACTGATCACGCACACCAACTCCTTTTATTGGTCCCTCACGACCTAATCCACTTTTCCAACCCGCAGGGGATCATTCCTCTTTCTCTTTATACCCAAACTTGGCTTAGAGTATTTGACTGTAGTCTGTGTCGAATCAAAACGTAGCAACACTTCTGAAACTAGTAGTGGAAGCCATCAAAACATCCAAAAAGCTCTCAATTTTGTATCTTTTAGTCTTCCCTCTCTCTCTCTTTGATTTCATTCTCTCTGTCTTTGCCTTTCCCTTTCCCATTTCCCAATTCAAATTAGACCTTCAGTTTCAAATAATCCCATTTTCAGGCATACCGAAAAGAATAGCACCATCATGAGCAAAACCAAAACTTGGGGTTTAGTTTACGTGGTTAAGATTAGATTTTTAGTTCATCGAGAGTAGAGAACAGTGGTTTCTATTGTTACTTCAGTCGGTGAGATCTGTTGAAGAGTAAAGTTGCGAGCTTTTGATAATGCCAAGGCATAGCAGAACTGGGATTGATGAGTTGCTTCCTGGGAAAATCCGAAAACGAGGTTGTTCCTCATCGGCTTCGTCCTCGTCGTCGATAATTCAGAATTACAGGTTCAAAAGGGCGATTCTAGTGGGGAAGAGAGGTGGATCTGGTACGCCTGTGCCAACGTGGAAGCTGATGGGGACTATACGGACGCCATCATCGGCGTTGCGGGCCGTTGAGTCGCCGAAATATGCGCCGTCGTTGAACGGCGGAAAGGGTAAGCAGCAGCAGCTGCTGCAACAGCCGGTGTCGGCAAGGAAGCTGGCGGCGACGCTGTGGGAGATGAATGAGATGCCTTCACCGAAGATGAAGGAGGAAGGGATGAGAGGGTTAGATGAGAGGAGGTTGAGGAGAGAGGCTAGGGCTAGAGAAAGAACGAGATCGGTGAATTCAGGTTCTTTGCCTCCTCATTTGTCTGATCCGTCTCATAGTCCTGTCTCTGAGGTGGGTTTTCTTTATGTTTTTCTTGTTATTGATGTTTGGTCTGGTGTGCAGTTCATGGTCATGGATCAATTGTAACGTTGTTGTAGTGCTGTGTGACAATTTGTGTTTGTTTTGTACTTTTGGTGTTTCCAATTGTTTTGTTTGCTGACGCTCCTTAGTTTTGAAAATTGTGTTTCCTTGATAAATTTATTGCTTCAATGCGTTTCCTTAATATATTTAGTCTTGGATGTAACTACACATGGTGCCATATTGTGTTTGTAAATTATCGTATGCTGAGTAGCATGTGAATTGGAATATTTAGTTGGTATTTAAAGCTTGAAGCTGTTGCCACTAAATACAAGTTAACCTTTTGCATTCTAGTTTGTGTTAGTTTATGCTATTAGTCTCCGAAGTAGCTTTTCTTTGTCTGGTAAGGATATTTAGCCATGGAATCATAAGCTGTGATGGTTTGGATTAATGAACTGAGTGACAATTGTGTTAGGTTTGGCATTGTTAGTTTATCTAATGTTTCATTTGTTTCTTGACTTCATTAAGTTTTGAAATTATGTTTGTATATTTATTTTCTTTTATTTGAAATGAAGTTAAGCCATTAGAACTCCTTCTCATATATATTTTTTTTCTAGAGGATTGATCGATCTGGAACGGGAAGTCGCCATAGAAGAGTGCCTTCTAACTCCCAAAGGCTTAGGCTTCTGGATAATACTGTTGGAGCTTTTGACTCCATTAGCAATGGAAGCTTAATGGAGGTACACTAGATCTAAATGGACTTGGAGTTTCATGGCCCCAGCTTCTTAAAAAATGTTCCTATTTTCTATTCTTTCAAAGAGTAAAAACTCTTGGCTTCTTACATCTGTACTCTTCTTTTATTCCTCTGTGTTTTGACTTATTGGAAAATTGAATTAATATTCTCATTTATACATAATCAAGCAAAATAATTATGAAGTTCATGTTTCCATTTATATGTTCATAGTCGGGAACTCGACTCTGAAATTCCTAAAGCTTTTCCAAAGGATGACAGTTACATGAATTTTCAATGTAATTTTAGTACATGACCCAAGAAAAGTATAAGAAGGTAACTTGTTTTAAGTAATTTCTCCATGATTCTGTGTTCTGTCTCTAGAAATTATTTTCTTTCTGAAAATTGCATTTAATCGCACCCTTTTATTGTGTAACACACTGATCAGATTACCTTTCATTGTTATTATTTGAATATTGTGCATTTTTATCGCTTCATCTTCTTCTTCTTCTTTCACATGAGTCTTCCCTTTTATACATTAGATCTTTGGTTTTTTTCTCTGTATGTCTTATTATACCTTCCTTACATTCTTTATGGGGGAAAGTTGTCCTTCCTTTTCCCTTGTTGTCTTCCCACCTGCATGCTTTTGGGTAGAATTACAAGATGTTAATGCTTATTTTTAAATATTACTGTGGAGATGTGGATGTATTCATTTTCAGTATCTTTGGTTGTTTGACCTACCTTTGCCATAATTATGCAGATTGAGACAAGATCTCGAGCACAAACTCCTTCTGGATCTAGTATTGGGGTTAAGAATCGGTTGAAGGATGTCAGCAATGCTCTGACTACATCCAAAGAACTGCTGAAAATCATCAACCGTGTATGGGGTACTGAGGATCGGCCTCCCTCCAGCTTATCTCTTATCTCTGCCTTGCATGCAGAGCTTGAAAGAGCTCGTTTGCAGGTTAATCATCTTATCCAGGAGCAGCGCTCAGATCAAAATGAGATTAACTATCTGATGAAGTGCTTTGCTGAGGAAAAGGCAGCATGGAAAAACAAAGAACAAAAAGTGGTTGAGACTGCTATTGAATCTATTGCTAGAGAACTTGAGGTAGAAAAGAAGCTAAGAAGACGGTTTGAAAGCCTGAATAAGAAGCTTGGCAAGGAATTAGCTGAAAGTAAGTCTTCACTGGTGAAGGCTGTGAGAGAACTTGAGAACGAGAAAAGAGAGAGAGTTGTAATTGAGCAAGTATGCGATGAATTAGTGCATGATATAGGTGAAGACAAAGCCGAAGTTGAAGAATTAAAGAGAGAATCAGCAAAACTTTGTGAAGAGGTTGAAAAAGAAAGGGAGATGATGCAGTTGGCTGATGTGTTACGTGAAGAACAAGTCCAAATGAAACTTTGTGATGCTAAATATCATCTTGAGGAGAGAAATGCTGCTGTTGACAAGCTCAGGAGTCAACTTGAAACTTTTCTGGGAACAAAAAGAACCAAAGAAAAAGGGCGCAGTTCTTTCAATCATCTAAATGATGAAGAGGTTGCATCTTATTTAAATAAAGCTCGCATGATTTCTCAAAGGCACGATGCTATTCTGGAGGATGGAGAAGTGGAAGATGGGTTGGAATGTGAGGAAGACATAGCAGAAAATGATCTTCATTCCATAGAATTGAATGCAGATAACAATGGTAAGAGCTATAAGTGGATATATCCTTCTGGCACCCCTCGTGATTCAGTGAATGTAGCAATTGATCAAGAAACCAAAGGGAGGAAGTCCACGTCTGGTAAAGTATCTAGGAGAAGTACTTCTCTTCAGAGGAGCATATCAGATGGAGTTGACTTGGGCATTTCAAATGAGAGGCGCCCAAGTTCAGGAGATGGGCTAGATTGGGGAAGACTTTCTGAGCTTGAGAGGTCATTGCAAGGGAAAGGTTATGGCGATCAAATGCATGGATATCAATCGGTGAAAGGTCTTAGGGAGTATTTGTTGTCTGGTTCAAGAGTAGATTCTCCTCGAGGTTATGCAAGTCCTTCACGACATATAGGACAACTTCGGTCTGCAAGAGATCCTAATGATTCAGCTCTAGAAAGACCTCCTATGGTGCCTGGAAATAACACAAAATCAAGGCTATTAGATGCCATAGGCGAGGGGCTGAATATAAGAAAGTCCAAGCGGTGAAAATGCCTGAGAGTAATTCTGAGTTGTGATTAGCTAGTGTCCTAATGTATGGAAAGTTAGGCATTATGAAGTAAAACCCTTTTGCTGATGAATGCTTTTCTAGGGGTTCTTAGAACTTGCTCTAGCTGCAGTTGTGGCTGCTTGACATGCATTAAACTTTTGGACTGCTGTGTTGTGTTTACTGTTTATAGAGTTGCTGCCGACAAAGCAAATGTTGTACCTATCCTGCAAAGTTTGTCATGTACAAATTCTTCCGGCATAATTGAGATTGATTTGCTAGAAGCTCTCAAGATTTGGTCTTTTTTTAACTGCTCTTTCGTTTTTTGATGAATTACATTAGCCACCAAGGTGATGAGCACTGTGCTGTACTGTACTGGTTAGAAAATTGTCCGGTATTTGCTTATACTGTACCGGGTATAATAGACTAAAATGTAAATTGTAAAAATTTAAGGATTAAAATTAAAATATTTAAATTTATATAAAACGTCATCTTCTCCTTTGCCCAAGAAATCCAACAAACCCACTTCCTTGACTTATCACTAGTGAAGCAACGGAGATACATTTTAATCATTCAGTTGACTATCTCGTTTTATCCATCTGTTTGAGGATGATAAGTTGATAAGAAATTTGATTGGCCTCCTGTAGATGGAATAGTTCCTTCCAGAAAGAACTTGTAAAAACAGGATCTCGATCGCATGCAATAGATTTTCGCAACCTATACAATTTGAATTTGTTATTAAAAAATGCTTCAGCCGTTGAGGTTGTTGTATAAGGATGTGAGATGGGAATAAAATGAGCAAAATTAGATAAATGATTCATCACCACAAAAATTACAAACTTGCCTCTAGAGTTAGGTAGTCCATCAATGAAATCTATGGAAATATCCATCCAAGTTTGAGATGAATTTGAAAGTGGTTGTAGCAATCCTGCTGGCGTAGTGTTCTCCCATTTTTGTTGTTGGCATGTCTCATATTAATAAATTTGAGTCTTGACATTTTTACTTATTTTTTTCCAATAAAAGACTGACTTGATTCGATGGAGAGTCTTATGATACCCTTCATAAGTGTTGGAGTGGAATTCCTTTAAAATAATGGGAATCAATGGAGAATCTTTCAACAAGAAGATTTTATTTTGTCCCAAAGCTTCACCTTCTTAAATATTTTGCACAAGTTTCTGCAGTTTTGAATTGGTTGGATGGTGACTACCCATTGTGGAAGCGGTGTTGAAAAAGCTATGAGCTCTCCTTGTTCTTCTTTTTTAGACAAAGTATCTGTCATTACATTATCCTTCCTAGACTTGTATTCAATCACAAAGTCATAACCCATGAGGAGAATCAATCATTTTTGTTGAGTATAAGTGGTAATTTTCTATTCCCACAAATATTTTAGACTTCTTTGATCAATCTTAACAACAAGTTTTTAACCCAGCAAATAATATCTCTAACGTTGCACTGCAAGCATTAAAGCCAACATTTCTCTTTCATAAGTAAATTGTTGGAAAATCCCTTAGGCTTGTGGATTCCTACGAAATAAATGATCAAAAACTAGGTTTTAGATAAATTTGATTATGATATTTAGAGTTTGATTTTTGGAATCAGTTTAGAGATATTATTGTGATAGCTATCAAATAAAATATATTTTATTTTATTCTGATTTAGATTAGATGTGATCTAGTTTTTGAAAAATTTTTTTGAAGAGCAAAATACTCAAATTCTCATTAATGATGATAAAACTTACTCAGAAACTGATGAGTAGAAACCCAAATCCGTAGATGTGCAAAGCGAATAGATAATCGAGCTAAAGAATGAGCACGTCTATTGGTTTGCCTACGAATCCACCTATAAGAAATATTCGGTAGCGATAATAACAAAGGCTTATAATCACAATAACAGTACCCAACTCGGAAAGATCAAAGTCCGGTGAGCTAAGTGTGAAAAATAAAATTTGAGAATCCATAAAAATAGTGCCACCGCCTTCAATGTGCTGCTGTCTTAGAATTTGCAAGGATTGTCGAAGTGCTAGTGCTTCCGCAATCAAGGGATCCGCACCACCAACATAATGACCAGAAAAAGCTCTAATAAACTCTCCCTCAGTGCTCTCCAACACTGCTCCAAAGCCAAGCTTACTTTCACGATTGAATACCGCTCCGTCAATGAAAAATTGCCAACCGTTATTATTGTTGTCCGTCGGAGAAGAAGATGAAAAACGCTGCAATAATCTACTTGTTGATGAAGAAGAAGCTGACGCAAGTAACCTAGAATGATTCCAAAGCGCCAAGAAATTTAGAGCTTCCAAATGCGTTGTGTAGCATGTTGTATTTTTGTGAGACCAAAGCATATTATTTCTTGCCATCCAAATGTGTCTTGCATAAATCACAAATTTTTGGATTTGAATTTTGTCACCACCCTTGAGTACCTGCAAGAAGAAATTAATAAAAGAAGGGTTAGTGTCCTCCTCCACAAACCTGCCTTGCCTCCAGACTCCACGAGCTTTACAACATGCCACAAGAACATGATTCACATCCTCCTCCTCACCACACCATGGACACCCTAAATCAACCTCAACTCCTCTCCTCTTTAACCTCTCTTTGGTTGGTAAAATATTCCGCAAAGCACGCCACATAAATTCCTTATTTTTTGGTGAGACTTCTAACTGCCAAAATTTTCTCCACCAATCTCCCTCAACTACCTCCCCACTCCCCCTAATCAAACGCCATGCTACATGATACCCCGATTTAACACTATATTTCCCTTTCTTATCCCAATGCCACAATAGATGATCTTGACAAGCATGTAAAACCTATTTTATTTTTTCTCTTCTGCTTTATGCACGTACCTATGCGCTATGCATATCTCAACCCTAGAATGATCTAATCTCACCTCTCTTCTTGATTTTCTTTTTTCTTTGTTCTCTTTCTTTTCTTTTCTGATTTCTGTTGGTGGGGTTATGGAGGATCACTTTTCATCTTTAGCCTTATCTGATGAAGAAGACGACTGTATTAAAATTGTTGGTCCTAACCAATCTCAGGCTGTTGTGTTTCAATTCTGTATGGTGGGCATGTTTATGAAATACAGTAAGATTCACTTCAAATCTATGCAGAATACGTTAACCGATATTTGGCATCCCTTGGGAGGGGTGGATATTAGTGATATGGGAGCTAAGCATTATCTGTTTCGTTTTTTCAATCAAGTCGATTTGGATCGGGTTCAGGAGGGTTCTCGGGTTTTTAATAACCACTTGCTGGTGTGGAAGGAGATAGGTGAAAAGGATGATCCATTGCTAATCCCATTGACCCATTCTCCTTATTGGGTTCAAGTGCATGATTTCCAACTGGGTTTTATGTCCCAGGAGATGGCGAAGCTAGTGGATAATTTTGTTGGAGAATTTTTGGAATATGATGCAAAAGTTTTCCAAGATTATGATAAGGAGTCATACATGAGACTACGGGTGTTGATAGATATTAGGAAGCCATTGAAAAGAAGAAAAAGGTTAGCGGAAGATAATGGTGATATGTTCTATGTCAAGTTTCGATATGAAAATCTCAAAACGTTTTGTTATTTGTGTGGT
This sequence comes from Erythroxylum novogranatense, assembly GCA_029891385.1. Lineage (NCBI taxonomy): Eukaryota > Viridiplantae > Streptophyta > Magnoliopsida > Malpighiales > Erythroxylaceae > Erythroxylum > Erythroxylum novogranatense. Next base: position 82,979,803 of record CM057231.1, on the reverse strand, counting down.
ATTATCGATCACACCGATAAGTTTTGTGAATTGCGATTGTACAAAAAGCCAGAGGAACTAATTCCAGCATGGGATGAATCTCTTCGAGCACTGCCTTACCGGAGGAGACAACTGACCAGCAGTTGGATCCGTACTATGGAAAGCACAGAATCTAGCGGTAATGACGGAATTTCATACAGGGCAGTAAATGAGAATCAATCAGCTTTTATGGCAATGGATTTCCGTAATAAGTTGTTTAGCGGTCACCTAGGGAGTATCCCACCTAGTCAAAGAAATAGTATGGACTGTGAGGGAGGATTAAGTGAAAACGACCCTCTAAACAAGCCCAAAGACATCAAGAAACGACAACGTATTACTAAAATCTCAGCTCATGCAGTTTCCATGCACAATAAGGATTCTCCATCGAGCTCTAACTCAGTTCTTTCATCAACTGGGCATAATGAAACGGCTGATCCCGCGAGACAGGATAGCCGACTATAATGAATATCTTAAGCTGGAATTATCGGGAGTTAGGTAACCCTGGCGCGGTACGGGCACTCAGTGATCTCCTTTTTACCTATAGACCTATGATTGTTTTTCTTATGGAGACACTAGTGCAGCGGAATAAAATGGAGGAGGTTTGTCGTTTGGTTCGCTATAATAATTGTTTTACAGTGAATTGTATTGGTAGGAGTGCGGGTTTATGTTTATTGTGGAAGAAAGAAGTTGATGTTTCTGTTAGGGGTTTCTCGAGTAATTTTATTGATGCTACTGTGATTTTTCAGAATAATAGTTGGCGATTGACTGGTTATTACGACTTTCCTGAGAGTTCTAGACGTCATGCTTCATGGGATTTGCTTCGTGATTTGTCGAGCAGAGACTCAAGGCCATGGTTGTGCTTAGGAGATTTTAACGACTTATTGACGGAAGAAGATAAGTTGGGTGGTGCTGCTGTTCAGAGACATTTCATCAACGGGTTTGCCAATGCTATTTCAGATTGTGGGTTGAGCGATGTTCCTTGGGAAGGGTTGTTAGAGTAGTGCCCTAAAGGCAATCCCCTTTAGCGCATTTTGTTCATATTCATGTATAGACGTTATGAATAAATAAAGCAAAGGCATTTTCATTTATTTGATATTCATTTTATTATGAATTGATAGTGATCTTTAATCAAATTTATGAAGTCCATGATATATGACATAGCATGAAGGAAATTATGATGTGATCATACTACTGAGATTCCTATCATGTGTAATTATGTCAGTATCTAAATTATCCCTAGTCATAGGATTAACGAGACTGGACATCGTTAATCCGGATAGACTAGCACATGTCAAATGTCTTGATTGGATCAGCGGTGGATCTCGTAAAGCTGTAAATATTGAGATATTTAGATTTGACATGTGGATGCTTACTAGTGGTAGTAAGTACATTGGATGACACGCCATGAGATCATCACATGGATGTACTATTCAAATGTCAGTGATAATCTCATCATAGCAATGGTGCAAGTATCCTTAGACTTGAGGTACTCAAGGATATCTTGGATACTGATTCTGTACTTTGACTCCATTCCTTGTTGCCTTTCAGAGGTCGCTCATAGGGTGGTGATTGGGTATAGCTTGAGGTATTCGAAGGTAATTGAGTAGCCAATAGAGGATTCACCATACGTGATAGCGAAGAGATACCCATGGCCTCTTATCGGGATCATTACTTTGAAGTCTCTGGCGGAGACATACATATGTCATGAAGATGGTCTTCGTGGACGTATAAAGTAATGAGTCTAGGGCGAGATCTAATTACACTTGGACTAGATTTGATTTAATCAGTCTAGTAAGAGTTGACACATTGCCCATACTCAAACCAAGTGGGGTATAGCATGGTGAAAGGACGAATTGCGCGGTAATTGTCTATGGAAGGGTTCGTGATATGGTTTCATTAGTCAAACCAATTACTTTCCGGTCAATTGGGGGTCGTGATGTGTTCTAGATACCGCTCATGACTTGCTCAGATTAAGTGTTAATCTAAGTGGCCAACATAACCGGGAACCTAATGGGTCACACGCATTAGAGTGACTCGGAGAATCTGTAAAATAGTTTCGGACAGAGATCCGATATCTGGAGAGCAATAGGATTAAATGGATCCCGATGAGATTGGGATATGTCCCGATGAGATCGCGACATCGACATTCTTGAAAACCGTTTCGGTGATTTTTTACGCGGGGCCCTGATAGGCGGTAGGACCGACCCGGTGTGGATGGACCACTTCAGCAATTATATATATTAATTAATTAATTAAATAATTAATTAATATATATATAATTATGCATTTACGTGGAATGGGAAGAGGAAGCTTGAAACTTCTTTATTTTGATGAGTCATCACTTTCATTAAATGCAAAATGACAAAATCAAAAGTGGATTGATGAGTGATGCTCGTATGGATGGGATAAAAGAAGAGAAAAGAGTTTCTCTCAAGTCTTTTGGAAGACTACCATCGTGAATGAAGAGAAGAAGCAAAGGTTTTGAGAAAACCATCTTCTCCATCGTTTTCTTCATCTCCTCTTTCAAGGTTTTGTCATCTCCTCCATAGATCCAAGCTCTCCAAGAACAAGGTTAGTGCTAGCACACTCCTTACCTTGTTCTAGCTATTCCCGGTCAAAAGAGTTTGTCCCGGTTGGGTTTTCCGACCTCTGCGTGGATCTGGTTAGAGGCGGTCTCCTTTGGTCGTTATGGTTTGATTGTGTATACATACACATGGATCCTGGCTTTGGGAATGTCCGGGACTTAAAATTTTAATTCCGCACCCTGGACATGTGATGCCCACCCGGGATTTTCCTACAGTGGTATCAGAGCCACTTGTGTTGTATAAACAGTTAAAAGGATAACTAGGTCGGAGTTCCTTTGAGAATTGAGCTGTGTTGCATGCTACTTCTGTGCAATTTCGAATCTGTATAGAATTGGGGTTTTGAAATTTTCTGCCATAGACTTGCTCATAAGATGTTTCTGAATGTGTCTATGAAAGGAAAATTTTATCGATGCCGATTGATAAGGTTTTGCTAATTTAATTCCCTTAGTTTCGGATGCTGTCTTGTTGAGCGTTTCTGAAACAGCTATGCTTGTAAATTCGAGAATAAATTCTAGAAAATCGTTTTCGGATTGGTTTTCACCGACACGTCCCTAAGATGTTTGTGAATGTCTCTGTGGATAGAAAAATGTTTTCAAGGTGATTTACTATTTATTTCCGAATTTCTTGTATGCTGCTGGGAATGTCTGTGCTGAAGAACACAGATTCTGGTTTGGCTAGATTGCTGAGGTTCAATGAGTCTTTGTTGGAAATAAATCCTAAAAATTCATGGAGCATGTTGGGAACATGTTTTAACCTCTGTAATTTTCTCAGCATTTATTGAAAATGTTTCAATGATCATTTTGAGCAAAATGCATAGCTTGGCAGTTTTGAGAAACATGCTGGGGCTGTTTTGTTTGGAATGATTGGTTGTGTTATTCTCATTTCCAATGCCTTGAATCATTTTTATAGTGAGTAAAAATGTGTTATGTTGATGTGGTATGCATGCCAAGATGAGATTCTTGAATTTAGGGTTTCCAATAATTTTTGGATGTCGATTAGGTCACTTTAGAGTCTCGTTAGCTTATTAGTTATCTTAGTTATTTTGGCCGTGCAATTTGTGTGACAAGTGCAAGTAATTTTGATAACGTGTAACCTACCTAGAGATCCTTAGCATGATTATTTGGTGTCCTTGAATTATATGGAAATCAAAATGATTAATAGTTGATTAATCGGTTTCAAGTTTTCAAATATAGTTTGACTATATGGCATGCATGATTTGATGAAAAAGTTTCATTAGCACATCAATATAATGTTTTATATACTTGGTATATTGGTTTTGTGAATTGGGACTGCATTAATTGAGAATTAGCCAACTAAAAGCAAGCCTAGCTCATTCCAATCATTGGGACTTGCTCCGGTCATTGGAGAAGCATTCGATCGACTAGGAATTGCTCGGTCATTGGAAAGAGCATTCGATCGACCGTGATTTGTTCGGTCATTGGAAGAAGGGTTCGATCGACTAGAACATGTCGGTCATTGGGCGAATGTCTGATAACCCTTCGGTCGACTAGAACATGTTCGGTCATTGGAGCGTCTACGAGAGTGTAGTCGACTAGAATAAAGGTTCGGTCGGTGGCACATGTACCGATCGACCAGAACTTGCTCGATCGACTATAAACACATTCTTTGGAGGGATGATGGATGATTTTAGGTATAAGTTCAATATGATTGATACAATGCCCTAAATCAGTCCATATAGTCAAGATGACTATGATCCTTGGATGAGATTAATTTGATGAGACCTAAAATCCTCAATTTAAATATGAAAACTAACGCCTTCCATTAATATGGTAGAACGAGTTCTTATAGGGTTGGGTTGTTGAGCTAACCTCAAGCTCACTCTATACGGATATGTTGAACCATGAAAATATGATTTTGGATTAATGGGTCGGTTTTCCTAAGCGTTGATTTGTTGAGCTAACCTCGCGTCAACGTGGGATGAGGCGAAATTGGGTAGTGTACATCAGATGTACACGCATCAAGTGTTGATAACCCAATGTATGTGCATACATCAACTGTTGATAGCACTGAGCGATAGTTGCATTCGAGATGCAATTGGTATGACCGATACCTACCGATTGACCTAAGGTGATTTGTTGAGCTAACCTCGAGGTCATTCTTAGCAATGTCGGATATCGACCCACTAGGACATTGTGCCATTTTGTTTCTTGGATTCATGATGAGGGTTATGGATTCTATTGAAACTAGTGGGAGCCATATGTATGTCATTTAAGTCCTTATGATCATACATTTAATTCTATTCTAACTTCCTTTCTCTCTATGTTTAGGTTGATTCAAGATGTCGACTAGTGTGAATCTACGCCACTAATGGATACAAACAAATTAATCGGACCGAATTTTCTTGGTCGGCTGCGAAATCGAGAATTGTTCTCGGATCGAAGATCTTGGATACATCCTTGATTTTCCGCCTCGATCCACTACGAAGGAGCTTCGATGATGATCGAAGGCATATCGTAAGCATCTCAAAGACGGTGACATAGCCATGCATTATGCTTGCATCGATGTCACCGAGTGCAAAAGCAAAGACGAGTCTATGGATGCTCATACGATAGTGTTTCATCTACGAGAGTTGTTTGATGAGCAAGCTCGGTCCGAGCAGTTCGAGACCTCAAGATTGCTCTTTACAACGAAGATGACTCTGGTTCATCTGCGGTGCAATATGCATTGAAGATGAATGGCTATATTGAGAGGTTGGCGGTCTTAGGTTTTGTGATGGATTGAGTTAAGTATAGACTTGATTCTTGTTGGCTTATCGGATAGTTATTCACGGTTTGTGTTGAACTATCGGATGAACCAAATATCCTCCACAATTCCCGAGTGATCAACATGCTCGAGGCAATGAACAAGTTTGTCAAGCAAGATAGCGTTGTTATTGGTGGATTCTTCTTCCTCCGCTTCCAAGAAAAGGAAACAGAAGAAGAAAAAGGCTCGAAGCGAAAGGAAGTGCAGCGAAGGCAAGAAGAAGACCAAAGATCTGCACCAAAAGGTACCCTTCCATTGCGGTAAGGCTGGTCATTGGAGGCGAATCGCAAAGTCTATCTGGAACAATGAAGCGAAGAAGGCATCGGATGCCTCGACTTCTTCGGTATGTTTGTCATTGAGGTTAATCTGTTTCGATCATAACATATGGGTATTAGATACGGTTGTGGCTCACACATATGCAATGATATCAGGGCCTCGGGGACGATGGCTGACTCATAAAGGGAGAAATGGACTGCGTGTTGGCAATGGAGCAAGAGTTCTTTGCATTAGCCGTAGGAACTTATGTTTGACACTCCCGGTGGGCTTGTACTTAACTTGGATGATTGTTATTTTGTACCGTGTTAACAAAGAACATATTATGCATTTCTTGTTTAAATAGATTTGGTTTCCATTTGTCTTTTGGTAACAATGGTTGTTCTATTAGCTCAAATGGAATGCTTTATGGTACTGGTACATTATGCAATGGAATATACATATTAGATATGTCACATCCGGTTATGAATGTCAATGACGCTAAAAGACATAAAAGAGATAATTTAAAATCAACTTATTTATGGCATTGTCGCCTTGGCCATATAAATGAGAGACGCATCGCTAAGCTCCACAAGAGTGGAAGTTTAGGGTCATTTGATTATGAATCATATGACACATGTGAATCTTGTTTATTAGGCAAGATGACTAAGTTACCTTTAAGGAAAGGGTGAGCAAGCGATTGGATTATTAGACCTAATACATTCGGATGTATGTGGTCGATGTCCATCCATGCGAGAAATGGTTGTTGTTACTTCATTACCTTCATCGATGATTATTCTCGATATGGGTATACATGTCGATGAGATACAAATCTGAAGCGTTTGAAAAGTTCAAACAATTGAAATGAAGTAGAAAAACAACTTGGTAAAAGTATCAAAACATTACGATCCGATCGTGGTGGTGAATACTTAGACCAAGAGTTTTGGATTATCTCCGAGATAATGGGATCTTATCTCGATGGACTCCTCCTTACACACCACAAAGACAATGGTGTGGCAGAAGGAGAAATCGAACCTTCTTGGACATGGTTCGATCTATGATGGGCTTTGCGATTACAAAATCCTTTTGGGGATATGCACTTGAGACAATTTGTTTACTTGTTAAGCGAGTTCCATCAAGAGCGCTTAATGTTACTCCATATGAGATGTGGACTAACAAGAAACCTTATCTTTCTTATTTGAAAGTATGGGGTTGTCACGCTTATGTGAAGCGGACAAAGTCGATAAGCTTGAAGCAAAATCGACAAGTGTTTGTTCGTAGGATATCCTAAAGAAACAAGAGGATATCAATTCTACAATCTTGAGGAACAAAAGGTGTTTGTTTCGATGCACGCTGTCTTTAGAAAGAGTTTCTTTTACAAGAAGGCGGTGGGAGCGAAATTGAGCTTGAAGAAGTTCAAGATGCTCGGACGACGCAGATCAATGCTCGAACTGGCTCGTATCTCATACGAGATGAGGTAACGATTCAACCTTCTACTTCACACGAAACTCAGAGGTCAAGTAGGATACGCTCTGTTCGAGAGATATGGATTTCGTGAGTGAGCAGAATGACGTATTGCTCATAGAGGATGATGAGCCTACCACTATGAAGAGGTTACGAAGAGTTGAGAATCGAAAAATGGCTTCGTGCCATGAAATCGAAATGGATTCCATGTATGAAAACCAAGTATGGACTTTGGTTGATGCACGAAGGATAAAACCTATAGGGTGCAAATGGGTTTTCAAGAAGAAAGCGACATGGATGGTAATGTGATTACCTATAAAGCAAGGCTTGTGGCCAAAGGCTTTCGTCAAAGACAAGGAGTTGACTATGGCGAGACCTTGATCCGATGGCAATGCTTAAATCCATTAGGATACTCCTAGCCATTGCCGCTCATTATGATTATGAGATATGGCAAATGGATGTGAAGACGACTTTCTGAATGGAAATCTGGCCGAGGATGTACATGACACAACTCGAGGGCTTCATTTCGCGATGGCGAAAAGGTATGCAAGCTTCGAAATCCATTTATGGATTGAAGCAAGCATCCAGAGTTGGAATATCCGTTTTGATGAGGCGATCAAAGAGTTTGGTTTCTCACAAAATCCGGATGAACCTTGTGTGTACAAGAAGGTTAATGGGCCGCAATCGTATTCCTTGTGTTATATGTAGATGACATATTGTTGCTAGGAAACGATGTCTCAATGTTGCAATCAGTAAAAGTTTGGTTGTCCAAACACTTTGCCATGAAAGACCTTGGAGAAGCAACTTATATCCTTGGGATAAAGATTTATAGAGATAGATCTAAGAGGTTGCTTGGTCTTTCACAGTCAACGTACATAGACAAGGTGCTAAAGAGGTTTAGCATGGAGCAATCAAGAGGCGTTTCTTCCATTACTCATGGGATAACACTCTCGAAGTCTATGTGTCCTCGGACACGGGGCGAGAGGATGCGTATGAATATGATCCGTATCGTCTGCAGTAGGATCTATTATGTACGTAATGCTATATACGAGACCCGATGTATCATATGCTCTAAGTGTTACGGCAGATACCAATCGGATCTGGTGAGGGTCTTGGGTGGTGTCGAGAATATCCTTAAGTACTTGCGAAGAACTAAGGATGTTTTCTTGATATATGGAGATGGAAATCTCAAGTGGCGAGCATCTGATGCGATTTTCAATCGATAAGGGCGACTCGTGTCCCAATCAAAGTTACGTTTTCACACTAAATGGCGGAGCGGTCGGTTGGAAGAGTTCCAAGCGAGGCGGCTGCGATTCAACGATCGAGAGGCGAGTACATTGCAGCATCGGATGCAAACAAAGGAAGCCGTTTGGATCGAAGTTCATTCTTGAACTTGGTGTGGTTCCTAGGCGTGATGGACCCATTCGGTTGTATTGTGACAACAATGGAGCTATTCACAGAGCGAAAGAACCAAGGTCTCATCGTGATCCAAACACGTACTCCGCCGATACCATTTGATTCGGAGATCATTGCTCGGTGATGTCGATAGAGAGAATTCCTGAGAGCGAATATTGCCGATCCGTTGACAAAGCCATTGTCACGGAAGAATTTTGATTCTCATGTACTCGCTTATGGTATTAGATACCAAGGCGATTGGCTTTAGGTCAAGTGGGAGGTTGTTAGAAATAGTGCCCTAAAGGCAATCCCTTTAGCGCATTTTGTTCATATTCATGTATAGGCGTTATGAATAAATAAAGCAAAGGCATTTTCATTTATTTGATATTCATTTTATTATGAATTGATAGTGATCTTTAATCAAATTTATGAAGTCCATGATATATGACATAGCATGAAGGAAATTATGATGTGATCATACTCTTGAGATTCCTATCATGTGTAATTATGTCAATATCTAAATTATCCTAGTCATAGGATTAACGAGGCTGGACATCGTTAATCCGGATAGACTAGCACATGTCAAATGTCTTGATTGGATCAGCGGTGGATCTCGTAAAACCGTAAATATTGAGATATTTAGATTTGACATGTGGATGCTTACTAGTGGTAGTAAGTACATTGGATGACCTGCCATGAGATCATCACATGGATGTACTATTCAAATGTCGATGATAATCTCATCATAGCAATGGTGCAGTATCCTTAGACTTGAGGTACTCGAGGATATCTTGAATCTTGATTACATACTGACTCCATTCCTTGTTGCCTTTCGAGAGGTCGCTCATAGGGTGGTGATTGGGTATAGCTTGAGGTATTGAAGGTAATTGAGTAGCCAATAGAGGATTCACCACTACGTGATAGCAGAAGAGATACCCGTGGCCTCTTATCGGGATCATTACTTTGAAGTCTCTGCGCCGGAGCATACATATGTCATGAAGATGGTCTTCATGGACATATAAAGTAATGAGTCTAGGGCGAGATCTAATTACACTTGGACTAGATTTGATTTAATCGGTCTAGTAAGAGTTGACACATTGCCCATACTCAAACCAAGTGGGGTATAGCATGGTGAAAGGACGAAATTGCGGTAATTGTCTATGGAAGGGTTAGTGATATGGTTTCATTAGTCGAACCAATTACTTTCCGGTCAATTGGGGTCGTGATGTGTTGCTAGATACGCTCATGACTTGCTCAGATTAAGTGTTAATCTAAGTGGCCAACATAGCCGGAACCTAATGGGTCACACGCATTAGAGTGACTCGGAGAATCAGTAAAATAGTTTGAGACGGAGATCCGATATCCGGAAGCAATAGGATTAAATGGATCCCGATGAGATTGGGATATGTCGATGAGATCGCGACATCGACATTCTTGAAAACCGTTTAGGTGATTTTTCGCCGGGGCCCGATAGAGGCGGTAGGACCGACCCAGTGTGTTGGACCACTTCAGCAATTATATATATTAATTAATTAATTAAATAATTAATTAATATATATATAATTATGCATTCGTGGAATGGGAAGAGGAAGCTTGAGAAACTTCTTTATTTTGATGAGTCATCACTTTCATTAAATGCAAAATGACAAAATCAAAAGTGGATTGATGAGTGATGCTCGTATGGATGGGATAAAAAGAAGAGAAAGAGTTTCTCTCAAGTCTTTTGGAAGACTACCATCGTGAATGAAGAGAAGAAGCAAAGGTTTTGAAAACCATCTTCTCCATCGTTTTCTTCATCTCCTCTTTCAAGGTTTTGTCATCTCCTCCATAGATCCAAGCTCTCCAAGAACAAGGTTAGTGCTAGCACACTCCTTACCTTGTTCTAGCTATTCCCGGTCAAAGAGTTTGTCGGTTAGGTTTCCGACCTCTGCGTGGATACTGTTAGAGGCGGTCTCCTTTGGTCGTTATGGTTTGATTGTGTATACATACACATGGATCCTGGCTTTCGGGAATGTCCCGGGACTTAAAAATTTTAATTCCGCACCCTGGGCATGTGATGCCCACCCGGGATTTTCCTACAAGGGTATCGATATACGTGGGAAAAGAAGAGGGATAATGTGGTGGTTTGTCGCGAAAAATTAGATAGAGCAATGACATCTTTAAGCTGGTCATCCATTTTTCTTAATGTTGCCGCTAAGTCTGTTGTAGCCCCAGTTTCTGATCACTCTCCAATTTTGGTTCGATTGAATGGAAGGCCAGTTGGTGCAAATTATAGGAAGTTTCGGTTTGATAACAGTTAGTTGGGGGACTCTGGTTTGGAACAGGTAATAAAAAATTCATGGAATCTTGCCTCTGCTACTGATTTTATGAGAAGTCGTGATGCGTGTATAAAAGAGATTAAACGGTGGGGCAAAGAGCAAAACTTTGCGTTCTGGAAAAAACGAAAACAGTTACAGTCGTTGTTGGAGGAGGCGAGGGACGTGTTTGATGTTAGGAAGGTTCAGAGGCTTAAAAAAGAGTGGAATGTTATTTTGTACAAAGAAGAGTGCAGGAACCGACAGAATGCTAAGCAAAGGTGGTTGTTAAATGGTAATAGGAACTCAAAGTTTTTCCATGCAACGGTTCGTGCCTGTCAAAAAAAGTTTCGATTGAAAGGTTACAAAAAGAAGATGGAAGAGTGGTTGTTGATAGAGCTGAGTTAGAAGAGGAAATTAAAGATTATTTTGGGAAGATTTTTGAAGGAGGGATTTCGAATGGTGAAGATGTTCTCAATCTGGTGTGGCCTAAAATAGGAGGGACCCAAAATAACATGCTTACTGTTTCGGTGACTCTTGATGAAGTGAAAACAGTGGTGTTTGATATGAAACCGGAAAAATCACCAGGACCGGATGGACTTAATCCAGCCTTTTATCAAAAATATTGGCATGTGATAGGAGAGGATGTGTGGAAAGCTTGCAAACTGTGGTTGGATGTAGGTACTTTTCTGGATACTTTAACCGATACTCATATTGTTCTTATTCCTAAGTGTGCTCATCCTTTGAGCTTGAAAGACTATAGGCCTATTTCATTGTGTAACGTGCTTTACAAAATAGTAGCTAAAATTTTAGCTAATAGGCTTAAAGTTTTGTTGCATAATTTAATTGATGAGAGTCAATCAGCATTTGTCCTGGGGAGGTTGATCTCTGATAATATGGTAGTTGCGTTTGAGTTGCTTCATAGTATTAAGGGTCATAAAAATAATAAGAGAGGAGCTTGTGCTTTGAAAATTGATATTTCTAAAGCCTATGATAGAGTTAATTGGGACTTCTTGCAAAATATGATGATTTGACTGGGTTTTTCGAGTAACTGGGTAGACTGGATTATGATGTGCATGAAAAATGTCAAATATTCTGTTTTACTGAATGAGGAAGAGGTTGGGTCTATTATTCCGAGTAGAGGATTACGATAGGGGTGTCCATTATCTCCTTATTTATTTTTGTTATGTGCGGAAGGCCTTTCTCTCTTGTTTCATGAGGCTAGTAGGGTGGAGTTGTTGGCGGGTGTCAAATCTGGACGTGGTTGTCCTAGTGTCACTCATCTCCTTTTTGCGGATGACTCCTTCTTTTTTTAGGGATCGGTGGTGAATGCCATTGCTGTTAAGGATATTTTGCTGAAATATGAAAGGGCTTCCGGGCAGTCTATCAATTTTACTAAGTCGGAAATTTTCTATAGTCCTAATCTTAGTAGAGAAGTTACAGAAGGTATCTCTAATGTTCTTAATGTTTCTAATCCGCTGGGTGATAGTAATTATTTGGGGCTTCCATCTTTGATTGGGAGGTCTAAGAAGCAAGTTTTTGGATTCTTACGGGATCGATTAGAAAAAAGGATGGGGTGTTAGTCTAGTAGATTCCTTTCGAGAGAAGGAAAGGAGATTCTTATTAAATCAGTTGTCCCTGTTACTATTTGTGATGCTGTGCAGAAGCGGATGAATAAATATTGGTGGGGTGATAAGGCGGATGGAAGGAGAAGTGTCCACTGGTTAGCTTGAGATAGGATGTGTGGTGGGAAGAAATCGGGTGGTGTATGGGCTTTCGTGATCTCCATTGTTTCAATTTGGCAATGTTAGCGAAACAAGGGTGGCGTCTTATAATAAAACCCAATACTCTTTTTGCTAAGATCTTCAAAGCAAAATATTTTTGTAATAGGGATTTTTTAGAGGCATCTCTGGGGCGGTCTCCTAGTTACGTCTGGAGGAGTATTCATGCTTCAATTGGGGTTTTGAAATAGGGAATGCGATGGAGGGTTGGGAATGGGGTGAGTATAGTGGTTACAAAACATCCTTGGTTACCAATTGATCATAATTTTGTGGTGGAAGATAGTAGGGCCTTTATTGCTCCCAATGACTGGTTTCGTTTAGTACCAATTGGTATTTATAATACCGGTCAATACAGAAAAAGTTTTTGAATTTTAGTTAGAGAAAATTGTATAAATTAACAAGCTTCTATTCAATAATATAACGATGTTCTACGATAAAACCTTTGCTTTATCTTCTCTTTTATTTACTTATCATGCTTCAGCTCTATAAAACACAACATGGTATCAGAGCCTTTTGTCTTGAGGGATCTGTGAGATGAGCGAAACCAAAACACAATCCTGATTTACAACCCAGAATTACAACAAGAATTACAGCCATCTTTAAACAATGTAGATTGAATCACAACTATCTCAAGGTGCACCACCAATTTTTGATGGTGAAAACTATCAAGTTTGGGTTGTTCAAATGAAAGCTCTTCTTGATGTTATGAATGTTTGGGAAGCTATGGGGGGAGACTATGAAGTGCCTCCATTGCCAACAAATCCTACAATGACTCAAATCAAGATGCACAAAGAAAAAAAATTCAGGAAGAGACAAAAACAAGAGTTTCAACAAGATCGACAACAACAACAACAGAAATAATGATGAGTCATATCCACCATGCCCACATTGCAAAAAAACATATCACCCACAAAGAAAATGATAGTGGAGGCCTGATATTAAATGCAAAAAATGTGGACAAATTGGACATATGGAGAAAATTTGCAAGTCACAAAATAAAGAGGCAAAAGCAGTACATCAAGAGGATTAATTATTTTGACATTAAAGCTCTGTAACTCCTAAGGCAAGGAGGAGTTTGTTGGAAAATCCCTTAGGCTTGCAGATTCCTACGAAATAAATGATCAAAGACTAGGTTTTAGATAAATTTGATTATGATATTTAGAGTTTGATTTTTGGAATCAGTTTAGAGATATTATTGTGATAGCTATCAAATAAATTAGATTTTATTTTATTTTGATTTAGATTAGATGTTATCTAGTTTTTGAATTTTAGTTAGAGAAAAATTGTATAAATTAACAAGATTCTATTCAATAATATAACGTTGTTCTACGATAAAACCTTTGCTTTATCTTCTCTTTTATTTACTTATCATGCTTTAGCTCTATAAAACACAACATAAATAAAAATAATCCTTGCTGAAGAAAACAAATGGCCTTTTTTTTTTTCTTGCATTAGTACAATTCCAATTCCTGACCCTGAGGCATCACACTCCAATTTAAATTTTCTTGAAAAATTTGGTAAGGCTAAAATAAGTGCTTGAGTCATAACCTTCTTGAGTTGCTCAAATGCCGCTTCTAATCTAGAATCCCATACGAAGTTCCCGTTCTTCAGCATACTTATGAGGGGTGCCGCAATCTTCCCATAGTGAAACTTATGGAAGTAACCGGTAGACCCTAATGACGATCAAATTCAACATGTTTAGTGCGGTCATGTTGTACAGGGTTTTAGGCAATTTGACTTTCAGCTTTGTTATCACAGAATAAACTTATGGGCCTCGGATATTCAATGCCAAGATCCTGCAGAACTCCTTTAATCCATAAAAGCTCACATAAACCATGTGCTATACCTCAAAATTCTACTTCTACACTTGAATGAGCAACAACCTTTTGTTTCTTGCTCCTCCAAGTAACCTAATTACCTTCTATGAATGTTAGATAACCCAAGGTAGATTTCCTGGTTGATCGGTCTGTTGGGCACCCTTTTCGAAACCCAACCTCTTGCGAATATCATAAGACTTGAACGTATCTTTACTACATCATACTCTTTAATACATTACATACAAATAATTTTCATCATTTACATTTCAATACCCTCAAAACAAAAGGGTGTTACAAAGCTATAATGGCCTTTCAAGCCACCTTACAACATAATCCGAAAATGCAAAATACAAAATAAACAAATTTGGAGTGATGCCTTGACTCTCTTTCACTCCATCTTTTGTTCAAGAAAGGGGTAAGCTTGAAAGCTTGTGGGTAACAGTTTATAATAAAAAGATAAGTAAAAACTTTTGAAACCATTTTACTTGTCATAATAAATTTTTAGTTTATAAAGGACATGTTTCCTAGGTTTTTAGCCAAAATCCAAAAGTTGCAAAACATGAATAAATCAAACTTGTCATGAGCACATATGTTGGACCCTAGTTCTTTTTTATAGTAAATAGGCATGTTTATATTATTTTGAGGTTTAGTTTGCCTAAATTCCTTTTAGTAATTAATTTGAGATTTTTAGTGCTTAGTTAATGGATATTAAATGAAGGGATTTAGTTAAAATTTGAGTTTTGATAAGTTGTTAGAATTTAAAGGAATAAGTTGGTGTAAGGGCAATTTGGGTAGATCACTTAAGATGTTAAGGTTTAAAGCTTTCAAGGAGGGGTATTAAGCTCTTTTGAGCTTAATTAAATAAAAAAGGAATGGAAGGCCAAGCTTGTATTCGTTTATGTGAGGGAAGGAAGAGACAAATGGCAAGAAAAGAAGAGAGGTTAGTAAAACTATGTAGTTTTGATATAGGTTTTAAGTTAAGAACCAAACTTTGTTAAGTCATTTAGGAGAGAAGCTACGAAACTCACAAGGAGAAAGGAAAGAAGGAGATTTCGGCTAAGTGGAGAGGAGGAGAAGAAGAAGAAGAAGAGGTAGGGCCTTGTGATTTTCTTGCTTGAAAGAAGAGATTTTAAGAGTTATTTAAGAAGAAAAAGGAAAGGGAAGGTAAAATCTTCCATTGGAGGCAAAAAGGGGGGGATTTTCGTGGGAATCATTTCTAAGGTAAGAGTATGGAAATCTTTTGGAATTATAGATGAGTTTTGGTTTATATTGTTGGGCCCCGGTCTCGGATCTTCAAATCTTGAGGCCGGCCCCTCGGGCTGCGCCTGCGCCTGCGACGGACGCTCCATATACCATCGGACCCGATCCCAACATCCATACAAAGAACCATTCGATTCGATTCACATATACATATACTCATACATATACATATTCTACACATGCATTCTAAACATGCATTAATCATTCCACATGCATAAGCCAACTGTCATTTGCATTCAAAGAAATTTAACAATATTCTCGAAATGCAGCGTAATACAAAAGAAAATGAAGTCTCAAAATACAAAAGTATGCTCCATGCTGAAATGCTCGGAAGGCCAACCAAATTACTAACAACAAATTCCTAGCTAGCTTGAAGTTTTCGATGCCTGCAAGGTCGACACTCGTCTCGATCCGCTTTGAGGAGGAGAGAGTAATGGGGTGTTTGCGAAGCTCGATGGCATATCGTTTATAGCCATTGGCAGCGAGCCACACAATCAAGCATATATGTATATTCATATATCAAATCCATAGTCATCAAATAATTCACATTCATATAAACATAGATCATGCAATTTCTATTTCTCACATAACAATTCTTATGCAACAAGTCCATCGATTCCATCATATGATATATTCATCAAATCAATCGTGTATGCACAAACAATTGGCTCGAGTTCGTAATCCATCCGGATAACCCAAAGGTAAATCCGTAATCTATCCGAGTCCGATTTCTCAAGGATCTCGTTGCCCTGGCGGACAGTAGGAGAAGGCTTTCTTGTCGATGTGTGCGTGACTCCATCCGTAACTCTCTTACCCAAACAAAGCACATAGTCCATTCGATCCATGCTCAAAGCATGTTTCACATTTCTCAATTTTCATTCGTGTCCATTGCCATAAAGGCCTATCAATCCATGCATAATTATAATCAAAAGCATTTTCACATCTCTCATGTAATTCAATACAAGCAATGTCATATAATGCAAGCAAACACACATCATGCAATTGCCCGTACACACGATAACGATAAACATATTACCCACCTAGTATCGCTGAGTATCGGACTCACTGTCGTCCTTCCTCTTGCGATTAGGTCAAATCAACTTGGTTCCTATAATAAACCAAGTTTCCATACAATTAATATCCATAACAAATATTCAATAAAGCTCAAAAGTAGAAAGCAAAGCGCTAAAAGTCTCCATCGACTCCATCTAAATTCTCGAATCCTTGAAGAAATTTCGAACTTTCCTTTTCATACAACTCGTAGTCTTTTATTTCTAGATCACAAAGAATCCAAAATCACCTCAATCGGACATCCACACCAAAAGATATCCCATAAATATGAAAATCTCACTTTCGAAACAAAGGGGTTCGCTTGCGGCGTCGGGGCGTTAAATCGCGTGACGAATCGTCTTCTTGCGCGACACGACGCCACGCCGTAAGCTCCTCGCGGCGAACAAATCTCACGTCGCAGCGTCTCCTCTTGCGTCGCGGCGTCCACGGAATGTCTGCGTCGCGACGAATAACATAAAATCATTTACACGTCGCGGCTCCCTTTCCCCACACGCCGCGGCGTTATTCATCGCTGCGTCGCGACGTGCAGTGCAGGCTCGACTCAAACCAGATTTCTGCGAGAACCCAACTACGGTTCTTACCATTAACCAAAACCAACACATCTAAACAATAGATCAGGTCTTATAATGCATTTCTAACCCATTCTCAACTCTAAATCAACCACAAACGCATCGACCCAAGGAATCTCACGTTTTCACCTTAAAACCCTAAATCATTGATTCTACTCAATCCAAGCTATTTAACTGTTTAATCCTTCTAAAAAAAAGAAGAAAAGAAGCTAAACTTAGGATAACGCTCTAAAGCTGTCGAAAAAATGCAAAGATTACAAATCTCCTCTTCCTCTTCTCTTCTTCTCCTCAACGGCGCACTCCCTTTCTTTCCTTCTCTATTTTCTCTTCTTCTTTTCTTTTCCTTCTTTTCTTTTCTTTCTAATATCTTAAACCTAAAAGCCCAAGCCCATAACAAAGCAAGTAACTCCCTAAGACCCTTACACCATTAAACCCTATTTAATCATATCTTAAACTCAATTATCCAATAATACTCCCAAAATAAATTAAACTAAGCCTTAAACACATAATTATCTCAATCCATGCTTAATCATATCATAAAAAAAAATTCAGGGCCTAACATTTCTCCCCCTCTTAAAAGAAATTTCGTCCTCGAAATTTAAATTTGAATCGTCGAAGAGATGCGGATACTTCTCCGCATGGCGTCAATGGCTCCCAGTAGCCTCCTCTAGAATGATTCCTCCATGGGACTTTGACTAACTGAGCTGTCTTGTTCACGAGGACCTTGTCCTTGGTATCCAAAATCTCCTTTGGTAGCTCCTCATGCTTTCGGATCATCTCATGGCTGAATCTCACTAGCCTGAATGATGTGAGAAGGATCCGATCTATATCTCCTCAACATAGACACATGGAAAACATCATGAATATGTGATAACTCTGGAGGTAACGCCAATCTGTAGGTGAGTGGTCCAATCCTCTCAAGGATCTCATAAGGACCCACATACCTCAGACTCAACTTCCCCTTCTTGCCGAATCTCAATACTCCTTTCCAAGGAGATGTCTTAAGGAACACCTTCTCACCGACTTCATACTCCATCTCTTTTCAGTGAGTATCAACATAACTCTTCATCCTATCTGTCTTTGCCTTAAGCGCTGCTTAACAGATTGACTTTCTCAAGCGTAAATGCGAATCAATTATGGTCCTTCAATTGCCTCTCTCCTTCTACATCCCAAAGCAGATCGAGTCCTACACCTCTGCCCATACAAAGCCTCATATGGAGCCATCAGAATGCTCGAATAGTGCAATTATTATAAGCAAATTCGACCAACGACAAATGCTCATCCCATGCTCCTTGAAAATCCATCACACAAGCCCGAAGCATCCCCTCAAGTGTCCGAATAGTCCTCTCAGATTGACCATCCGTCTGAGGGTGAAATGCCATACTAAAATTCAGCTTCGTCCCCAGAGCTTCCTACAAACTACCCCAAAATCTCGAAGTAAACCGAGGATCTCGATCCGACACAATCGAATCCGGAATTCCATGCAGCCTCACTATCTCATCAATATACTTCTTTGCCAACACATGCAAAGAATCAGTCTGTCTAATCGCCAAAAAGTGGGCTGACTTGGTCAACCGATCAACAATCACCCAAATGGCATCATGCCTCCTGCTGGTCCTAGGCAATCCCATCAAAAAGTCCATAGTCACTCGTTGCCACTTCCACTCCGGAATAGGCAATGGTCTCAATTGCCGAAGGTGCACGGTGTTGACCTTGACTTTGCGACACCTAGACACTTACTGACGAACTCTTCTATATCCCTCTTCATGCCTCTCCACCAAAAATGCTCTCTCAAATCTCTGTACATCCTGGTGGCCGGATGCATGACATAAGGTGCATTGTGTGCCTCATCCATAATCTGTAACATCCCGTTACTGATGGGATGTGTACAGTTCATTGCATTCGTATTTGGCATGTGCATGCATTATAGAGTTTGTGTAAAATTGGCATTTGTACGTACATTATTCGATTCTTATGCATCATTGGACATTAGAATTGATACATTTTATAATGTTATTTATAATTTGATTGTTATAGCGGCTCAAGTGGATCGCCGATCATCAGACGTAGGCGAGACTTCCCGGCAGTAGCTCGGAAGTTCTAAGGTGAGTAACCTAGTTGGTTTCTCAACCTTTATGTGTTTAATTTTATGCAAATATGCCATGTGGAGTTAAGGACGGATTATATGTGTTTGATTTGATTGATTCCGGACCACGAGTGTTCGGGATAGTTGTACTGTGATCTAGAAGTGTTGGTTGTGCATAAATTGCTCATAATTGATTTCAAATGGTGAGAATTAGGTATATGAAATTCTAATATAATGCATGTATTGTAAAGTGGACATGTGCATACATGCATAATGATATGATCGAGATAAAAAGCGGTTGTGACCGGTGCGACCCTTGTATATGAGAGCTTTAAGCTCAGCGTCAGGCTTCGTGCCCAACGATTGTCGAGCTATATGCTCGACATATTAGGGCTTTTGAGCCCAATGTTTCAGAGCCAATGGCTCAGCGTATATGAGCTCAAAGTATGCGGTCATAACAACGAAAGAAAATGAAAGAGTCACATGCACATTGCATATATGAATGATTACATGTGAATTGTGTGAAAGGCGATATGCCTTATATGTGTAATTTGGTAATGCATAGATTAATTTGGAATGTGATATTATGTGATACAATGTGAGTTATTTGTATATGCATGAGTTGAGTAAACCATCGATGATGGTTACTCATTGAGTTTCATAAACTCACCCAATTGCGACTATTTTTCGAGACGGTGATAGTTTGACTTCTAGCTCCGTCGGTGAGACTTATCCTGCTGTGTGTGCCGGTGAGAGGAGCATGGCCCACAGGTCTGTCAGCTGGGGATCTTTTGGGAGTATTTTGTGGATGACTTATGTAGGAGCTATGCTAGTCCTTTTTAGGTCGTACATATGTATTTATGACTGATGATGTATTGACGGTTTCATGAATGAATGGAAATGAATCTTTTGGTTTTAAAATCTAGCGAATTTGATATTACTGCCTTCTTTGTATTGATGCCATGAGGTTATAGAAATGATAGTTTGGTAGTGCACCCTCGTCGTAGGTTGTGCATCGGTACGACCTACGGGCGACCCGGTGTATACTCTACGGTGAGGGGGCGCTACATAATCTCATCTTTAATCTCCTGCATATCTGGAATACACAATCGATTCCCCACTGTCATAAGCCCATCATCCTGCACATCTATCTCAGAAACCTTACCCTTTTGAATTTCATCCCTGAGTCTGCTCAAATCCGCATCTTGAGCCTGCAATTCCCTAACTTTTTTCTTGAGAATCGGCCTCACTCTGAAATTAACGAGAAGACACTCTGACTCCTCCTGCTTCAAGCTTTTCTTAAGCTTGGCCATCTCTTCCAATAAAGGAAGATACATCGATCGAACATGAGCAATCGAAGACTTCCTGCTCAAGGCATCCGCCACAACATTGGCCTTGCGGATGGTACTCAATCAGCAGATCATAATCCTTAAGTAGCTCAATCCACCTTCTCGCCTCAAATTCAATTCCTTCGACTCGTGAAATACTTCAGACTCTTATGATCGGTGAAGATTGATGCGAACTCCATACAAATAATGCCTCCAAATCTTCAAGGCAAAGATCACAGTGCTAACTCCAAATGCGTCGTCGGATAATTCAGCTCATAAGGCTTCAACTGCCTAGAAGCATAAGCAATCACCCGATCTCCCTGCATCAAAACACATCCAAGACCCTTCCTCGAAGCATCACTATACACCGAATAACCTTCCTCTCCCGAAGGAAAAACCAAAATTGGAGCACTCGTCAATCTGAGCTTGAGCTCCTCGAAGCTCCTCTGACACTCATCACTCCAAACAAACTTCTGGTTCTTCCTCAGTAACTTCGTCATCGGAGCAACTATCATGGAGAATCCCTCCACGAATCTCCGGTAATAGCCTGCCAAACCCAGAAAACTCCTCACCTCTGCCACATTCTTCGGTGCTTCCCAACTCACCACAGCGTCTATCTTCTTTGGATCCACATGAACTCCTTGCTCGAGATCACGTGTCGAAATGAAACTTCTCACCAAAATTCGCATTTATTGAATTTGGCATACAACTCATTGCTCCTCAAAGTCTCCAAAGCGATCTTCAAATGCTCCTCACGCCGCTCATCACTCTTGGAATACACCAATATATCATCAATGAAGACAATAATAAATTGGTCCAAGAATGGCTTAAAATCCGATTCATCAAATCCATAAATCTGCGGCAGCATTAAATCAATCGAAGGCATCACCAAAACTCAAAGTGCCCATACCGAGTCTGGCGGACTTGGCACATCCGACTCCTTAATCCGTGGCGATGATAACCCGACCTCAAATCGATCTTGAAAAGACTCTCGCTCCTTGCAATTGATCAAGCGGATCATCAATGCGAGGAAGCGGATACTGTTCTTCACGGTAACTTTGATTCAACTTCACGTAGTCTACACATCCTCAACGAGCCATCTTTCTTCTTCACAAATAAGACCGGAGCTCCCCAAGGCGAAGAACTCGGTCGAATATACCCCTTCTCTAATAACTCCTCCAATTGCTCCTTAAGCTCTTTCAATTCCGCCAGAGCCATCCGGTAAGGCGGAATCGAAATCGGCCTTGTACCTGACACAAGCTCAATGGAAAACTCAATTTCCCTATCTGGTCGTAGTCCTGGCAATTCCTTGGGAAAGACATCCGAGTATTCCCTGACTACTGGAATATCCTCCAACTTTCCTCTATCAGCTCTGGAGTCTATCACATAAGCCAAAAACGCCTCACAACCCTTACTCATCATCTTTTCTGCTGTCAAAGCTGAGACAATCCTGGGCGGACTCGCTTTCCTGTATCCAGTAAACACTACTCTTCTACCATCCAAATCAAACTCTACTATCTTCTGCCTACAATCCAAACGAGCATTGTACTTTTCCAAAGTGTCCATACCCAAAATCACATCTAAACCGCTCATCTTCAGTGGCATCAAATCTACCACTAGAAGTTCTCCACCGATGCGAATCTCACAACCTCTATACACATGACTAATCACAATTCATTGGCCGATTGGAGTACTCACCATCAACGGAGTATCCAATGAGCTCACAATCAAATCACACACGGGTCTACTCGAGGAAACAAACGAATGAGTAGAACCCGGATCAATCAAAACTATCACATCATCGAAAATAAGCACTGCGTGCCGTGACAACATCTGGTGCGGTCTCAGCATCCTCCCTAGTCATCGCAAACACCCTAGCTGGTGCCTGCCCTCTCGGTCTCCCCGGAAGATTAACCCTCTTAGCTACATCAGAACTGCCTACCTCTGTCACAATCCTCTGTCCCATGGTCTCTGTCCTCCTCAGAGCTGGCATCTGACCTCTCTCCTGTCGTGGAGGCTGAGGACACTCTCTGGCAATGTGTCCCTTCTCCCCACAGTTGAAACAAGCTCCTGTCAGTCTGAAGCACTCACCTCTATGAGCTTTCCCGCAGTGCTCACACGTTGGGATAAACGATCTATCTCCCTCTCCTCTTCTACCGCCACCCACCGTTGAAGCTTGGTGAGAAACAGTAGAAGTCCTCATCGGCCTAGGTCGGCTCGCACCACTGCTCCTCTCCTCTGAATGAACTGGGAAGCTCCTAGCACTCATGCGCATAGGAGTACTAGTGCTACCTCCTCTCTGGGCCGCTCTCGCCTTTCTCTTCTTATTCACAAGACTCTTGATATTCTCAATATTCTCAACCCTCGAGGCGCCTCGACCAGTGCTGGAAATCATGTAAATTCTGCTTATAACCTTCTCCCTGATAGCCAGGTGTAGACCTGACTCAAACCTGCGACATCTGGCAGCCTCGCTCAGCATCAGATCGGAGGCATACCTCGCCAATTGCGTGAACCGACGCTCATACTCGTTCACTGACATATCCCTCTGAGTCAAACTGAGGAACTCCCTCTGCTTCTGCTGAATATATACCTCTGACAGGTACTTCTTCCTGAAAGCAACCACAAAATCCTGCCACGCCAACCCTACTGGCCTCATCTGACTCCCTGGTACAGTCTCCCACCAATGAAGTGCATCTCTCTGAAGCAAACTCGCCGCATAGATGACCCTCTCGTCATCCTCACACTCCATCTGGTCGAGCACTCTCTCAGTCTTCCTCAACCAAGTCTCAGCTTCTTCAGGATCTGACGCCCAAAGAAATCAACTACCCCATACTTTCTCAATCTATCAAATAAATCGCCCCTTCGAATCAATGACGTGAGAAGGCTGTGGCATCTGACCCATAGCTTGCACGAATGCCTGAGTAAAGGCCTGGAACAATCTCAGATCTAATGGAGGCCTTGGCTCTGTGGGCTGGCGACTCCTGAGTCGGCGACAAAACGGGCTCACTACCTAGCCCTACAGAAGCCTCAGCATTCCTTGGGGCTACTGACTCATCAGTCCTCTCCTCTATCGCAGGAGAGTCAGGTGCAGCAGATCCTTGCATAACTCCTCGTGTCCTTCTACGAGGTGGCATCGTACTCCTTCAAAGGTAAACACTACGGATTAGCTATATGACAATCTACATGTATGCATGTGATGCATGTCACGAAATCAATGCAACAAGTAATCAGATATCACACAATCCTATATGCATTCTAAGCCAAGGACACTAAACCTAGGCGTTACGATACCAAACATGTTGGGCGGGTCCGGATCTTCAAATCCGAGGCGGCCCCTCGAAAGCTGCGCTGCGCTGCGACAGACGCTCCATATACCATCGGACCCGATCCCAACATCCATACAAAGAACCATTCGATTGATTCACACATACATATACTCATACATATACATATTCTACACATGCATTCTAAACATGCATTAATCATTCCACATGCATAAGCTAATCGTCATTTGCATTCAAAGAAATTTAACAATATTCTCGAAATGCGCAGAATACAAAAGAAAATGAAGTCTCAAAATACAAAAGTATGCTCCATGCTGAAATGCTCAGAGGGCCAACCAAATTACTAACTTAACAAATTCCTAGCTAGCTTGAAGTTTTCGATGCCCTGCAAGGTCGACACTCGTCTCGATCTGCACCTGAGGAGGGGAGAGTAATGGGGTGAGCTGCGAAGCTCAGTGGCATATACGTTTATAGCCATTGGCAACGAGCCACACAATCAAGCATATATGTATATTCACATATCAAATCCATAGTCATCAAATAATTCACATTCATATAAACATAGATCATGCAATTTCTATTTCTCACATAACAATTCTTATGCAACAAGTCCATCGATTCCATCATATGATATATTCATCAAATCAATCGTGTATGCACAAACAATTGGCTCGAGAGTTCCGTAATCCATCCGGATAACCCAAAGGTAAATCCGTAATCTATCCGAGTCCGATTTCTCAAGGATCTCGTTGCCACAAGCGGCAGGCGGAGAAGGCTTTCTTGTCGGCGTGCGTGACTCCATCCGTAACTCTCTTACCCAAACAAAGCACATAGTCCATTCAATCCATGCTCAAAGCATGTTTCACATTTCTCAATTTTCATTCGTGTCCATTGCCATAAAGGCCTATCAATCCATGCATAATTATAATCAAAAGCATTTTCACATCTCTCATGTAATTCAATACAAGCAATGTCATATAATGCAAGCAAACACACATCATGCAATTGCCCATACACACAATAACGATAAACATATTACCCACCTAGTATCGCTGAGTATCGGACTCCTTCGTCCTTCCTCTTTGCGATTGGGTCAAATCAACTTGGTTCCTATAATAAACCAAGTTTCCATACAATTAATATCCATAACAAATATTCAATAAAGCTCAAAAGTAGAAAGCAAAACGCTAAAAGTCTCCATCCGACTCCATCTAAATTCTCGAATCCTTCGAAGAAATTTCCGAACTTTCCTTTTTCATACAACTCGTAGTCTTTTATTTCTAGATCACAAAGAATCCAAAATCACCTTAATCGGACATCCACACCAAAAGATATCCCCATAAATATGAAAATCTCACTTTCGGAAACAAAGGGGTTCGCGCATGACGTCGGGGCGTTAAATCGTCATGACGAACGAATCGTGCTTGCCGCGGTACACGCACGCCACGCCGTAAGCTCCTCGCGGCGAACAAATCTTTCACGTCGCAACGTCTCCTCTTGCACGTCGCGACATCCACGGAATGTCACACGTCGCGACGAATAACATAAAATCATTTACACGTCGCGACGTGGCTCACTTCCCCACACGCCGCGACGCTATTCATACGCACGTCGCGACGTCTGGTCTGGAGCTCGACTCCGAAACCCAGATTTCTGCAAAACCCAACTACGGTTCTTACCATTAACCAAAACCAACACATCTAAACAATAGATCAGGTCTTATAATGCATTTCTAACCCATTCTCAACTCTAAATCAACCACAAACGCATCAACCCAAGGAATCTCACCGTTTTCACCTTAAAACCCTAAATCATCGATTCTACTCAATCCAAGCTATTTAACTGTTTAATCCTTCTAAAAAAAAAAGAAGAAACGAAGCTAAACTTACCGGATAACGCTCTAAACTGTCGAAAAAAATGCAAAGATTACAAATCTCCTCTTCCTCTTCTCTTCTTCTCCTCGACGACGCACTCCCTTTCTTTCCTTCTCTATTTTCTCTTCTTCTTTTCTTTTCCTTCTTTTCTTTTCTTTCTAATATCTTAAACCTAAAAGCCCAAGCCCATAACAAAGCAAGCAACTCCCTAAGACCCTTACACCATTAAACCCTATTTAATCATATCTTAAACTCAATTATCCAATAATACTCCCAAAATAAATTAAACTAAGCCTTAAACACATAATTATCGCAATCCATGCTTAATCATATCATTAAAAAAAATTCAGGGCCTAACATATATGGCTTAGGAAAAGTATGGGTAAGGTTAGATAGGTTCAATTTCATGCTTTCATTTCCTAGAATTTTCCAATTTTGGCATCTCATGTTAAATTGGGATTATTGTGCTTGATGAAGGTCAAGAGAAGCAATTGGAGGTAGAGGAAAGGCAAATTGACCAATCTCAAAGCTAAAGGAATTAAGGTAGGTGATTTCTTAATAATTGAGTTAATAGGTTTATTAAAGTTTTAATAATAAATGCTAATTAATGCTTTCCAATGATGTAAGATTTTTGTATTAATTACTCTTTGTGATGATTTTAACTTATATGTGATGTCTTTTGTATGTAAGTTCATGTTGGAAATATTTGTAAAATGGTTTGTTAAGTGAAAAAGATTCGAATATGTGATTTCGGCGATTATGTGAAATTATGTGAAAGGGAAATTTTGGAAGGGCCATTTGTGGCTAATACTTATAAATTGTGTGAATTTTGTGATATGCATGTTTTTCTTTAGGTTTATGGTGGTCCCTTAAGAGTCAGGTGCACCTGTCTAACTATAGGCTTCTTCCACTTGCCCGTTAGTGGCATTGGAGCTCCTCACGGACTCCCATAAGTTCACGGCTACACATGACCTCTTCATGGGAATGTGTAGTACATTCCGTTTCGGATCCACCCGAACCACTTTTTTCTGTGATTATGTGATATGTTAATTTGTAAATAGTTTGATGTGATGAATTTTGTGAAGAGATTTGATAAATTGAAAATGTTTTTATAAATGTGATATTGTTTTGAAAATGAATGAATGAATAATGTTTTTGCTTATTCTTAATTATTAAGTTATTACCCACTAAACCGTCGAGCTCACACCCTATTTTTCCCTCCACAGGCGTAGAGCGAGAAACCGAGTTACCGCACCAGGAGTGAGGCATTACTCCTATGTTTTGTTTTTGAAGTCATCTTTTGGAAACAAAGCTTTAGATTGCATTTTGGAGAAATGATTCACTTTGTAATTTGACTTTTGCTATTTTTGTTGTAATCGGGCTAAAATGCCCTCTAAAGCTTTGTAATGATTGTTAACTTTCATGTAAATTCAAGAGTGTTGGGTTTTAATGTAATTTGTGTAATTTGCATATGTTTCATACAAATGTAATAGTGTATGGTTTGAATTGACAAAAAGAGTAAGTTGAGGTTGCCTTATAGTTTGAAAGTGAGTAGATATATAGGTGTGTGGTTGCTGCCATTGGAGTAGAAATTAGGGGATTATTGGATTGGTTTGGTAGTTGAGTGATTGAAGATTGTGAAGATTGAGTTTTTATGCAGGTAATGGAGTTTGGGTTGAAGATTTTGGCTAGAACAATTTTAGGGGAGGTGCTGTCCAATTTTTCTTAAAATGGGAAAAAACTTCGATTGGGGTTTTGACCCTCTTAGAGTGAGATTTGGATTGAAGGGTCTTCTTGAAGAATGTGGTTCATATTTAGAGCTTTCCAATGGCATATAATTTGTCACTCTTGTACTTAGGATGAAGAAGTTATAAGGTGTGAAAGATTTCAGTTACTGTTTAAAGTGACATTTTATGGGCAGTATCTTTGGAAGGGTTTTTCACCCCTTTAGAGCTTTCATTGATTTTTGCATTCTTCATAAAAGATGTAGATTGTCTTTTACTCTTTCCATTGATGTATAATATACAATTTTAGGGATTTGGAGTAAGAAGTTATGAGGATTGAAAGAATGCAGTTACTGTTCATTTGGTCAATTTTACTGTTTCATTGGTTATTATATGAGCAGTACCTTTGAGTGACTTTTTACCTCTCTTAATGACTGAATTGATTTTTGAATCCTTCATGGAAGTTGTAAATTTTCCTTTTACCTTTCCAATGATACCAAGTTTGCAATTTTTCGATATGGTAGTTAAGAGCTATACTCTTTCCAAGTTAGGAAGTTGTGGTGGATGAAATTCCCGAACCTTTAGCATACATGAAGTGAATCTCAGACCTGAAAGAGTGGATTTTGGCAAGATTATAAGTATAGGAGAAGTTAGGATGGATTTAGGACCCTTTGTAGGGGTCTTGGAGGGTGAAAAATTGTTTCACCCGAAAGTTACGCGGCCTACCCGTGTGAATTTATACGGGCTGTGTAATTTCTAGCGCAGGGACACTTTTCCACCCGAAGGTTACACAGCCCGACCGTGTGATTTCACACGGTCTGTGTATTTTGGACCTCTTAATGACAGATTTTGAAATTTTGGTCTTCATGCAAGTTGTATCCCTAGATGTCTACGTTCTAACCGTACAAAAACAAAGTCAATAAGACATCTATAATGAGAGTTATAGCCTTTGCGCCAAAGTATGTTTAGTAGGAATCAGGATATGAATATATCAGATTCGTTTGGCCATAACTCCTTCGTCCGACCTTCGAATGAGTGATTCTTGAGGCGTTAGAATCCTAACATGTTTTTCTACCTCTACATGAAATTTGATAGCAATTGGAGTTAGAATCCAAAAGTTTGGGGTAAAAGAAGTAAGAGGTTGGTATGGAGAGCTGATTGGACTATGACCAATCTTTGGATTTTTAAGCATATCTTAAGCTATAGAGATCCGATTGAGGAGATTTTTTATTTTAATTAATATAGAGTCATGACATTTCATTTTTAGCTTAGGAATAAGATTCAATCTTGGGCCCTAAGCAGATCAATTTTATTGAGGAAGATTAGGGTAAATTTATCACGATCCATTCGGGAGTATATGAAATAAGTTTGATTTGAGTTTCTTCTGTGGTGAGGAATCCCTCCCTAGTGGGTTGCGCGTCTAGATGTCACGTAGGACGTCGGACACTGTCTCACCAGGGTAGGGTTCCAACAACATAAGCATATCAAAATGGTTCGGAGGGATCCAAAACAGAATATATTACACAATTCTCATAAGGATCTTGTGTAGCCGTGAACTTATGGGAGTCCATGAAGGAGCTCCATGTCACTAGCGGGTAGGCGGGAGAAGCCTTTAACTTGGTCAACGTACACGTGACTTAACTTAGGGGATCACCACAAACCCACATAACACATATATTTTAAAATCTTGTAAGCTTGTTGCCCAAAATGGCACTTCTTGTAAACTTGTTTTTTCATATACTTGATATATATCTTGAAAACCATTCTCAAAAACATGAATTCATGTACATTTGATATAAAAAAATTCACTTTTATAAATCATCACACAACCCATGTAGCAAACACATAGTAATAAATCATTCATGGACAATGAATGTAGCACTTATGATGCAATTAGAAACATTAAACTTTCTTGATTAAAAAAAAAAACAGTTGTGGCTTATTTACTCTATTATAAACATGTACCTACCTTGATTTCCTTACTTATAGCCGTGCTCAAACATGTTTCTTCTCTTGTTCCTCTTGGCTTTTTGATCCACTCATACAATAACAAAAAAATCCCACTAAATAGGGTTTTCAATTGAAAATTCCTCAAAGCAAAATCACTAAAATTGGTTCTAGAATACTTAAACCCAAGCCTTTTCTAAACTCCATGAACTAAAATCTTTTAAAAAATCCAAAAGATTTAAAATTATCTTACCTTCATTCTTCACTAAATGAAGGGATCCTTACCTTAAAGGGAAGCTCTTCTCTTCCTCTACTAGTTTCCTTTCTTAATCAACTCCAAAATCTCTCTTGAAGGTTAACACCATTGAAACCCTAGCTCAACTCTCTTCTTTTCTCTCCAACAATCAAACTCTCTTTTTCTTTCTTTCTCATTTTGTTATTCTCTTCTGCTTTCCTTCTATTCACATTTTTTTCTTCATTTATAAGCAAGACAATACTTCTTCTTCCATTTATGCCTTTAATGATTGAGAATTGTCCCATTTGCCCTTCCAATTTGTTATTCTCTTCTGCTTTCCTTCTATTCATGTTTTTTTTCTTCATTTATAAGCAAGACAATACTTTTTCTTCCAATTATGCCCTTAATGATTGAGAATTGACCCATTTTCCCTTCCAATTATGCCTTATGTCTTTTATACTTAAGTGTCTTGCCAACAGTGCCCTTGAACATTATAACATAACACTTTCTTCTAGAGGATGTTCCCCATTGTCTTAAGTTTCTAATGACGTCAAAATCATTTAATTCGGTTCAGTGATTCAGAAGATATAATTCAAACATTTTTGGACTGCTCTTGTCCAAATCAGTATATTATGCACAACTTCTATCCAAATTTTAAACATCTTAAAAACTGAATTAGATTCCAATTTCTTCATACCATTTGTATCTCCATGTCTCTAGTTAACCACAAATCAGGAATCATCTCATTTGGAGCTCTACCGATCTATAAATCATCAAAATACTGAAATATGTTCAGTGAAATAACACCAGTTCATAGTATTTATAAACACACACACTGTACCCGTCCCACGTTTTTCACTCAATATCTCTCAATTCATTTCATATGACTACTATTTTTTGTGAAGATGTAGATAAATGTCTTACAAGTCTAATGGTTCAAGAATCAATCATTTGAGTGTCCAGAGAAGAAGTTATGGCCAAAAGAATCCAATCTGGTTTTATCCTCAATCAAATTGAACCTATCGTGGGACAATTGGTATAACTTTTCCTAGAGATATCAGATTTAGGTGTTATTTAGATGGTTTGAAATCAAACTTCAAGATCTACAACTTTCATGAAGACGTCAAAGATAAATTCTATCTTTTGAAGGATCAAAAATGGAACAGAAGATGTAATATAAACAGTAACCCAAAAGAAGTTTATGAACAGTAAAGTAAAAGAAGCTTGAAATTGTTATTATTTCCTCTACAGATATCTTATTTAGGTTTTTTCTAGATGGTTTGAAATAGGAATTCAATATATACAACTTTCATGAAGACCTCAAAGACAAATTTCATCTTTGGAAGGATCAAAAATGGAACAGAAGATGTAATATGAACAGTAACTCAAAAGAAGTTTATGAACAGTAACACTGAAGAAGCTTGCAATTATCATAACTTCCTCTAAAGATATCTGATTTAAATTTTACTTATATTGTTTGAAAGAGGACTTCAAGAGATACAAATTTTATAAAGACCTCAAAGACAAATTCCATCTTCTGAAGGATAAAAAATGGAACAGAAGATGTAAAGTGAACAGTAACCCAGAAGAAGTTTATGAACAATAACACAGAAAAAGCTTACAATTGTCATAACTTCCTTTATAGATATTGGATTTAGGTTTTCTTTAGATATTTTGAAAGAATAATTCAAGAGCTACAACTTCCATAAAGACCTCAAAGACAAATTCCATCTTCTGAAGGATCAAAAATGGAATATAAGATGTAAGGTGAACAGTAACCCAGAAGAAGTTTATGAACAATAACACAGAAGAAGCTTACAATTGTCATAAATTCCTCTATAGATATTGGATTTAGGTTTTCTTTAGATATTTTGAAAGAATACTTCAAGAGCTACAACTTCCATAAAGACCTCAAAGACAAATTCCATCTTCTGAAGGATCAAAAATGGAATATAAGATGTAAGGTGAACAGTAACCAAGAAGATGTTTATGAACAATAACACAGAAGAAGTTTTATGCATGAATTTCGACTTCAATGTCCAAAATTCTCATACTATATACTTTTGGATATATAACATAAAGATATACAACTCTCAAGAAGGCAACTTTGCCAAAATCTATCTAGATCAATCCCAAATTTTCCCTTAAAGTTTGAAGATGAATTTTACATTCATCCACCACTGTACTACAATAAGTTCTTATTTCATGACAAATTTTAAGATTCTTAGAGATAGAATTGAAATTCGATATCTTCATAATAAATGTAGCCATATGTTTCTAGTTTAATCTAAATCAAGAATAATCTTGTTTGGATAACTAGAGAAAAAGTTGTGGCTAAAAGACTGAAGCATATTCTATAACCATTTTCCAGATCAACCATCCATATTTTTTCACAATCTCTCCTTGACACAAATCATACTAAGATCGCCTTTTCTACTTCATTTACTCCTCATTCTAAACTTCATTTTGAATCAATATCATCTATAACAAAATTTATAATCCATGATTAATCATGAACACCAATAACAAAACATACACATATAAATACATCCCTTCATCAACTTACTACACAAATGCAACTTCTTTTTTGGCTTTCATTTTACTTCTAACTTTCACCTTAATTCTTCTCACTTCAAAATCTTTTATCACCAGAAACACCAAAACAAAACTTAGACATATACACATTTCTCATTCACTACTTTTGTTGGACCCCAAACTTTTCTTGAAACTTTTGAAGTATAAATGTGACATTAGATGAGGAATTTGTGGGGAATTATTTTTGTGCAAAGAAAAAGACAACTCAAGAATGTGCATTGTCATATGAGGGTAAATTTAGCAAGTTGATGATGAGAGAGTATAAGCGCATAGATGCTTTTATTATCGATGTCTATGATTAATTGTGGGCTAAAGTATGGTTTTGAGTTTAAATGAAATTGATAGCAAATACATTGTTGGAAGTTAAAAATCAAGAAATATAGAGGAAAAAGTATGAGAATATGAACAATTGAGAAAGTTGACTTTTTAGAGTAGAGAGTTGACTTTATGATTTAAGTAGAATTTGAGAAATGATCTTCATGGAACTTGTAGATTATGTTGGAAGTTTTCTGTCACCATAAAGTTTGATATTTTTCGATA
Source organism: Erythroxylum novogranatense (assembly GCA_029891385.1). Taxonomy (NCBI): domain Eukaryota; kingdom Viridiplantae; phylum Streptophyta; class Magnoliopsida; order Malpighiales; family Erythroxylaceae; genus Erythroxylum; species Erythroxylum novogranatense. The sequence goes on along the minus strand of CM057231.1, from coordinate 82,946,921 downwards.
TCGGGAGTGAAAGTTATGATCAGTCAGTTAAGTATTTGTGAAAATGTTCATAAGTGTACATTTAGGTGTGTAATGTGATTTGAGACAAAGTATGGACAGATATGTTTTGAATTGAGTTCAGTAATCTACATGAAAGTCATAGGAGATTATCCTAGATTTTCAACGATGTACAATATATTATTTCTGGTTGTGGAATTTAGAAGTTTGGATGTGATATAGGATGATAAATTCTGGCAGAATTCTAGTTAGAGATTGAAATTACTTTTAAGTCCTTCATGAAAGTTTTAGATAATGCTTTGATCTTCCCACTACTGTCAAGTATGGAAATTAGGGACCATGAAATAGGAAGTTAAGATTTCTACATGTTGTGGTTACTGTTTAGGGTGATCAGACCACTTCGCCGTTCTTTTGCTTCTAACTTTTAACCGACATCCGATTAACCCGATTTTCAAGCGTTGGATTCCTAAGAAAATTACCTACATCATGATCAATGTTATGAATACTGCATCGGGTTCGATGCGGATTGAGCTCTGAGCAGGCTGAATCAGAGTGCAGGTTGATGCAGGATCTTGATTCGGAAATTTTTAAATTTATGAAATAGTCCCTAAAATTTTTAAGAATTGCAAAATAGTCCATATTGTTATATTATACAGTTGTACTGTATATTTTACTAGTTTACTGTTTACATCAATCATGCTTTCAAAAATCTTAATAATAAATAATAATGACAATTATTATGAAATAACAATAATTTTAAATATTTTACATATAAATAATAACCACAATTAATATAAATAAAAACAATTATCATCATATAATTATAAAATTAAGAATAATACAAAGTATTTAAAATATTACAATAATACAAAATATTTTTAAATTTATAAAATTGTCTCTATTTTTTAAAAATTATAAAATAGTCCATTGTCATATTGTAGATTATTTAATAATTATTAATAAATATAATTAATTTCAAAATATATAAATTTTAATTTAATAATTGAAAATATATAAAATAAATATTAGTTTATAAGTAATAATTTTAAAATTATTATTTATAAACTAATTTATTAGTATTTATTAAGAAATATTATATAAAATGTTAAAATAAATTTTTAAAAAATAATTTATTAGTAATAAAATAAAATAATTTATTGGTAATAAAACTAAAATAATTTACTTTAAAGTTTTATTTAATTTATAATTATTATTAGTAATAAAATATTTATTATTATTTTAAAACTAAAAAAAGGGGAAGGAGAGGTAGGAGAGAGGAGGAAAATTTAAAAGTTTGAAAAATTTTGCAAAAAACCCTAATTTTTAAAATTTCAGATCTTGGCTAAGTATTTGACCGGTATTTTGAATACGAATTAGGTCTTAACCCAATCTGCATGCCGAATTGGCGATGCAAATAGAATTCATCCCGTACCTTTATGTCCGATTCGATCTGGTTTTCCGGCGATGCAACGTTTCCGGCACCGCCGGAGCGAACGAACTCATATCATTGATCATGATAGGAAATTATGATTGTTTTGATATTGATTGAGTCAAGATGAGTTAGATATTTTCTAAGCAAGTTTCACTATTTTGATGATATCTTGAGCTGTAGAGATCCTGAAGTCGATTATTGTTTCTAAGTAAATTAGAGGCATGGGACTACAAGTTATCTGAAGGAATTAAATTCTAATTTAGTCCCTAAGATTTTCAATTTCTGAATTGAAGTATGAAAGTGATAAGATTATATAAGGGTAATTTGGGCATGACGCATAAGTCTAAGAGTTTATAAGGCTTGTATGGAGGGGCATATTGGTCTTTGCTCCTTCATTTAAGGCTTAAGTGAAAAGAAATTAGAAGAAGAAAAGAAAGAAAGAGTGAAAGGAAAGGGAGAAAGAAGAGAGTGTCGTTGGTGGCTTAAGGGAGAAGAAGAGAAATTAGGGTTTTATAATCCTTAGAGATTTTGAAGGAATTGAAGCTCTAACAAGTAAGTATGATGTTTTCTTCTTGTTTGGGTTAGATGAAACCCTAGAATAGCTTAGAATGTTTATGTTTTGGTTTTGGAGAAGTTTATGGAAAAATGGTTAAATCTTTTAGGGTTGATGATCATGTTGTTGTTATGAATGATTTTGAGGTTAGAAATGAAGTTTAGGAGGTGTTTTAATGTTTAGATGTGTTTATAATTGAAAGATGGGAGGATCATGGTTGAGAAAAGTGAAAAAAATGAGTTACGGAGCTTTATCGCCGTCGCACGTCGCGACCTGCAGATGAGCACGTCGCGGCGCGCGCGCTCCATCTTCTCGTCGCGGCAAACGACCATTTTCCTGCTGCGACATGCTTTGGTATTTTGGGCATAACTTTTGATGTAGATGTCCAAATGCGGTAATTCTTTTTGCGTTGTAAACTAGAGACATAGGGCCACAAGTTTGATGAAGAAATGAAGTTATGAATCAGTCTCTAAGAATCTTAAAATTTGGATGGAATTTAAGCATGAAATTCTTGTTTCAGTTTTGGTTGTAGTTTGAATGGTTAAAGTTTGATTTTCCGATTTCTACCCCAAATTGATTGGAATTTTGGTTATTTGGTTAAGGAAACCAAGTGAGGCAAGAGGAAAAAGAGGAGAGGCATACTTAAACAAGTTTATAAGCAAGGAACACAAGGTGGGTTCATGTTTATAATAAAGTAAATAAGTCACTCATTGTTTTGTTCAAATCAAGAAAGAATTAATGCATTTAAATTGCATCATCACGATTACATTACGTACTATTATGAATGATTATAGGTTGTTATATGATTTGCATTCATGAATTATGAAAAGGATTCAAAAAGGGGTTTTTCTCCCTTCAAGAACACATGTACATGAAATCATGTTTTACGACTTATGACAAGCAAGTTACAAGCAAGTTTACAAGCAAGTGCCAGTTTGGCAAACAAGTTTACAAGAACATGAATCATGCATAATTATGTGGGTTTGCGGTATGTCCCTCACGAATAGTCAAGTGCACATTGACTCACGAAAAGGCTTCTCCCCTTTTGCCCGCTTATGGCATGTGGTTTCTCATAAGGATTCCCTCACGAAACTACGTCTACACATCAACATTTCGATGGCATGTGTAGTACGTCATGAATCAGGGACAACCCAAACCATTATGCTATGTTATGTGCTTATGATCTATTGTTATGTTTCATGCATTCATGTTTTGAATTCCACTCATGAATTGTTTCAAGATCAAGCAAGAATGGCTTTTACATACACAATTACTATGATTTCAAAGTGTACCACGGCAATGAGTTATCTTTTAGAAATGGTTTTGCTTATTCTTTATTATAAATGTGTATCCACGAGCTATAAAGCTCACCCCCTTTCATCCCCATCTCCAGGTATCAAGAGGGAGGTCGGATGAAATCATGTCTAGATGTCCGATCATTATGCTTATGATTGGCCTTTAAGTTAATCTGTTGCAAGATTTAGATTTTTGGCATGTTGAGCATTTTGGGTTTTGATATTGATGTTATAAAATGGCTTCTAATGCCTCTAAGGTTTTATAAGCATGTATATCATGATGAAATTGATTTATGGATTTGTATATACAATGGAAAAGTGAATTATGGTTTGTGACCTGATTATGAAACTTATGTATTTGAATTGAGATATGGATGAATGTGAGATTGATGTATATAAGTTCGCATGAATTCATTGAGGGATTTAAGTTACTATTTGATTTAAATGTCAAGAGTATGAATGAGTATGAAGGAGAATAAGTATAAATTTGTTAAAGATGAGATTGAGCTGTTGCATGATTGCAAAGAATGTTATGAATCGAGTTTGATTGAGGATTGGTTTAGTCTAAAGGTATTCCAACGCTAGTTCTTCTCAGTTACACGTTCTCGGATGTCAGAAATTTGTTTCAGTTCGATCGAACCATTTGTTGTTTTGGACCGTTCGAATCGATTATGTTTCTGTTCCTACGATTCGATTTGCTTTCGATTCCTTCGCTTTTAATATGATTTGATTTCATGGATTTTATTTTCTCCAAGTACAAGTTTGCTCATGTTATGCACATGTGTTTCGATTATGGTTTCAAGATTGGGTTCCAGAAGCGGGATCCAACGTATATGATTCTATTGTTCTAGTTGGGGTCCGATTTCCAAACCGGGACCCAACATAGGTGGTATCAAAGCAAGAAAGGATTTCCAGGAACCACGCTTTAGATGTATGATGATCTTAAGTTTATGTTGTTGGGTTTCGAAAACGGGATCTAACAACTTTACCCTTTCCTATCATTTCTTGGTTCACGAATTTTCATTATTTATTCTTTACTTATGACTAATCTCCAAAATTTTTCATTCAAATAGTTCTAACTTCTATGAAACGTTCGGGGTCCAACACGATCTCCAGCCCAATCAACATCCATGTAACCTTCAATAGTAGATGCTTCATTCTTCGAGTACAACAACCCTTTTCCTGGTGCACCTTTTAAATATCTCAAGATTCTATAGAATGCATTCATGTGTTCTTCATTCTTCATTTGGAGTATGCATAACCTAGCTTGCAACACTCTTGGCATAGACAATATCTGGTCTAGTGTGGGTAAGATAGATTAGTTTTCCTACTAGCCATTGATAACGTCCTACATCTACCAACCTTTGGTCAGAAGAAGCTTCAAGTGAATGACTCATCTCTATTGATGTTTTAGCTGGCTTGTAGGTTGGCATCTCGGTTTCAGTCAACAAGTTTAGCACATACTTTCGTTGACAGAGAGAGATTCTTCGTTTTAATCGTGACACTTCAATGCCTAGAAAATATCGCAGGTTTCTGAACTCTTTCATTTCAAAATTGGTGGACAAATATTTCTGTAACCTCTCCATTTCTTCACTATCATTATCTATCACAACCATATCATCTAAATACACAATCATTGCTGTTACCTTCCCGTCTTCATGTTTAATAAATAAAGTATGGTCAGAGTTACTTTGCCTATAACCAACGGACTTCATTGTTGATGTAAACCTCCCAAACCAAGCTTTAGGTGATTGTTTAAGCCCATACAATGATTTCTTCAATCTACATGCACGTCCTTCATATTCGGATCTATGCTTAACACCTGGTGGAAGCTCCATGTATATTTCTTCCTCCAAATTACCATTTAGAAAAGCATTTTTTACGTCAAACTGTCATAATGGCTAATCTTGGTTTGCTGCAACTGATATGAGGATATGAAAAATATTGAGCTTAGCTATTGGAACGAAAGTCTCCTGATAATCAACTCCACACTTTTGTGTGTAACCCTTTGCTTCCAGCCTTGATTTGTACCTATCAATGCTTCCACCAGCTTTAAGTTGCACAGTATAGACCCATTTACACCCAACTGTCTTCTTCCCTTCAGGCAATGGAACTAGTTCCCAAATCAATTTTTTTAGAGCCTCCATCTCTTCATTCATAGTTTTCTTCTATCTTGGATCTGTTACTACTTCCTGCACACTGTTTGGAATAGACAATTTGGACAATTGATCAATATTTAGGGCATATGAATATGATATTCTATGAGTACAGGTATAATTGTTAATGGGATATTTGACATTTACTTTGAGATCAGGTTCATATTGTTTCTTTGGAATACCCTTATTTGATCTTGGTGGTAATCGAGAGGATAAAGGATTATTTGAGAGAGAGTCATCAAATACCTAAGGTCCACTATCATCTTAAACATTCTAAGAAGGAGACTCCTCGATTAATGGTGTTAACATAGTTTCTTCCAATGCATCTTTGTCATCTTCCAATAGCACATCATTCTTAGATAAACACGGAAAGTCTGGCGCTTGTATACTTGAGGATTTTTCATCATGTTGATAAATTGTGGGTTATATGTTGGACCCCACCCCCCACCCGTAGGTGTTTGCAGGTTATACTGCGGCGAGTGTTTGCGGGTGATACCGCGACATCCAACCATTAATCAGTTTTGTCCTCTTTGGTCATGGGTGAGCCACGGCTCGAACCCATGACCTCAAGGTTTTGTTGTTTCTAAGAACACGCCTCTCACCATTGAGCCAAGTATAACCTGCAAACACCTACGGGTGGGGTGGGGTCCAACATTAAAAGGCGCCTTTTTTAATGTTGGACCCCACCCCCACCCGTAGGTGTTTCAGTTATATCTTCTTGCAGTGTTCTTGAGTTATACCATGGCATCCAACCTTAATCAGTATTGTCCTCTTTGGTCATGGGTGAGCCACGGCTCGAACCCATGACCTCAAGGTTTTATCCCTTGCACGAGTCTTCTCAACCCCACTTGTTTTAACTGCGTGGCTGAATTTCTGTTCCCCATCTTTAGTTAATTCCAAATAGTAGAGCTCATGTTGTTTAACACCATAACCAAGAGTCCTCCAAGTCAAAATGTCCTGAAAAATACAAAATAAAGGTCAAAAAGTTACTGTACAATTAAGAGATGAGCTAATTTTTTTGACGGATAAAATATTGAACTAAAGTATGGGAACAACTAAGACAGTATCAAGTGTCAAGTTATTGGATAGGACAATTGGTCCCTCCCCTATAATAGGAGAAATGCTTCCGTTTGTAGTGGAGATGTCGAACTGAGAAGATGGTTGAATTGTTTGTAATTTGTTAGGATCATTAGTTATAGGATATGTTGCCTCCGTATCAATAATCCAAGTGCCATTCTTAATAGTGATAGATAGTACATCCACCTTACTAGAAATACTTGGTTGAGCCATGTTGGCGATAGTTTATGTCTTATCTCCCTAGGTCGATTTCGTGTCCCCTTGCATCACCATTGTTGTTTTGCTAATGATGTTCTTCCTCGGCTTCTTTGAGAAATCACACAAGTCTGGATACCCAACAATCTCATAGCATCATTGTTTCGAATGTCCTGTCTCACCACAATGACTACAAATAAATTTATTTGTTTTTCCCGATGGTGCGTTATTTCACCCTTTGTTTCAATGAACCACCATGGCAGAGCTTTCAGGGATTGATCGAGAACTTCCTATAGCCTACCTCTGTTGAGCATCTCTTCTTACATACAGATATTTATTTTCCAAACCTAGCTCTAGATCTTTTTGCAGAATCTCACCACGAACTTGGTCAAATTCTACATCAAGACCACTTAGGAAAATATGAACTCGCAACCTCGCTATCATAGAATGCATATAAACAATTCTTATAACTCCTTCGTTTGTGACAGTTCAATGATCAATTTCTTGAAAAATTGCAACCAGTTCATTGTAATAGGTGGATAAAGGTCGACCATTTTGTTTGGCAGTGAAGGATTTTTTATTCAGTTCAAACAATTAGGTCTCATCTGATCCATCATAGAAGGTTTTCGCAACAGCTTCCCATATTTCCTTAATGGTGGCTAATTCAATAAATTGTTGCATCAAATAGTGGCTCATTAAATCAGTAAGCCAGCTCTTAACTTTGTTGTTGTTCGTAACCCATGTCACATTGTAACATCCCGTTACCCATGTTAGGGATATAATTGTGAATTGTGAGAAAATTATGAGAAATTTATGAGAAGTTAGGAAAATGCACATCATGCATAATTAATAGTAACATACACATCTAATTTGCACATTCATATGATTGTACATGCATTAATTGGCATTTCCAGGTAAATTTGATTTATAAGTGAAAATTGTGGATTTATTGGAGTATATTAAATGTGATTTGGCAATTTTTGTACATTTTAGATATTTTGGAAATTTGGTGAATTATTTTTGAGCTGAAAAATTATTTGGAGAGTCATATTATTATTTTGAAATTTTGGTGAATTTTAAAAAATTTCTAAAAATTTGGGAGATTTTGGACCAAAAAAAGGAAAGAAAGAAAGAATAAGAGACAAATGGGAGAGTGAAAAATGGCTTTATGCATGGATGACATGTGTTATTGGATTAATAACCCACGTTGTCTCATATTTATGAAGCTTTTGTTTTGCTCTTTACCGAAAAGTTCCAACACCAAAAATGCTCTCTTCTCTCATCCATCACCGAAACATTTGATACTTGATGCATTCTTAGCAGTCCAGAGATTGGTATGTATCATTTATCCTTGCTTTTCCCTCCATTCACCGAAAGCTTTTCTTCAACCTCAGTATTGGAGTTTTCACTGGAAAGCAAGTAAGTGAGTCTTAATTTCTGTTTTGATAATGGATTGCATAGATGTATATTTGAGTTGTGTTGAGTGAGTAGTTATGGGGATTTAAGTAATGAAGGAATAAAATAAAGAAAATGGGTGTAGTTGAGAGAGAGAGAGAGAGAGACAGTAGAAAAAATTCGTATATGAGTTTTGGTTTTGATGTTTTGTGATTAATCTTGAATCTTGAGTTTTTTTAGAGTAAGTTGAAGTAGAAATGCAAAGAGTATACATTAGGGATGACGGGGTAAGTGGAAAGAGAGAAATTGCATAAAGTTTTGTAATCAAAGGTTGAAGATGATCAATAGTATTGAAAACTTTCTGGTTTTGGTATTTATAAATAATGTTTCACTTTGAGTTGTTTACCATAAGATAAGTTGCAAATGATGGAGTAAATGTAAGGGTATAACTTTATGATGAGGAATTAAGTAGAGGAGAGGAAGAATATGGAGGAGTGTTGTTGCCAAAATGTGGAGAATTACGTGCAAAAACGTGATTCTACAGTAAAAGGGTGGTAATTGCTTGTATAAGTTTCTGAATAGAGTATTTCGTTGAACAACCCTTAGTCTGTTGCCTATAACTTTTTCATCCGAACTCCAAATAACTTGAAACTTAGACCAATGGTGTTGGACCCCGATCTTTCAGTGGAAATTAGAAATATGAAAATGAAAATTTGATAAGAGTTTTTGTATATGAATGGAGTTATAGATATTTTGCCTTAAGGAAATTGATGAGAAAAGATTTGTTTGATTTGATAACTTTGGGTTTCAAATAGATTCGTATGGGTTCTGAAAGTTCAAGTGGATGAGTGGATCGAAATGGAAGTTGAAATCAAGAAATAGAAAGTAAAAGTGTAAAATTTTGAAGAAATTAGAAAGCAAAGACAATTTGTTTGGTTATGCATGTGGTGTTTTAAGTTAGATTATTGTAAGAATAAGATTTCAGTCATATGTGGAGAATGATGGAGTTTTGTATCTTTTGTACTTGGACTTGAATACTGATGTTGTAGCATGGCTTAGAATGCCATTTAATTTTATAAACATTTATCTTATGATGTTAATGAGACATAGATTTATATATGGATATGAAAGATCAATTGTGTAAGAATATCAATTGTGTATAGATTTGTGTGTTTTGTGTTTGAGAGGAATTAGTTGAAGAGCTTGTGGTGATGTGTTGATATGTGAAGTTGATGTGTTGGAATGGGGTTTAGAAACTTCAATGGAAAATCTGTACTGATCTAGATATATTTGGTCAAAGTGGTCTTAATGAAAGTTGTAGTTCATGTTGCCAGCTTTCTAACGCCATAAAGTATGCAATTTTTCAATATCGGGGCAAGAAGTTAGGATAAATTGAAGTTTGGATATTGCTTAGGTGATTGCTAAAAGGGCAGAAACTTTGATTGAAAAATTGACTTAACTAGAGGTTGAAGTTACTTTGGAATTCTTTATGAACATTGTAGAGGTTGTTTTATCTTTCCATTGATATAAAGCATGAAAATATTGGACAAGAGAGTAGAAAGAGTGATCTTGGTATGAGTTGTGATAAGGAAAGATTTGGAGACAAGATTGGTAGTGATCTGAAAAATGTTCACTGAATATGCTTCAGTATTTTAACCATAATGTTTTCTCTAGTAATCCAAACGAGATGATTCTTAATTTGGATTAAACTAGAGACATATGGCTACATTTTGTGAGAAGACATCGAATTTTAATTATGTGCCTAAGAGTCTCAAATATTGTCATGAAGTTAAGAATTGGGTGCAGTGTTGGTGCAGGAATGAAAGTCTTATCTTCTGACTTTAGGGGCAATTTTGGAATTGATAAAGATAGATTTTGGCAAAATTTCCTTCCGGAAAGTTGTAGATTTTTCTCTTAGCTTTCCAACAAATTAAACCGTGTCTAATTTAGAGTTCTGAGTAGAAAGTTATGATCTTTCTAAGTATGGATGTTCTGGAGAAGGGGGTCAGACGAAATTTTGCGTCTATGCTGACGTCATCACAGACGAAATTTTGCGTCTGTGCTCACGTCACCACAGAAGAATTTTTGCGTATGTGCTGACGTCACCACAGACGAATTTTGCGTCTGTGCTGACGTTATCATGCATTTAATTTGCATCTGTCTTGACATCATAAATCGCTTTTGTGTTTTTGACCCCTCTGCCTTCTTTTGGCCATAACTTTTTGTGTAGACCTCCGATTGAGTCGATTTTTGAAGCGTTGGATTCCTAAGACATTTTTCTATCTTTTCATACGACATAGATCAGTTTTGGAATTAAATGGAGAAAGATAGCTTGGATTTTCATGAACTGATCGGTTATAAAAGTTTAAACAGTGTTCAGTATTTTAGAGATATCTTGATCGGTAGAGCTCTGATCGATTTGATTCTTTTTGAAAATGAAAATAGAGACATTGGGATACAAATTTTATGAAGGAGCCGATCAACAATGTAGCCTCGAAAACTTCCAAATTCGGGTCGGAAGTTAGGTGTAGTGTTCAGCCTCGAGTCTGAAGAACAAACTTCAGTATTTTGGAGATATCTTGCGCTATAGAGCTCCGATTGATCCGATTATTGAAGGGTTGGATTCTTAAGACATAGAGGAAAATTTCTCTATAAGAAAGTTTTGTCAAATGGCTTCATTTACTGGATCGAAATAATCAGACAAGATGTCAGTTTTAAAGATCAATGAAGGGGCAATTTTGGAAGTTTACTTAAAGGGTTAAGTTTATAGGCTTAAATGGAGGGGCTTATGGGTCATTCCTTATTCATTAATTGACCTGGCACTATAAAAGCAAGGGGGCTGTAGTTGTTTGGAGGAGAATCATGATTATTGCCCAAAAGACTTAAAAGAAATAAGAGAAAGAAGAGAGAAGGGAGAGCACTTTCGGATGAGAGAAAATGAAAGAGAAAGAGAGGCAAAGCATAGGGTTTTCGATTTTTGGGAGATCTCAAGGGGATTTTGAGCTATTTCAAGGGAAAAAGGATGGAAGATGATGAAAGCTTCCTTCCAAACCAAGATGCATCCGAAAATGGTGAAGGATGAGGTAAGACCCAAAATTTTGATTTGTGAATTTAGGAAGAGTTTTGGTTTAGAATCATGGAAAAGGGAATGAGTTTGTGGAGTATGAAGTTAATTTTGTTGAATGCTAAGTATTATGGGTTTAAGTTTGGATGGAAATTAATTAGGGTTTATGCCCAAATTTAGAATTTGGGGATTTTGGAAATTTGTGATTTAGAAAGCTTGAATATATGAGGGATTAGTGTTTCTAAGTTCAATTTGAGGATTAAGTTAATTATGATATTGAATTTGTGTGGGATTGCTTTAGGTAAAGTTAAATTGGAAGAAAGAAGGAATCAATGGACAAATTGGAGCGAGGAACAAGTTTCTAGCATCGATTCGAGGTGGGTAATGTGTTTATAATTTGAATTTATAAGCCACTATTGCTTTCTTTAAATAAAGAGATTTTCTTATTTCAATTGCATCATAAATGTTGCATCATTGTATGAATGTTTTGAAAAATCACTTTTGATTCAATACATGGACTTTGGATGAATTGCAACATACATTGTGTTATGCCTCGGAAGATTTCATGGCATTGTGTATATTCGTAAAAGAGTATTCGATTAATTAATTTGAGCATGATATGTGCTTTGTTTGGGTAAGAGAGTTACGGATGGAGTCACGTGCACGTCGACGTATGAAAAATTATAGCCTTCTCCCGGCTGCCCGCTTGTGGGCCTACGAGATCCAAAATCGGACTCGTTGTGTTTACGGTATAAACTTCGGTTTATCCGTCGTGTTTACGGAACTCTCGAGTCATTTGTGTGCATTGCATATGTGATATGACATTGCATCTATGAATTGTCTAGTTGATGCATTCACGTTTTATAAACTTATGAGTTTATGGCTGAAAGCCTAAAAATCATATGTTTTGCAAATGGAGATTTTGACTACAGCAAGGAAAAGAACCTTTTGAAAATGTGCTTTACGGATTTCAAAGAAATGTTTTCTAAGACCAGAAAAGAAAAAGAATTTCAAGGATTTTGCTTATATATATTCGTTATAAACTGTTACCCACGGGTGTGTAAGCTCACCCCCTTCATTCCCATCCACGGTGATGAGAAGAAGATCGGGTGAAAGAAAATGAAGATTTCATTTGCATGTGTTTATATTGTATTATTGTTAAGTGAGATGGTCACGAGAAGTCTGGAATTGTTGTGTATTGTGTACTTTGGTTTAGGGTTATGGGAAATGTATAAGGCTTGAAAATGCCACTATGATTTGTATAGAGCTTTAATTTATGAAATGGTGTATAAGTCATAATTGAATTTATGAGGTTTGGATGAGGCTATTGAGTTATGGTATTGCATATGGATATGTTATATAACTTGTGTATGTTCAACTGAGATATAAGCATGATTTGTATATGGAGAAATGTGAATGAACGGGTGTTAGACGTGGGATAGTGCGATTGTATGTGAATGTTATTGGATTGAGGATATTGAAGTCACTTGTAAGAGATGGAATGAAAATGAAAGAAAGAAAAAAAAAAGATATACCGATTTCGGATTGGATTAGTTTTGACTGATAGTCTTAAGGTTTCCAACGCAAACGCTTTCTTTGATATTTGTTCACGGATGTCGGCTCTGTTTTGTTACGTATTGGAAATTGGTTTCGATTCGATTTGTATTCGATTCGTGTTGATTCGATACCTTCGTATTTGTTTCGCATGTTGTGATTCGATTTATTCGATTTGAATCCGCTTTGTTCCTTCGTTTTCTGGTTGGGATCCGGTTTCCGGATCGGGTCCCAACAAATGAATTCCTAAGACATTTTTCTTTCTCTCAATAAAAATTTAGAGTTATCTGAATTGATCTGAAAGTGATTGATAGGATGAAAGTGTGGAAGTCTGTTAGAATATTATGAACTGGAAATTTTCATGATCATGATTCGATTTTCTAAGTACAACTGGAGCTTTAGATTTCTGAATGAGTTGATTTTTGATTCATAGTAAACTAAAGATATATTTCTACAACTTTTATGAAGAAGTATAATTTTAATTATGTCTGTAAGATTTTCAAAATTGACATGAAACTGAGTTTTAGCTTAGGTAGTAGCATTACCAGGGACAGAAATCATGTCCTGTGGTTATTTGAATAAACTGTACTGAGGTGGGCAGAATTAGGCTGAGATGTCTTCACCAAAGTTGTAGCTTATTCTCTTAGCTTTAAATTGGTATAAGTTTTGTAATTTGTGGATATCTAAGTTGAAAGATATGAGTTGTGAAAATAGAGGGTATGATCATGTACTAGCTAAAAGTTCAAATGTGTACAGTCTGTGGTATTTTGTGCATAACTCATTTAATACTGGATCAAATTGGATTATTTTGAAGTCTTTAGAAATACACTGTAGAACAACTTTTTAGAAGGAAGTGTTACCTAATTTTTTCATTTACCTTATCATATTAATTATGTAAAGTTGACCCGAAATCATATTGGTAGAAAATCTGAAGTGGTTAATTAAGTTATGTAATGGATTTCACATTGCTTTATTATGGTCCAAATTATAAATACAAATGGTATTAATGAGGGTTTTGATATCTGATCAATTTGATGATGAAAATAACTATAAGATACATGAAATTTTCATTGAACATGCATTGTGCATATTTTATATAAGTACATGTGCATAAAGGAATACTTTTACATTTGTGAAACAATGTGATATTTGTGAATGTGTTGTGTATGTTCTAGAGGAGCCAAGTGGATGCCAGACAAAGATTGTCGAACCATCTAGGCAATAACACATTGGAGCGTTTTGTGAGTCAACCTAGATGATTTCTTATAATTGATTTGATTTGAATTTAATTTGATTTGTTAAACTTCCAATTATTGAACGGTTGCGATTGTTTCTAAATTTCAGACTTAAAGTCCGAGGAGTATATATTTGGAACTGTATTGGAAGTGTTCTGATTTGTTTGATAATTCTGATTGTATTATGCTATGTGAATTCTCAACGAAAGTTGAATGTCGGACTTAGGTCTAGTGATTGTGAAATCTTTCCTGAGCATTTGTATAAGATTGTGATATATAAGATTTTCTAAAATTGTTGCATTTCATAAAATGCATGTTCAGATAAAGGCATTGTGACTTGAATTGCTAGTATCAAACGCTTACAAGTAAAGCTTTGCTCCGGGATATATGATTTGACACGTAGAGCTATGTTCCGTGATATATGTTTCTGATTGAGCCCAATAGACCAGTATTTGTATATGTGATAGACACTCGGTCACAACATTATTAACGAATGTGGAATCTCATATGCATCTGTATGTGTTTATATATGATCTGTTTCGCATTGATAAAATGATGTTTCATGACAGTGCGAGCATTTGAAATATTCATGTTCTGTACGTAATTTGTGTATGTGAATCCAGTGAAATCATCAATGATGGTTCACTCATTGAGTTCGCAAAACTCATAAAAATTGCAATGTGATTTTTTAGGTACGAGACAGGAGACTTAGTGTTTATTCTAGATTAGAAGAACACTTTGGACTAAGTTATGGCTCAGAGGTCTGTTAATTGACGTCAAAGAGTTATAGCTTTATGTTGTAGTTTTTGTTTGAACCTGTATGAGGTTTTGTAAATATTTTTTTAATGGAGACAGTGTAGACTTTGTGAATGAATGCAATGAATGGTTTTAAAATTTGATGATTTCTGATTATGTTAGATGATGCCATGTGTAAGTTGGATGTGTTTTTGTTCTAACATGCCATTATCATAGGATATGTACTTGAATATTTTTGAATGTTTGGGTACGTACCTTGTGATAGTGGGATGTTGCACACATAGCCAAGATCATTGGGTGATGGTTTCATTATTTCATCTATGAGATATCCAATTTTGTTTCGTGCTCCAATATGCATCTCTATCAACTGTGACCATAAAGGAAAATTTGGTTCATCAAGAACGATACTAGTGGGAAAAGCGATGTTGTCTTATTGAACTATGATTGATGGTGGCGGGTTGTATAATGCAGTTGAAATTGTAGGGTTTGGATTCATAGGTATGGATGGAGTGGCTGTGGAGCTTTGATCTTCCATTCAGTTGGAAAGAAAGGAAAAAGGATTCAATATGTTGGACCCCATTTTCAGAGCCCAACATCGGACATGGAAGCGCGGTGCTTGGTGCGTGAGGGGAGGCCTTGGAGTTGGATCATATCAATTAAAAGAAGCAAGGAATCCCTCGGAAGCACAAGCGGGCGTCACCGCGGCGTGTGATTTCTCGCTGCGGCGAAACCTCTCGGGTAGCTACGTTGCGACGAGCAATTGCGAATGAAACAACACTAGTCGCGGTGAACCCGCGCATGCAACTTTTCCTCGGCGAGCATACGACCTCGTGGCGGAGAACGCCTCCTTTAGCCCACAGAGAACAAACCTGAAACTTTCTCTCATTTTATTAAATCAACCCAACCCAAAACTTAACAACATAACTCAAGCAAACTTCTAAATGATTCAATGCTAAAGATTTGGAACAAAAACACCCATACCTTATTAAAAACCAAAGGATGAATTTTACAAAGCTTGAACAACATTTCAAACCAAATTACAACCTTTGAGTTGAAGAGCCAAAAATACAACTTGAACCAATAAAACTTGAAATGTAACTAAAGCCTTGACTTCCAAAAGTATAACTTGAAAATACATAAATATGAAAACTCGGAGTGATGCCATAACTCTTGACTTACTCGGTCTCTTGGTCATCACTTGAATGGGGGAGGATAAAGGGGGTGAGCTATAAAACTCGTGGGAACATATTTATAATACAGAAATAAGCAAAACTATTTTCAAAAGATAACTCATTGTCGTGGTACGCTTGAAATCATAGTAATTTGCATATAGAAATCATTACCTCGAAATACTTGATTTTTAATAATTCATGAGTAGCATTCAAAACATGTATGCATAAAACATGATAACAGATCATAAGCACATAAGCATAGAAGAATGGTTTGGGTTAGTCCGGGTTCATGATGCACTACACATTCCCATCGAAATGGTCCTGTGTAGTCGTAGTTTCTTGAGGGAGTCCTTGTGGGGAGCTCCGTGCCACTAGTGGGCAGGCGGGAGAAGCCTTTATATGGGTCAACGTGCACGTGACGGTTCTTGAGGGACTACCACAAACCCACATAACATGCATGGTTCAAAGTCTTGTAAACTTGTTGCCAAACTGGCACTTTCTTGTAAACTTGCTTTTCATAAACTTCATATCCTTGTATAACTCATTACGGAAAACATGATTTCATAAGCATATATTCTTGAAAAAAGAAATCCGTTTTGAAACCTTTTCATCAATCATCAATGCAAATCATATAGCAAACATATAATAATTTCACAATAGCAAATAAAGCAACATTGATGATGCAGTTTAAATCATTAAATCTTTTCTTGATTTGAACAAAACAATGAGTGACTTATTTACTCTATTATAAACATGTACCCACCTTGAGTTCCTTGCTTATAAACTTGCTTAGGAATGCCTTTCCTCTTGTTCCTCTTGCTCCTCTTGCCTCACTTGATTTCCTTAACCAATAACTAAAATTTCAATCAATTTGGTGTAGAAATCGGAAAGTCATACGTTAACAATTCGAACTATAATCAAAGCTGAAACAAAAAATCTATGCTTAACTTCCATCCAAAATTTCATATCCTTATAGACTAATTCAGAACTTCATCCCTTCACAAAACTTGTAGCTCTAAGTCTCTAGTTGACAACGAATCAAAATTCACCTTATTTGGACATCCACATCAAAAGGTATGCCTAAAACACCAAAACACATCCATATAGAAAGCTAGAGCTTGCCGTGGCGAAGGTGCACTTCGCCATGACAAAGTGCTGTCTTGGCGCTTGGCGGCACGCTAAGACGCCGTGGTGTGCACACTTGCGTGCACCGCGACATGTATACCTTCGCACGCCGCAACGTTCACAGGAGCATGTCGCGACGTGCGAGCCCAGACAACTCTCCCGAAACTCGATTTTTCCACATTCTTCAACCACAATCCTCCCATATTGCAAAAATGACATATCTAAACCTTAGTTCATGACTTAAAGTCCTGTTCTAAACTCATTACAACCTTAAAATCAATCACAAACACCAGAAGATCATCAACCTAAAGAGATTTTACCATTTTCCATAAACTTCTTAACAACCAAGTCCTAATCATTTTAAGCTATTCTAGGGTTTCATCCAACCCAAACAAGAAGAAAATAAGCTTATACTTACCAGATGAAGCTTCAATTCCTTTGAAATTCTCAAGAATTGCAAAACCCTATTTTCTCTTCTTCTGCTTTAAGCCATCAACGACACTCACTTCTTTCTCCCTTCACTTTTACTCTTTCTTTTCTTCTAATTCTTTCACTTAAGCCTTAATGAAATGAGCAAAGACTATTATACCCCTCCATGTAATGCCTTAGCCTCTCAAACTTAAGTGATCTTCCATATTTGCCCTTAAACATTTTTACTCTTTCATTTCCACTTATACCATACCATACTCAAAATAATCTAAAATTTCCATCAATACTTCCAATTCAACCACACTAAATAATAAATCACACAATCAAAATCAATTCATACTTAATAACATCAATTAATAAAAGTTTGGGGCCCAACATTTCTCCCCCTCCTTAAAGAAATTTTGTCCTTGAAATTATTACCTGAATCATCGAAGAGTTGCGGATACTTCTCCTTTATGGTTTCCAAAGGCTCCCACGTGGCCTCTTCCATCGAATGATTTCTCCATAAGACTTTGACTAGCTGAACCGTCTTATTCCTGAGGACCTTTTCCTTGGTGTCCAAAATCTCCACTGGAATCTCTTTATAACTCAAATCATCTCTCAACTGAACCTCAGTGGTCTGAATGATATGAGAAGGATCCGATCTATACCTCCTCAGCATGGAGACATGAAAGACATCATGGATCTGAGACAATTTCGAGGGTAACGCCAACCTGTAGGCTAGTGGTCCAATCCTCTTAAGAATTTCATAGGGACCTACGTATCTCGGAGTCAACTTGCCTTTCTTGCCAAACCTTATTACTCCCTTCCAAGGAGACGTCTTAAGAAACACTTTCTCACCGACTTCATACTCCATCTCCTTTCGATGTGCATCAGTGTAGCTCTTCATCCTATCCTGAGTGCCTTAAGCACGCTAACCAGATTGACTTTATCAACTGTCATCTGAATCAATTCTGGTCTTATCAGTTTCCTCTCTCCTTCTTCATCCCAGCATATCGGAGTTCTACACCTTCTTCCATACAGTGCCTCATATGGAGCCATCTGAATGCTCGAATGGTACGAATTATTATAAGCAAATTCAACCAATGAAAAATGCTCATCCCAAGCTCCTTTGAAATCCATCACACATGCCCTGAGCATTCCCTCAAGTGTCCGAATGGTCCTCTCAGATTGACCATCCGTCTGAGGGTGAATAGCCGTGCTAAAATTCAGCTTAGTACCTAAAGCTTCCTGCAAGCTTCCCCAAAATCTCGAAGTAAACCGAGGGTCTCTATCAGAAACTATGGAATCGGGAATCCCATGTAATCTCACTATCTCATCAATGTACTTCTTTGCTAGCACATGCAACGAATCAGTCTGCTTGATTGCTAGAAAATGGGCTGACTTCGATAACCTATCCACAATAAACCATATGACATCATGCTTCCTACTGGTCTTGGGCAAACCCATCAGAAAATTCATGGTTACTCTTTGCCACTTCCACTCAGGAATGGACAATGGCCTCAACTTGCCTGAAAGTGCTTGGTGTTCAGCCTTGACTTGCTGACACACGAGACACTTACTCACATACTCTGCTATATCCCTCTTTATGCCCTTCCACCAGAAATGCTCTCTCACATCTTTGTACATCCTGGTGCTACCAGGGTGCATGGTGTAAGGCGCATTGTGAGCCTCATCCAAAATCTCATCATTCACCTCCTTGACATCTGTAATACAAAGTCTATTTCTGGCTGTCACGAGTCCATCATCCCTCATTACCACTTCAGAAATCTTGCCATTCTGAATTTCCTCTTGAAGCTTGCTCAATTCTGCATCTGGTACCTGTAATTCCCTAACCTTCTCCCGGAGTATTGGCCTCACTCTGAAATTAGCTAGAAGGCAATTTGGTTCCTCCTGCTTCAAGCTTATCTTAAGCTTGGCAATCTCTTCCAATAAAGGTAGATAAATTGTCCGAACATGGGCAATTGAAGACTTTCTACTCAAGGCATCTGCTACGACATTTGCCTTGCCTGGGTGGTACTCAATCAGCAGATCATAATCCTTAAGCAACTTAATCCACCTTCTCTGTCTCAAATTCAGTTCTTTCTGGCTTAGCAAGTACTTGAGACTCTTATGATCAGTAAAGATCCTCGTTTGAACCCCATATAGGTAATGCCTCCAAATTTTCAAGGCAAAGATCACTGCTGCCAATTCCAAATCATGAGTCGGATAATTCAACTCATATGGCTTCAGTTGCCTTGAAGCATAAGCTATCACCCTGTCTCCCTGCATCAATACACAACCAAGACCCTTCCTCGAAGCATTACTATATGTAACATCCCATCACCAATGGGAAGGTTATATTGGTAAATTGGGACGGGATAGGATTTTACCGCATAATATCGACTGAACATTCATTTGGCCTCTAATTGTAGAGGATTGAGTCATTTGGCACGTACACTGATAGGTACATGCATTCATGACTTTTTCCCGGCATTTAATTGTGATACGGTTATGAATTGTGAAATTGTGAATAATTAGGTTTGCTTTTGAATTATAGAGAATTGTGGAATAATTGGGATTGAAAATTTAATAGGAAATATTTTAGAGTAATTGTTAATTGGTAGTGACTCTTCGGAAATTTTCTAAAAATTCGGGAGAAAATGTCCGAACCGGAATTTTTCCGAGTGGCGGACCGATTGACTGTATAGTACCGAAATAATTGTTCAATGGCTATGAAAAATTTAGATTTATGAGTTAGGAATTTTTATGATGAGCCATTGGAATTTAGAGGCTGAAATTTAATGAAATTGAGGACTTATGTCTTATGAGCTATAGGTTAAATTAACCCTTTATATTGCCTAAGTTCAAAATCCCTCTTTGTTACATCTTTAAAAAAAAACCCAAGGCTTTTTCCCTTCTCCTTCCTCTTCCCTTCGACGATTTCATCCTTCCCCCTTGGAGTTTCTTACCTGTTCTCTTTCATTGTGGTTGAAGATCTACTGGAACCTTGGAGATGTTGATGCTTGGCTTGGCTATGGAAGATCACCGTGGGTGTTAGAGTTTGAGAGATTTTCGGAGATTGGATTTGAGTTTTGATTGGTAAGTTTAATGGTTTAATGTTGTTATTTATTGTTGTTTGATGCATTTATGGAATTTATTGCAAAGGATTGGATAGTTTAGGGTGTTTAATGCTGGTTTTAGAGAGTAAAAATGGAGGAAAAATCGAACGGAGAAGAAGACGAGGTCCGCACGTCGCGACGTCTGAAAAAGGCTACGCCGCGATGAGAAAATGCGTGCTCGCCGCGGCGAGCCACACGAGACGTCGCGGCGAGCAAATAAATATTACGCCTCAACGAGTTTATCCGTAGGAGTCACGGGGAGGCCCCAGGAAGGTGACGTTTCCCACGTCGTTTCTGAAGAATGTGTTTTTGTAGCGCCCCCTCATCGTAGGGTACACATCGGGAAACCCGTAGGTCGCTCCGACACGTATCCCACGATAAAGGTTCACTACCAGAAAATTTCGCTAAAATCCACATGGCATCGCAGTAATAATAATTGCAATAAATCAGAAATCAGAAAATTAATATCCAAAATGTAATTTATCCAATACAATCATTCAATCCAGAATAGACAAATCTATCAGTCTCCTAACAAAATCAAAAGGGAAAACTGATACAAGCGTCTATCCTAAGTCATCCTCAAAATGCTAACCCAGCTGACCGACCTTTGAGCCATCACGATCCTCGCCAGCAGCTCGCACGGCAGGAAAGAAAGGTCTTCAGAGCTAGGAGTCTACTCTAACAGTCCTGAAAAATAGGTTGCAATTTCGGGGTGAGTTTGCGAACTCAGTGAGAAACCATCATCGATGGTTCGCTCAAATCATGCATTACGCGCCTGGCGTACAGCATAATACCGCAATATTCATTACCAATATAATATAACGATCTATAATAAATTGCGATATCGGTAGCCACTTACAAAGACAAGTAACAATAAAGCGATAATTTAGAACAATTTGCAATAACGAAAGCGATCTACGGTATTTCATATTATCACGTATTTCGAGAGTCGTCACAACACAATCAATCATGTAAATGCAATGCATATGTGACTCTTTCGATTATTCAGATTTTGTGCCCAAGTGCTCGGTCAAGATATACGGTGTGGACGGCGTGTGATTTTCTCCCTCTAAGCTAAGCCCGTCGA
The DNA here is from genome assembly GCA_029891385.1 of Erythroxylum novogranatense. Classification (NCBI taxonomy): domain Eukaryota; kingdom Viridiplantae; phylum Streptophyta; class Magnoliopsida; order Malpighiales; family Erythroxylaceae; genus Erythroxylum; species Erythroxylum novogranatense. The sequence continues at coordinate 82,925,298 of CM057231.1, read as the reverse complement.
TCTGATGTATGAGCTCAAAGCTCATTTCGGTGAAAATAGCAACTTGGGACACATTCCATTATGTGATCATGCATTTATGCATGCGGTACCATGTTCGATAATTTACGGTGTGTGGCTATAAAGCCCGGTGTTGACCCAAAGATCACGTAATGATGCGATTCAATTCAAGAAACATGCAATTCAATCCATTACATGTCAAGAGTCATACGGTAGTCATATAATTCACCTTTGCATGTAATTCACAAGAAGCATGTAAGCACCCGAAATTTGAGAAACCAACTAGGTTACTCACCAGTAACTTCCGAGCTCTTGCACCGAAGTCCCAAAGAATGTCCGTGGAACGACGGTCCAATCGGTGCCTCTGTAATGAAGAAATGCGGTCCCACTACTAGATGCTCAATTTACCGACAAGAATGCATATGTCTCAATGAAATGATGTACAATGCATGTTCACGATTTCGGTGCTAATACCCAATTTTGGACTCTTGGTCCAATTCGACTCTTAGTTCATTGATCGACGAGAATTGCTCCATTCCTAGAATTGGTCAATTTCCTCAATTCATATTCTTATAACCATTTCCTATTCATTCGGTCAAAACCTCTATTACAATTTCCAATTTAAAACTCCAATTTGAATTTAACCCTTAGTCGATTGAATTTGTAATTTTCTAAGTCCCAATTCAAAACCTCAAACACACCTCTTGGACAACTAGGTGGAGGTCGCGACTGTGAGTGCGCTGGTGCTCACCAGATGCCCATAAGCCGCCTCGAGTTATTGCTCCTCTACCAGGTTCTCGCTCACCGAGCTCTCGCTCCTCTACCAATTCTCGCCCGTCTACCGAGCTCTCGCTCCTCTACCAGTTCTCGCCCGTCACCGAGCTCTCGCTCCTCTACCAGCTTCGCTTTGTCTCACCGCTCTCGCTCTCTACCAGATTCTCGCCCGTCACCGAGCTCTCGCTCTCTACCAGTTCTCCTTCTTCCCAACACATCCTTAAACACAATTCCAAGTGTTCCAGATCCCCGACTCTGAAACTCTAACCCAAATTTTCCTCTGTGAACAACTCTCAATTAATTCGATACACAAAATACAACAAATCCTTAGCTTCTATTCCTTCCAAGAACCATTTCCTTAATTTATCAACACACATAACTCATCAATTTCATCGTTTAAACCTTAATATATATATAATCATCAAATATCTAAACCAATCATCAATATAACTCAATCACCAACGAATCGTACTATCTAAGGCAAGAAAGAAGCAAACTTTCTTGATGAAAGCCTCAAGCTTACAACGATCACCAATCCCTTAACTCTACACACTCACGATAACACCCAGAGTAGAACCCATCAATAAACACTCTCAACCACCCAATCGGACATAATAAATGCCATAAATGCAGAGAAACCATTAATGACAACATTAAAACCATAAAACTTACCAATCACAGATCGAATCCACGGATCTCTCAAAATCACCGAAACCCTAGAAATCCTTCAAAATCCTCGATCTACCAATCTCAAGGCTTCCAACCTTTATCGATCGGAGAGACATATTAGACTAATTACCATAAGGAAGAAGCCAAAAGAAATCAAAGGATCTCTCACCGTTGGGAGGAATCGAAATCACCGTAAAGGGAAAGAAGAAAGCGGAAAATGTCTTAGCAAACTTTTCCCAAATTTCTTTCAACCCTAGTATTTATAGCCCAACTCTCCAAATCGGTCAAATTTCGGTCTCGAATTTCAATGGTTTAACACATAAATTTTCTATCGAAAAATTCTAATTTTTCCATTGCCATTGGACAGCCCTTTCAATACTATACTGATCAATCGACACGATCACTCAAATATTTCCATCCGGTATTTTCTCCGAATTTCTCGAAAATTTTCTAAAAGTCTCTATAAATTACCAATCACCCATAAATGATTAAATCGGTCATTTGAACTTAATTACTCTAATTTCAATTAACTCCCAATCCAATCAGTCCAGTCAGTCCATAGTCACAATCAAATCCTGGAAAATCATGAATGCACGTACCTAAGAATAAATGCATATGCAATAAGCCTGTTCCTCTATAATTAGAGGCCAGTATCATGCTCAGTCAGTGAATGCAGTGAAACCTATCAGTATGGCTCATAAATACCAAAATACCCTTGCTAACAGTAACGGGATGTTACAATTCACCCCTCCTAATAAAAATTTCGTCCTCGAAATTTCATACTATCCCATCAAATAAATGAGGATCTTGGCTCCTCATAAGCTCCTCCGTCTCCCATGTAGCTTCCTCGTAAGAGTGGTTCTTCCAAAGGACTTTCACCAATGGAATCACACGGTTTCTCAGTTGCTTGACCCGTGATTCAATGATCCGTACCGGCTCCTCTACATAACTCATATCACTGGCTATCTCGATGTCCTGAGCCGGAATCACATGTGTCGGGTCTGATCGGTACCGTCGGAGCATACTTACATGAAATACATCATGCAACTGGGACATCTCGCTCGGTAAAGCCAATCTGTAAGCCAGTGGTCCAATCTTCTCAGTAATCTCATAGGGACCAATATACCGAGGGCTCAACTTGCCCTTATGGCCAAATCTCAATACTCCTTTCCAAGGAGACACTCGAAGGAACACTCGATCACCCACACTGTACTCCATATCTCTCCGATGCTGATCCGCATAACTCTTCTGTCTGTCTTGAGCCGCCTTGATGCGACTCCGAATCAACTGTATCTTATCTACTGTATCCTGGATCAGCTCGGGTCCCTCTATCAATCTCTGACCCTCTTCATCCCAATACAATGGTGATCTACACGGCCTGCCATACAAGGCCTCATACGGTGCCATCCCAATACTGCTCTGATACTGGTTGTTGTATGCAAACTCTATCAATGCCAATCTCGATCCCACGCACCTCGAACTCCAAAGACACATGCCCGAAGCATGTCCTCGGCGATCTGATCGTCCTCTCACTCTGTCCATCATGCGAGGATGAAATGCGGTCTTGAAATTGATCTAGTACCCATAGCGATCAGAGGCTCTTCGGAACCTCGATGTGAACCTGGGATCCCTGTCTGAAACTATTGACAACGGAACCCCATGCAACCGTACAATCTCTGCAACATACTTCTGGGCCAACTGATCGAGAGTATTACTCTCCCTTACTGGCAAAAAGTGAGCCGATTTAGTCAATCGGTCCACTATGACCCAGATAGCATCATGTTGCCTCGGTGTCCTAGGCAACCCTGTCACGAAGTCCATAGTAATTCGCTCCACTTCCACTCGGAATGGCCAACGAATGCAACTTTCCCACTGGAGCCTGATGCTCTGCCTTAACCTGTTGACATATCAGACATCTAGACACGTACTCTGCCACTTGCTTCTTCATACCAGGCCACCAGAAATGCCGTCTCAGAGTATTATACATCTTGGTCGAACCAGGATGCATAGCGTACGCGGCCACATGAGCCTCCTCTAGGATCTCCTGTCTCAGATCATCAATATCCGGCACACACAGCCTCTGTCCCATCCACAATGTCCCATCTCTCAACTCGAACTCTGAATCGACACCAGTCTGAACTCTATCAATCAGTCTCACTAGTACCGGGTCCTGATCCTGAACCCTCCGAATCCTGTCATGCAGCATCGGCCTAAGCCTCAGAGTAGCAATCAGTGCTCCATCCCGACCTGATCAATCAGACATTCAGCGCTCAATTTGAATCAGACTAGGCAATCTATCAACCTGAATCTGAGCTGCACTCCCATAAGATCTCCTACTCAGTGCATCGGCCACCACATTGGCCTTACCTGGGTGGTACTCAATCGTACAATCATAATCCTTCAGTAACTCTACCCATCTCCTCTGTCTCAGATTGAGATCCCTCTGGCTCAGCAGATACCTCAGACTCTTATGATCAGTGAAGATCTGGAACATCTCACCATACAAATAATGTCTCCAGATCTTCAGGGCAAATACCACTGCAGCTAACTCCAAGTCATGGACTGGATAATTTACCTCGTGAGGCCTCAACTGTCTCGAGGCATACGCTAAAACTCTCCCATGCTGCATCAATACACATCCCAATCCCTGATGCGAGGCATCACTGTAAACCACAAAGCCTCCGGTCCGGAAGCAATACCTAACACCGCGCGGTCGTCAACCGATGTTTGACTCCTCAAGCTCTTGGCATTCCTCGGTCCATCCGAGCGGTACATTCTTCCTCAATAACCCGTCAAAGGCGGAGATCAACGAAAACCCCTCGACGAATCTCCGATAATATCCGGCCAATCCTAGAAAACTTCGCAACTCTGGCACAGTCCTAGGGGCCTCCCAGCTCATCACTGCCTCTATCTTGTGAGGATCCACCTGGATACCCTCACCAGACACCACGTGTCCCAGAAATACAATCTCATCAAGCCAAAATTTGCACTTAGCAAATTTGGCGAATAACTGCCTCTCTCTCATGACCTGCAGTACAATCCTCAGATGCTCGGCGTGCTCCTGACTATCCCTCGAATAAACCAGTATGTCATCAATAAATACAATCACAAATCGATCCAGGTAGGGCTGAAATATCCTATTCATCAAAGCCATAAAGGCTGCCGGGGCATTAGTCAACCCAAACGGCATCATTAAGAACTCGAAGTGCCCATACCTACTCAGGAAAGCACTCTTGGGCACATCGGCCTCCATGATCCTCGGTGATAGTAACCGGATCGAAGGTCCAACTTAGTGAACACACAGCTCCTCAGAATCGATCAAATAGATCATCAATCCTAGGCGGTGGATACTTATTCTTCATTGTCACCCGATTCAACCGCCTATAGTCAATACGGTCTCGAGTCCCATCCTTCTTCTTTACAAGCGAGACGGAGCTCCCATGGCGAAACACTCGATCCGATAAACCCCTTGTCCAATAGCTCTTGTGGCGAGCCTTAAGCTCTCTCGGCCCACCGTGCCATCCTATACGGAGGATCGATATAGGAGCGATGCAGGGAACGAGATCGATCTCAAACTCTATCTCTCGCTCTGGCGGCAAACCCAGTAACTCCTCGAGAAATACATCCGGAAAGTCCTCACTACGGAACCTCCTCCAATCTCCGCCCACTCTAGAATCCACTACGTGAGCCAAATAGGCCTCACATCCTCCTGAATCAATCTCGAGCTCATAAAGGATATCATCCTCATGAGCCTTTGCTGGCCGACTCCTCTAAACACCACTCAGGTGGCCGGGAGATTCCAACACGACCTCCTTGGCGTAGCAGTCCATAATGACCCTATGCAGTCAACCAATCCATCCCCAATATCACGTCAATCTCTCGAGGCAATATAATCAAATCAAGACTAAAAGCGCTCGGTCAAACTGGATCGGACATCCTATACATACCTCTCCCAATACAACAGTACTACCCGAGGTGTACTCACCTCCAACCCATCTGTAACCTCGCCTATTCCCATGCAGTCTACATGCTAAATGCGGTGCAATAAAGGAATGGGTGGATCCAGATCAACAATGCATATACTTCTATGCGAAATAAGAAGCATACCCCAACAACATCCGGTGAGTCTGGGCCTCCTGCCGTGTCATGGCATAGACCCTACTTTGTGATTCGCCGCCACTCGGTCCCCGGACCTCACTCTGAGAACCCTACTCGGCCTCGGCCTCGACCTCGGCCTCTCCATCTCGATCCACCACCACGGCTCATTTGGACCGTGGTATTATCGCTGATCCGCCGGTCATAGTAGACCTGGGCTCCCAAAGTCTCGGGCGGTTCCTCACTACGTGCTCCATCGAGCCACACCTCAAGCAGCTCCGATAACCATCGGCACTCTCCACTGTGCCTCTTGCCACAGTGCTCACAATCTGGGACGATCTGTCACGACCCTCCGCGCCCTTCGCCACCACTAGCGATCGTGCGAATCGCCCTCTGCCCATACCCGTCTGTTCGGCCCCTCCAGCGGACCAAGGGCTGCTCGACGCTTACTAAAACCTCTCGCCAAGACCGCTCGCTATCACTAGGTATCTTATGTGGGTCCCTGTCCGGTCTCGGTCAGATTTCGTCAGAAGCAATGCTTTATCCTAACAATGCAGCTCTCAACTCGGTAAATGAGCTCATATCAGATCTGGCCAGCCGGGTGCGAATCTCGAAATTGAGTCCACCCTCAAATCTCCGGCATCTGTCGGCCTCAGTAGCAATCAGTGCAGAAGCATAGCCCATCAACTCGTTGAACTGAACTTCATAGTCAGCCACAATCATTTGTCCCTGCCTCAACTCTAGGAACTCTTGCATCTTCATCTCTAAGTAGACCTTGGGCATGTAATTGTCCCTGAAGGCCCTCAGAAAATCGTCCCATGTCAGAGTGCAGGGCCTGGTGGTACTGCCCGGGACAGTCCTCCACCACCGATATGCAGGACCCTGAAGCAAGGAGACAGAGTAATCGAACCTCTCCTCAGGGTCGCAGTCCATCTGGTCGAGGACTCGCTCAGTCCTCTCAAGCCATCCCTCAGCCTCCGCAGGTCAGTGCTACCATAGAAGTCAATCGCCCCTTTGCTAGCCGATCGATCGTCTGCGTCGTTCCCGTCTCACAGGAACTCGAGGAGGTAACTCCTCTGAAAGAGGCATAGGGGACTCCCTACTAGCTCCTACAGATTCTTGGTCATTGGTCGCTCTACTCGATCTCCCATTACGGATGACCTAAAATGCATAAGAAATTCGGATCACTCGCTATTCTTACACAAGGATTCCAAATTAATAACACTCTATGCCCAAAAGATGCCAAACATGGCTCGATACCACTAATGTAGCGCCCCTCATCGTAGGGTACACATCGGAAACCCGAGGTCGCTCAAACACGTATCCCACGATAAAGGTTCACTACCGTAAAATTTCGCTAAAATCCACATGGCATCGCGATAATAATAATTGCAATAAATCGTAAATCGTAAAATTAATATCCAAAATGTAATTTATCCAATACAATCATTCAATCCAGAATAGACAAATCTATCGGTCTCTAACAAAATCAAAAGGAAAACCGATACAGCGTCTATCCTAAGTCATCCTCAAAATGCTAACCCGGTGACCGACCTTTGAGCCATCACGATCCTCGCCTTGGCGCCAAGACGGCAGAAAGAAAGGTCTTGAGCTAGAGTCTACTCTAACAAATCTGAAAAATAGGTTGCAATTTGGGGTGAGTTTGCGAACTCGATGAGAAACCATCATCGATGGTTCGCTCAAATCATGCATTACGGCGCTGGCGACAAAGATAATACCGCAATATTCATTACCAATATAATATAACGATCTATAATAATTGCGAAGATCGGTAGCTACTTACAAAGATAAGTAACAATAAGCGATAATTTAGAACAATTTGCAATATGATGCGATCTACGAGATTTCATATTATCACGTATTTGAAGAGTCGTCACAACACGGTCAATCATGTAAATGCAATGCATATGTGACTCTTTCCAGCTTATTGATTTTGTGCCCAAGTGCTCAACAAGATACGGTGTGGACGCGTCGTGATTTTCTCCCCTAAGGCTAAGCCAAGACAAATGTATGAGCTCAAAGCTCATTTCGGTGAAAATAGCAACTCGGGACACATTCCATTATGTGATCATGCATTTATGCATGCGGTACCATATTCAATAATTTACGGTGTGTGGCTATAAAGCTCGGTGTTCACCCAAGATCACGAACGCAGTGCGATTCAATTCAAGAAACATGCAATTCAATCCATTACATGTCAAGAGTCATACGGTAGTCATATAATTCACCTTTGCATGTAATTCACAGTAAGCATGTAAGCACCCAAAAATTTGAGAAACCAACTAGGTTACTCACCTGTAACTTCCGAGCTACTACACCGAAGTCCCAAAGAATGTCCGTGGAACGACGGTCCGGTGCCTCTGTAACGATGAAAGCACGGTACCCCATTACTAGATGCTCAATTTACTGACAAGAATGCATATGTCTCAATGAAATGATGTACAATGCATGTTCACGATTTCCGGTGCTAATACCCAATTTTGGACTCTTAGGTCCAATTCCTGACTCTTAGTTCAGTTGATCGACAGTAATTGCTCCATTCCTAGAATTCAGTCAATTTCCTCAATTCATATTCTTATAACCATTTCCTATTCATTCGGTCAAAACCTCTATTACAATTTCCAATTTAAAACTCCAATTTGAATTTAACCCTTAGTCGACTGAATTTGTAATTTTCTAAGTCCCAATTCCAAAAACCTCAAACACACCTCTTCGGACAACTAGGGTGGAGGTCGCGACCAGGGGTGCGCCTGGTGCTCACCCGTATGCCCATAGGCCGCCTCAGAGTTATTGCTCCTCTACCAGTTCTCGCCCGTCTACCGAGCTCTCGCTCCTCTACCAGTTCTCGCCCGTCTACCGAGCTCTCGCTCCTCTACCAGTTCTCGCCCGTCTACCGAGCTCTCGCTCCTCTACCAGTTCTCGCCCGTCTACCGAGCTCTCGCTCCTCTACCAGTTCTCGCCCGTCTACCGAGCTCTCGCTCCTCTACCAGTTCTCGCCCGTCTACCGAGCTCTCGCTCCTCTACCAGTTCTCGCCCGGCTCCCGAGCTCTCGCTCCTCTACCAGTTCTCGCCCATCTATCGAGCTCTCGCTCCTCTACCAGTTCTCCTTCTTCCCCAACACATCCTTAAACACAATTCCAGTGTTCCAGATCCCCGACTCTGAAACTCTAACCCAAATTTTCCTCTGTGAACAACTCTCAATTAATTCGATACACAAAATACAACAAATCCTTAGCTTCTATTCCTTCCAAGAACCATTTCCCTTAATTTATCAACACACATAACTCATCAATTTCATCGTCGGAAACCTTAATATATATATAATCATCAAATATCTAAACCAATCATCAATATAACTCAATCAGTCAACGAATCGTACTATCTAAGGCAAGAAAGAAGCAAACTTTCTTGATGAAAGCCTCCAAGCTTACAACGATCACCAATCCCTTAACTCTTACACACTCACGATAACACCCAGAGTAGAACCCATCAGTAAACACTCTCAACCACCCAATCGGACATAATAAATGCCATAAATGCAGTAGAAACCATTAATGACAACATTAAAACCATAAAAACTTACCAATCACAGATCGAATCCACAGATCTCTCAAAATCACGAAACCCAGAAATCCTTCAAAATCCTCGATCTACCAATCTCAAGGCTTCCAACCTTTATCAATCAGTAGAGACATATTAGACTAATTACCATAAGGAAGAAGCCAAAAGAAATCAAAGGATCTCTCACCGTTGGGAGGAATCGAAATCACCGTAAAGGGGAAAGAAGAAGAAAGCTGGAAAATGCCTTAGCAAACTTTTCCCAAATTTCTTTCAACCCTAGTATTTATAATGACTCTCAAATCCGTCCAAATTTCAGTCTCAATTTCAATGGCTTAACACATAAATTTTCTATCGAGAAAAATTCTAATTTTCCATTGCCATTGGACAGCCCTTTCAATACTATCTGATCGATCGATTGATCACTCAAATATTTCCGGTCGGTATTTTCTCCGAATTTCCGAAAATTTTCTAAAAGTCTCTATAAATTACCAATCACCCATAAGCAGTATTAAATCATCGGTTGAACTTAATTACTCTAATTTCTCAATTAACTCCCAATCCAATCACCGATCGGTCCATAGTCACAATCAAATCACGGAAAATCATGAATGCACGTACCTAAGAATAAATGCATATGCAATAAGCCCTGTTCCTCTATAATTAGAGGCCGAGATCATGCTCATCGGTGAATGCAAGTGAAACCTATCAAGATGGCTCATAAATACCAAAATACCTCTTGCTTGATAGCAGGATGTTACTGATTTTAGTTTATGGGGCATAACTTATGGTGTAGACCTCCAATTGAGGTGATTCTTGATTCGTTATAAACTAGAGAACGAGGTCTACAATTGAGGAAAAGAATGAGAGTTTGAATTTGGATTTTTGAGATCTCAATTAGTGAAAGAAAGTTAAGGATGTGATTGTATTGCAACCTGAGGATGGTTTCTGATAATTGGGTTATAATTGTGAGAATTATGAATGCAAATTCAATGCAATTAGAGTCTTCAATAGGTGAATTTGATCTAGTTCGAATGATATTGGTTTTGAGATTTTTGTGAGATTAGCCTAGTGTATATAAATTGGCAAATGGAACTAAACAGTAGAAATGAATCTGGTGGAGTTCTATGATATGTTATTGAATTGAAATCAGTCATTATTGATAAATTGAGTGAAAAGTTAGAAATTTACAAAAGAAAGTGAAATTGGGAAATAGCGTCGGGAAGGTCATGAATAGGCATAGTACATCTTTTTTAATTAGACATGTGCATCATTAAATTATTTCTGATTGTGCATTTTAGTAATTGGAAATTGTTTGACTGTTTTAGAGGCACCGTTGGAACGACAATTCCACGGATATTGCTGAGACTTCCAGGCAGGTAGCGCGGAAGTTCAGGTGAGTAACCTAGTTGGTTTCTCAATCTATGTGTGTTTAATTTTATGCATTGATTCCATGTGGAGATAATGGATGGATATGTGTGTTTGATTTTGATTGATTTCGGACCATGGGTGTCCGAATTATTGGAAACGTGATATAGAAGTGTTATTGTGTGTAATCGATTGTGAATGCATCAATGAAACAAATGATAAATGCATATGACTGAAATACCAGACCGAAGGTCCGAAGAAACAGAAATTGGTTACTGAAATGTAAATGACTGTAAATGGAAATTGGAGCATATGCATTCATGCGTAAGAGCATGATCAGATAATGACAGTTGTGACCGGAGCAGCCAACGTAAGAGCCACAGGCTCACTGTATTAGGGCTTTAAGCCCACCGAAACACTAACACTGAACCGAGCCTCAAGGTCGAGGGGAGTTAGTGCATACCCTTAGGGCTCTCCTACTCCCTAGACGTGTCTGATTACTGATCACTGATAGGCGCTCGGTCACAACACCGTAATAAATTGGATAGTGTCACATGTGCATTGCATATATGAACGATTAAATGTGAATTATGTGAAAGGTGAAACTCCTTACATTTGAGAAATGTGATCGTATGTGTTAAGTGGTAAATTGCGTGTATATGCATGAGTTGGGTGAACCATCGATGATGGTTTCTCACTGAGTTCGCAAACTCACCCAACATTGCAATTATTTTTCAGGATTTAACGAGTATCCTGTTAGTGAAACGGGAGTATGTTACCGCATGGGAGTCAGCGTTTGAAGTCGGGATCAGTTTCACATCTGCATTAATGTCAATTTGAATTATGTGTAAATTTATAACTCTGCAAATTTCGCATAAGAGTATCGATATTGTATTGGGCCCAATTTGACTATGGATATTGTGTATATGAATTGATTTGTGACTGGAACTGTTTTATGATTAAAAATGATTTCGTATTAAAGCGGGCCCAAATTGTTTACTGATATGCGCGCACTCGATTGTTTTCAAAAATAAAAATGTCATACTAAGTATTTGAATTGTTTTGACTGCTCTAGCATACCACCCTCGCGGGTCACGGGCTCAGATATCACCGTCAATGTCAGGTTCGGGTCTCGCGGGAGTGGGGTGTTACACTATACACGGTATACCCCTCATCTTTAGAAGGAAAAATCAAGACCGGAGCACTTGTTAATCTGTGCTTGAGCTCCTCAAAGCTCTTCTGGCATTTATCACTCCAGATAAACTTCTGATTCTTCCTCAATAGCTTAGTCATCGGAGCAACTATCATAGAGAACCCTTCCACAGACCTCCTGTAGTGTTGGACCCCGAACTTTTGATGAAAATATTGTTTAATTTTGAGGATTTTGATATTTGAGTGAACTTATATGGATTATGAGAAGAAAGTGGATGAGTTGATTGAAATGAAGTTAAATAGCAAGAATTAAAAAGAAAAAGTGTAAAAATTTGAAGAATTTAGAAAGTTTGACTTTTGGAGATAAAATGTTTGACTTGAGAGTTGACTTTTTGATTTTGGGAGAATTTGAGAAAATGATCTTCTGGAAATTTGTAGTTTATGTCAAGAGCTTTTTGTAGCCATAAAGTTTGATATTTTTCGATATCGGGAGTGAGAGTTATGATCAGTCAAAGTTCGCTTGAAGTTTGACTTTTTGAAGAAAAAGTTGACTTTTTTATTTAGGCAAAATTCAAGAAAGTGATCAACATGAACATTGTAGCCTCTGTCGAGAGCTTTTTGTGGACATAAAGTTTGCTATTTTTCGATGTCGGGATTGAAAGATATGATTTTCTGAAGATATGCTTTGTTTTGAAAATGCTATTAAGTATAGATTTGTGTGTTCTATGCTTCAAGGCCACTCATCGTATGGATTTATTTTGAATTAGAGTAAGTGATCTTCATGAAAGTTTTAGATGGTGTTTTTATCTTTCCATTGATATAAAGTTTGCAATTTTTCGATATCGGGGCTAGGAGTTATGAGCGATTAAAAATTGGAAGTCGTTTAGGAAAAGCTGTTTTGGACAGAATCTTTGATTGAGGTTTTGACCCCTTTCGAGACCTAATTTGATTTTGAGTACTTCAGGGAAGTTGTAGAGCTTCCTTTGATATTTTTATTGACACCAAATTTGTCAAATTCTAAGTTCGGGATCGAGAGATATGATTTTGGAAAAGTTCGGTTTTGAAGTGTCGTTACTTTGTTTCTAATCCGATCCCTTTTGTAATCTTTTGCTTATAATTCCTTCGTCCGACATCCGATTGACTCGATTCTCGAAGCGTTGGATTCCTACGATGATTAATTTCATTTTCAGGAAGAATTATGATTTTTAGGAGATTAAATGGAATGAGAATTGATTGAATCAAGAGTGAGGATGGGTTAAGGTGGTTAAGTTAGAAATTTTTCTGAACATGGTTCGGTATTTTGCGAAATTCGGGAGCTGTACAACTCCGATTGAGTTGATTCTTTTTGGAGAATAAAATTAAGATATGGGGCTTCAAGTATGTGAAGGGCTCGAATTTTAATTTAGTCCCGAAGATTTGTCAATTTCTGGAATTATGTTCAGTTTCGGATTTTGTGCAGGTCCATTAGTAATTCGGCCATAACTTCTTCGTTTTAGATCCGAATTGAGCGCCGTCAGTGGCGTTGGATTCATAATATCGAGAGGAACAATTAACTAGTAGAAAGTTTGTCCAAATTATTTCTTTTAGCTGCTCAAATTCTGGACGCGAAATGACAGTTTTTTTAGACACATTGAAGGGCATTTTTGGAAATAGGCTAAAAAGAAGGGGCATAAGAGTCTTTAGCCTATCATTTTAATGACATGGCATAGCTTAAAAGAAGGGCTGTCATTTTTTAAGCAACCCACGACATTTCTAGAAACAAAAATAATAAGAAAAAGAGAGAAGAAAGGAGAGAATGAAGAGAGGATGCATCGGTGGTGATGGGGGAAGGTAAGTTCTTGAATTTTTAAGGCTTCTACCATGAGTTTTGCATGGATATCAAGGGGAAAGGGAAGAAACAAGATGAAGTTACCATTGGAGCTTAGGAATTTCGAAAATCTAGAGAGAGAAAGAGGTAAGAGAAATTTCAATCTTTGAGTTTTTTCTTAAACTTTGGTTTAGAATCATGGAAAATGATATGGGCATGTGATTTATGAAGTCAATTGTGATGATTATGCCTTAAGTGAGATTTAATTTTGGTTAATTGAGTGATTAGGATTATGTCAAATTTTGAAATTGGAGGTTTTTGAAATTGATGCTTTAGATAGCTTGGATTAATGATGAATTTGAGATATCCTAAGTCAATTTTGATGTTTATGCTTTAGGTGAAGTTTAATTTGAAAAATTGTAAATTGGGGGTTTAGGCTTAATTTGAAATTTGGGGATTTTGTGAATTAATGGTGTAGAATCATCAATACTAGTATGAATTGGTGAAATATGAAATCAATTGTGAAGAAATTGTGATTTATGATATGGAATTTGTGTAAATTGGTTTAGGCCAATTTTGAAAATTGGAGATTTTCAAAATTGGAGATTGAAATAGCTTGAATATGTGAGGAATTGATGTTTCCTAAACTCAATTTGAGTAATTAAGTTAAATATGATATTGAATTTGAGTGGATTGGTTTAGGTGCATTTTGGAATTTGGGGATTTTGAAGGATTTTGGAAATTCATGATTTAGATAGCTTGATTTTATGTGGAATTAGTGTTTTCTAAGTTTAAATTGATGAATTATGACATTTATGAAGTTGAATTTGGATTAATTTGGTTTAGGAAATTTTAATGTGGAAGAAAGAAGGAGGCTTGGGAGCAATTGAGGCACAAAGCAAGTTATTAGCATGGATATGAGGTGGGTAGTATATTTATTTATTGAATTTTAAGCTAAAAATGTGAATTTAAAAATTTAAGAAACAAAGTTTTGAGAAATGAATGTTTATAAAAATGTTTGGATATTATGATTTTGAAGGATTAATTTCCTTATGTTAGAAATGATTTTTAGAAAATACAAGATTTATGAAAATCATGTTTTAGACAATTTGAGCAATGTGTTTTATGAAACTATATATGTTTTGATTTATGTGTGAAAGAAATAATTGCATTCATGTTTATCGTTTGATTTATATGTGATTAATTGATTAATTGAATATGATTGTATATGTGGAATATGCATGTGTCAAGCTTTTTGACACAATTTGATGTTATGATTTGAAAATGTGAAAATTAAGATTTTGAAAAGTGCCTTGAGCAATCTGAAATTCCGTTTTGCTTATGTCTTTATGTGGGTTTGGTCAGTCCTTTTGTGAGTCGAGATTGTCTCTACTGCTTAAGCCTTATTTCATTTGCCTGCATGAGGCAATGGAGTTCCGATCACGGACTCCTTCACACCGCACATGACCGCTATCTTGAAATGTGCGAGACGTCTCGTTATAGACCAAACCAAACCATTTAATGTGTTATTGTGATTTGTGTTGGATGCTGCGGTATAACCCGCAAACACACGCCACAATATAACTTGCAAACACCTACTGGTGGGGTGTGGGGTCAACATCAAACCATTACATTATGTTATGTGGTTTTGATTTTGTTTATGTGCTATGTGATGCATTCATGTTTAAAGTCATGCATGATTGGTAAAAGTTTGAGAATTTGAGAAATGAGAAAGTGAATTTTCAATTACGAATTTGAAAGCTGTTATGAATGTTTTGGAAAGTTTGAAAATGGGCTTTTGGATAAATTTCCGAATGGGAAATGTTTGAAAATTTTGAAAAGATAATTTTCGCTTATGTTTCAATTTATAAATATATTATCTACGAGCTTCCGAGCTCACCCTCCCCCCCCTTTCATCCCAATCTTCAGGTATTCGAGCAGGAGATCGGATGAAAGAGCGTCAAGTTTGATTTTGCCGCATTTGTATTTTTGTGTAAATTGAGAATTGATATTGTTTTGGCTTGAATTGCCTTTTGTGTATATAAAGCAGTTATTACGGGATGTATATGAATTCGAGACTTGGATATTGATTTTATGATCATAATTGAGTATGATTATGCTTTATGTTTGTAATTGGATATTGAATGAGGATTTTATATATGGATTTGAGATATTGAATGTGGTTGGGACTGATTGAGATTTTATATAATCGATTGAGGATTTATGAAGTGTTAGGTTTAGATGTGCGTTCCTGCGGGTGTTATGGATTCCGGACGGGAGGGTCCGATGATGACTTGTGTTGTTGGGTTGTGATATTAGAAGTGTATTTTGCCTTTGCAGAAATTTTTGGGCTGTCAAAATACAGCCGTTATGCTGCCCGATTTTCGGTAAAAATCGGGTTATGATAAGAATAATAATTAAGAAGTTAGTTTGGTAAAGATGAGATTTGCATGATTAAGGCAAATTATATAAATTGAGTGTTATATAAGGATAAATTTCCAAAAAGGAAATTGTATGGATTGATTATGATTTGAATGTGATTAAATAAAGAGAAAAGGAATTAATAAAAAGAAAAGAAAAAAAATTTATACCGGATTTCGGAAGGGTACGTCTTAGGGTTTCCAACGCGATTAGTTTCCTATGCTTCATGTTTGCAATGGATGTCGATGTTTGTTCAGGTTGATTAATTCGTTCGTTTTGTATTTGATTTGATTCGCATTCGATTCCGAATTCTGTTTGTTTTCGGTTTCTGCTTTCCGGTTGGGATCCTTGTTCTTAATTGTCACCTTTTTGAGTCTCTGATAATCAATACACATCCATCATGTAACATCCCATCACCTATGGGAAGGGTATTTTGGTAAATTGGGACGGGTTAGGAATGTTTAATTATATCTCGGCATGCACATGCATCTTATAGCCTCTATATAAATAAATATGAATGGTAATTTTTGCACATGCACATAATTGTACATGCATTCATGACATTTCCCGGCATATGTGACTAAATGAAACTTTTTGTGAATTATGTGATATTTGTGTTTGAAAAATTGAATTGAAGTGCTCTAGGTGTGTTTTACATTTTTAGGGATTTGTGGGAATTTTTCTGAAATTTTCGGTACTTGTCGTCTGCAAAAAATTGTCAATGTGATCGAGTGGACTTCAGTGCTGAAAATGACAGTTAAATGGCACTGGACTATTAGACATATGATTTTAGGAATTATGAACTTTGAGCCATTGGAATTAGGAGACAAATTGGACTAGAAATTTAATTGAAATTGGAGAAAACCTTAAGAGAATGTAGGAAGAAGACAAGTGGCAAGTGACACATGTCACTTGCCTACTTAGTCTTGTTATTAAATTCACCTAAGGAGTCCTAGTTCCTACGACTCTCTTGTTGAAAGTTTTAAAAAATCACTTTGAAGTTTAAGAAGTTCTCTCATTCGTAGGTGATCTTCCTCCCCTTCTTCGATGGTCTCTTCTTCTTCTTGTTGTTAATCTCCACCCACACCAAAGCTTTTATATTTCCCTTCATGTGTCCATGCTTAAGTTTTTTACCTCCCTTGATATGGTGATTGTTGTGTGAGAGAAGGGAAGGAGGGGATTTGGTGAGTTAGTGGAAGATTGAAGATTTAAAGCTTGTAACTTGTTTAAGGTAAGAATTGTGTATTGTGTTCTTTAATTTAGTAGTTAGAAACATTCATGGGGATTAATTGTGCACTAATTTCATAAAGATAGTGGTAGGTTTGTTTGGGTTTAAGTGTAAGTATGTGTGAGGTTGAATGATAAATATGTTGGGGATTAGTTTTGGATTGGTTTTGATGTATGTGTGATGCTAGATGGATGGAATTTTAGTGAAGAACCTAGTGTGTAATGTGCTGCCAAATTGGGATTAATTACTCAAGTAATTTTCTTGATGAATTTGTGGCCGAATTAGAGGTCCAAATGGATGCATATTGATGTAGGTAAAGTGATGAAATGAAAAGAGTTGAGGTAGGGAGGAAATATGGAAAATGTGACTTGGTGTAGGTTTCAGCTTTTGGCTCATAACTTTTGATATGGTTGTCCAATTGAGCTGAGGTTTGTTTTAAATTAAACTTAAGAAGTATGGCTAGATTCCATATGAAGGAAGTTTTATCCAATTCTGACCTTAAGGATTTTAATTTTGGCATGCAAAGTGAATTGTTAGGTGCTGTGTGAACAGTATCTGAACCTTATGACTTGAAACTTTGATGATTTTTTTTAGGATTGAATTAGATTGAATTTGCTACTTTGATCTTAATAAAAGTTGAAGATTTTTGTGTTATCTTTCTAACGCCACTAAGTATGAATTTTTTTTATTTGTACGTCGAAAGTTATGATGTGTTAATGTTTAGATGGTCATTCAGCTGAAAATGTGTTTTGTGTGTAAGTGACTCTAAGTGTATAGGTTTTGTGCTATTTATGTTCTGGTATTTATTTGGGACTGTTAGTGGTGAAATTGGCTTTAGTGACCTTCTGGAAAGTTTTAGAGGATTGTTGTAGCTTTCTAATGAGGTATTTTGTGTGAATTTTGGATGTAAGGATTGTTGGATATAAATTTGTAAAGTTTTGTTATAGTTTAGGTTAAATGTTGATTTCATGAACCCTATTAGGACAGTCACCTTAGTGAGAGGATTTGACCTAGTTTTAATGGGAATTTGCTTTGAAGTCCTTCTTGAGAATTGTAGTATATTGTCTGAGCTTTTTATTGCTATATGGTAGTTTTACTGTTTCATTAGGCAGAAACTTTGTTTTGTATTTTTGACCCTCTTATAGATTGAATTAGATTGGGGGGTCTTCTTGAAGATTGTAGAAAATGTTTAGAGCTTTCTAATGGCGTATAATGTACCTTATTTGGAGTTATGAGTAAAAACTTATGAGGATTGGAAGAACACAGTTACTGTTTATATGGTCATTTATGGGCAGTAACTTTGAAGTAGTTTTTGGCACCCTTAGAGGTGAGATTAGTTTGTGAGCCCTTCATGGAACTTGTAGGGTTTCTTGTTATCTTTCCAATGAGATTTTGTTTGTAATTTTTGGATAAGTGTGTAAAAAGTTATGCATGTTAGAAATTCAGATGGTAGAAGAGAGGGAAATAGTGCAAACTCTCTTATCTTTTGTTTTGTCCTAGAGCTTCTTTTGCTTATATCTTCGTCGTCTGACCTCCGATTGACCTGATTCTTAAGACATCGGATTCATAAGAAAATTATCTACCTCTCCATGTAGAATTGTGGACTTTGTGTGTTAGGCTCGGGCCTCGGATCCCCAAATTCCGAGACGACTCCTCGGGCTGCGCCGGCGACGGATGCCCATAACTTAGGACCCGATCCCAACATCCATGCATAATTTGATACAAACATATACTCATACATGCAATTTTGCATAAATTAAAACATAATCAAACTCCCCACAAACTAAGGGGCGTCATGCCATTACAAATCGAATGAAATTCAACCCAGCATTCTCAAAATGTTACAATATATATGAAAGTTTAAGTCCAAATAGCAATACATGAAAATACCCAATGATGGTATGCTTGGTGGGCTAACCAAAATACTAACTTAATGCTATGATCTGAAACTATTGCAGAGTTCTTCGATGCCTGGCAAGGATCAACTAATGTCCTGAGTTGCACCTGAGGAGGGAAAAGTAATGGGTTGAGCTACACAACTCAGTGGCTAATATAATTATAGCCATCGACAACTAGCACAAATTTAAACATATGTATGCATATATATATATATACACATGCAACAATTCTAGCACTCTCATACTAATCAAGCAATTTACGCATTCAGCATAATTAATTCAACTCACAAAATATGTCATAAGTATGCTTCATAGAGAACATATCAAAAATGCAATGCACATCACACGGCTCGAGGGTTCCATGGAAACAAAAGGGAAAAACCGAAGTTTACACCCTGAACAAAATGAGTCCATTCGGAGCTCATAAGCCACAAGCGGGCAGCCGGGAGAAGGCTCTTGTCAACGTGCACGTGACGAAAAAAATGGTTCCACTCTCGCCTAAACAAAAGCACATAATCATGCTCAAAATCATTTTATCATATGATATGCTTTCAATCTTTCATTTGTTCAAAATGCCATGACCGAAGTCTAGGCATAACATGCTCAGAGTCGAAATCACTTCTCATGGTTCTTTCAAAGTATGCAAAATCAAAAGCATTCAAAACTTGTAACAAATCATATGTAAACATACAAGCATATAACATATATGTTCACACATAGGCAAGAATTTGCCTAATCACACAATAACTATAGGTATATTACCCACCTAATATCACTCGAGTATCCGACTCACTGCTGTCCTTCCTCTTGCGATTGGGTCAAGTCAGCTCGGTTTCTTATAATAAACCAAGATTTCATTCAATCAATATTCAAAAGAGATATTCCATAAAGCTAGTAAATCCAAAAGGAAAAGCACTAAAAGTCTACATTCGACTTCCTCATAAAATCCCGAACCCTTAGAGGCAAATTCCAAACTTCCCTTCTTCATAAAACTTGTAGTCCTTAATCCCTAGATCACAACGAATCGAAAATCACCTCAATTGGATATCTAAAACCCAGGATATGCCCAAAAATCTCCTTCAGAAAAATTGGATGTTCGCCGCGGCGAGCCAAAATTCTTCGCACGTCGCGACGTCGCTTCTTCAGCGTGTTGCATTTAACACTTCTCTATGACGTCATGATTTAACGCTTTCCGTGATTTACCCTATAATATACCCCTCTTAGCAAAGCTTAAACCACTCCATCCTAAGTAATCTTCCCAAAATGCCCTTACACATATTTACCCTATAATTCTCATCAAAACCACATTAAAATCAATTAAACCTCAATTATCCACTAATACATCCAAATTCATCAACTTAAGGCATAAACACATAATTAACACAATTAATGCTTAATGACATCATAAAAAAAATTTCGGAGTCCAACATTTCTCCCCCTCTTAAAAGAAATTTCGTCCTCGAAATTATTACCTGAGTCATCGAAGAGATACGGATACTTCTCCTTCATGGCTTCCAAGGGCTCCCATGTAGCCTCCTCTACCGAATGATTCCTCCACAGGACTTTGACTAGCTGAACCGTCTTGTTCCTGATAACTTTTTCCTTGGTATCCAAGATCTCCACTGGTTGCTCCTCATAACTCAGATCCTCCCGCAATTGAACCTCACTAGTCTGAATGATATGAGAAGGATCCGATCTATATCTCCTCAACATAGACACATGGAAGACATCATGAATCTGAGACAATTCCGGAGGTAACACCAACCTGTAGGCAAGTGGTCCAATCCTCTCAAGGATCTCATAAGGACCCACATACCTCGGGCTCAACTTACCCTTTTTACCAAACCTCAATACTCCTTTCCAAGGAGACGTCTTGAGAAATACCTTCTCACCGATTTCAAACTCCTTCTCTTTTCGGTGTGCATCCATATAGCTCTTCATCCTATCCTGTGCTGCCTTAAGTCGCTGCTTAACCAGATTGACTTTCTCAACTGTCGTCTGAATCAATTCTGGTCCTACCAATTTCCTCTCTCCTTTTTCATCCCAACAGATCGGAGTCCTACATCTCCTCCCATACAAAGCCTCATATGGAGCCATCTGAATACTCGAATAGTACGAATTGTTATAAGCAAATTCGACCAACGGCAAGTGCTCATCTCAAGCTCCTCTGAAATCCATCACACAAGCCCTAAGCATCCCCTCAAGAGTCCGAATGGTCCTCTCAGATTGACCATCCGTCTGAGGGTGAAACACCGTACTAAAATTCAGTTTAGTATCCAAAACTTCTTGCAAACTACCCCAAATCTTCAAAGTAAACCGAGGGTCCCTATCAGACACAATCGAATCCGGGATCCCATGCAGTCTCACTATCTCACCGATATACTTCTTTGCTAACACATGCAAAGAATCAGTCTGCTTAATCGCCAAAAAGTGAGATGACTTCGTCAACCGATCCACAATAACCCAAATAGCATCGTGCTTCCTACTGGTCCTGGGCAATCCCATCAGAAAGTCCATAGTCACCCTTTGCCACTTTCACTCCGGAATAGGCAATGGCCTCAACTTGCCGGAAGGTTCCTGGTGTTCATCCTTGACTTGCTGACACACTAGACACTTACTGACAAGCTCTGCTACATTTCTCTTCATGCCTTTCCACCAAAAATGCTCTCTCAAATCCCTGTACATCCTGGTGCTGCTTGGATGCATGGCGTAAGGCGCATTGTGTGCCTCATCCATAATCTCGTCCTTAACCTCCTGTACATCGGGAATACACAACATGTTTCCCACTGTCATAAGCCCATCATCCCTCACTACTACTTCAGAAATCTTACCCTTCTGAATTTCATCTCGAAGCTTGCTCAAATCCGCATCTTGAACCTGCAATTCTCTAACTTTCTCCCTGAGTATCGGTCTCACTAGGAAGTTAGCTAGAAGACAATCTGACTCCTCCTGCTTCAAGCTTATCTTAAGCTTGGCCATCTCTTCCAATAAAGGAAGATAAACCGCCCGAACATGAGCAATCGAAGACTTCCTACTCAAAGCATCCGCCACTACATTGGCCTTGCCCAGATGATACTCAATCAACAAATCGTAATCCTTAAGTAATTCGATCCATCGTCGCTGTCTCAAATTCAATTCCTTCTGGCTCAACAAATACTTAAGACTCTTATGATCGGTAAAGATCCTCGTCTGAACTCCATACAGGTAATGCCTCCAAATCTTCAAAGCAAAGATCACAGCTGCCAACTCTAAATCATGCGTCGGATAATTCAACTCATACGGCTTCAACTGCCTCGAAGCATAAGCAATCACCCGATCTCCCTGCATCAAAACATAGCCAAGACCCTTCCTCGAAGCATCACTAAACAAGGTATAACCCTCATCTCCAGAAGACAAAACCATAATCGGAGCACTCGTCAACCTGTGCTTGAGCTCCTCGAAGCTCCTCTGACACTCATCACTCCAAACAAACTTTTGATTCTTCCTCAACAACTTCGTCATCGGAGCGGATATCATAGAGAATCCCTCCATAAATCTCCTGTAGTAACCTGCTAAACCTAAAAAACTCCTCACCTCGGCTACATTCTTCGGTGCTTCCCAATTCACCACAGCTTCTATCTTCTTTGGATCCACATGCACTCCCTGTTCTGAAATCACATGTCCAAGAAATGCAACTTCCCTCAGCCAAAATTCGCATTTGTCGAATTTGACATACAACTCGTTCCTCCTCAAAGTCTCCAAAGCAATCCTCAAGTGCTCTTCATGCTGCTCATCACTCTTGGAATAAACCAATATATCATCAATAAAGGCAATGATAAATTGGTCCAAGAATGGCTTAAAGATCTGATTCATCAAATCCATAAACGCTGCAGGGGCATTTGTCAATCCAAAAGGCATAACTAAGAACTCCAAATTCCCATACCAAGTCCTGAAAGCAGACTTGGGCACATCCGACTCCTTAATCCTCAACTGATGGTAACCCGATCTCAAGTCTATCTTGGAGAAGGCTTTTGTCCCTTGCAATTGATCAAATAGATCATCAATGCGAGGAAGCGGATATCTATTATTCACCGTAACCTGATTCAGCTTCCGATAGTCCACACACATCCTCAACGATCCATCTTTCTTCTTCACAAAAAGAACCGGAGTTCCCCAAGGCGAAGAGCTCGATCGAATATACCCTTCTCCAACAACTCCTTCAATCGCTCCTTAAGCTCTTTCAATTCGCCGAGCCATCCGTAAGGCGAATTGAAATCGGCGCAAGACTGACGAAGCTCAATGGGAAACTCAATTTCCCTAGCTGGTGGTAGTCCTGGCAATTCCTCGGGAAAGACATCCGAGAATTCCCTGACTACTGGAATATCCTCCAACTTCCCTCTATTTGCTTTGGAATCTATCACATAGGCCAAAAACACCTCACATCCCTTCCTCATCATCTTCTCTGCTGTCAAAGCTGAAACAAGTCTGGGCGGACCTATTTTTCTGTCCCCCACAAATACCACTCTCTTACCGTCATCCAATTCAAATTCCACCGTCGTCTGCTTACAATCCAGACGGGCGTTGTACCTCTCCAACGTGTCCATACCCAAAATGACATCCAATCCTCCCATCTTCAATGGCATCAAATCCAAAATTAAAACTTCTCCACCAATACACAACTCACAACCTCTATATACTTGACTAACAATAATATACTGGCCGATTGGAGTACTCACCATCAGCGGAGTATCCAAAGGGCTCACATTTCTATCACACACAGGTCTACTTGAGGAAACAAATGAGTAAGTAGAACCCGGATCAATCAAGGCAATCACATCATCAGAAAAGAGTCGAACCATACCAGTCACAACATCAGGAGCGGTCTCTGCATCCTCCCGAGTCATAGCAAACACCCTAGCTGGTGCCTGTCCCCTCGGTCTCCCCGGAATACTCACTCTCTTGGCTGCATCGGAACTTCCTACTTCTATAAAAGTCCTCTGACCCATAGTCTCAGCTCTCCTAAAAGCTTGCATCTGAGCTCCCTCTCTTCTAGACGGCTTGGGACACTCTCTAGCCAAGTGCCCTTTCTGTCTACAGTTGAAGCAGGCTCCTATTAATCTGTAACATTCGCCTCCATGAAAACTGCCACAATGCTCACACTTAGGGACGGATGACCTGTCCCTATCTCTCCTTCTGTTGCAGCCCACCGTGGAAGCTTGGTGAGAAACAGTAGAAGTCCTCATAGGTCTAGGTCGGCTCGCACCACTGCTCCTCTCCTCTGACTGAATAGGAAGGCTCCTGGCACTCTTGTCGGGCATAGGAGTACTAGTACTACCTCCCCTCTTGAACTGCTCTCTTCCTTTTCTTTTCTTGTTCACTGCGCTCTTGATGTTCTCAATATTCTCAACTCTCAGAGCTGCCTCAACCAACTGCTGAAAATCACAGAAATTTTGCATAATCACTTTCTCTCTGATGGCCAAGTGTAGACCCGACTCAAACCGGCGACATCTAGCAGCCTCGCTCAGCATCAAATTTGAAGCATACCTCGCCAACTGAGTGAACCGACGCTCATACTCACTGACTGTCATCTCCCTCTAAGTCAAACTGAGGAACTCCCTCTGCTTCTGCTAAATGTACACCTCAGACAGATATTTCTTCTTGAAGGCAGCAAGGAAGTCCTGCCATAACAACCCTACTGGCCTCATCTGACTGCCTGGCACAATCTCCCACCAGTGCAGAGCATCTCCTTGAAGCAGACTTGCAGCATACACAACCCTCTCATCATCCTCACACTCCATCTGATCTAGCACCCTCTCAGTCTTTCTCAGCCATATCTCGGCTTCCTCAAGGTCAGTGGTCCCGTAGAATTCCACTGCTCCATACTTTCTTAACCTATCAAACCGTCTCCCCTTCTGAGCTGGGGCTGAAGCAGACTGCTGTGGCATCTGACCCATAGCCTGAACAAATGCCTGGGTGAAGGCCTGGAACAACCTCGGATCAAGTGGAGGCACTGGCTCTGCGAACCAGCGACTCTCGAGATCTGTGATGCATGGGCTCATCGCTTAACCCTACGAAGCCTCAAGATTTCAGGGCTATCGACTCATCGATCCCTCTCCTCCCTAGTCGGAGAGTCAGGTACAACAGATCCTTGCAGAACTCCTCGTGTCCTTCTACGAGGTGGCATCGTACTCCTTCAATAAGAAACACTATGGATTAGCTATATGTCAATCTTAATTGCTACATGTATGCATGCTATGCATGTCACTTAATCAATGCAACAATTAATCATATAACAAACAATTCATCCTACTATGCAGTCTAAGCCAAGGACACTACACCCAAGGCGCTCTGATACCAAACATGTTGGGCCCAAGTCCCAAATCCCCAAATCCCGAGGCGATCTCTCTGGCTGCGCCGGTGACAGACGCCCATAACTTAGGACCCGATCCCAACATCCATGCATAATTCGATACAAACATATACTCATACATGCAATTTCGCACACATTAAAACATAATCAAACTCCCCACAAACTAAGGGGCGTCATGCCATTACAAATCGAATGAAATTCAACCCAGCATTCTCAAAATGTCACAATATATATGAAAGTTTAAGTCCAAATAGCAATACATGAAAATGTCCAATGATGGTATGCTTGGTGGGCTAACCAAAATACTAACTTAATGCTATGATCTGAAACTATTGCGGAGTTCTTCGATGCCTGGCAAGGATCAACTGATGTCCTGAGTTGCACTTGAGGAGGGAAAAGTAATGGGTTGAGCTACACAGCTCAGTGGCTAATATAATTATAGCCATCGGCAACTAGCAAAAATTTAAGCATATGTATGCATATATATATATATATATATATATACACATGCAACAATTCTAGCACTCTTATACTAATCAAGCAATTTACGCATTCAACATAATTAATTCAACTCACAAAATATGTCATAAGTATGCTTCATAGAGAATAGATCAAAAATGCAATGCACATCACACGGCTCGAGGGTTCCATGGAAACAAAAGGGAGAAACCGAAGTTTACACCCTGAACAAAATGAGTCCATTCGGAGCTCATAAGCCACAAGCGGGCAGCCGGGAGAAGGCTCTTGTCAACGTGCACTTGACGAACGAAATGGTTCCACTCTCGCCTAAACAAAAGCACATAATCATGCTCAAAATTATTTTATCATATGATATGCTTTCAATCTTTCATTTGTTCAAAATGCCATGACCGAAGTCTAGGTATAACATGCTCAGAGTCGAAATCACTTCTCATGGTTCTTTTAAAGTATGCAAAATCAAAAGCATTCAAAACTTGTAACAAATCATATGTAAACATACAAGCATATAACATATATGTTCACACATAGGCAAGAATTTGCCTAATCACACAATAACTATAGGTATATTACCCACCTAATATCACTCGAGTATCCGACTCACTGCTGTCCTTCCTCTTGCGATTGGGTCAAGTCAGCTCGGTTTCCTATAATAAACCAAGTTTTCATTCAATCAATATTCAAAAGAGATATTCCATAAAGCTAGTAAATCCAAAAGGAAAAGTACTAAAAGTCTACATTCGACTTCCTCATAAAGTCCCGAACCCTTAGAGGCAAATTTCGAACTTCCCTTCTTCATAAAACTTGTAGTCCTTATTCCCTAGATCACAACGAATCCAAAATCACCTCAATTGGATATCTACAACCCAAGATATGCCCAAAAATCTCCTTCAGAAAAATTGGATGTTCGCCGCGGCGAAGGTACGCTTGCCGCGGCGAGCCAAAACTCTTCGCACGTCGCGACGTCGCCCCCATTCGTACATCGCGATGAACACTTCTCTCGCACGTCGCGGCGCGCCTCCTTCGCACGTCGCGACGAACGCTTCCCCGCTCGTCGCAACGAATTTAATTATTATATGTCGCGACGAACTCCACGTCGCGACGTGTTCATACGCACATCGCGACGTGCGGGTCTGGAGCTCGACTCCGAAACCTGATTTCTAGCATTTTCAAACTTCAATCCTTTTCCAAACTCAAATGCAACACACCTAAGCCTTAGATCAAGTCTTATACTACATTTCTAACCCAACAGCAACTCAAAATCAGTCATAAACACATCAATCCACAAGATCGAACCATTTTTACCCTAAAACCCTAAAACCACCGATTCTACTACATTCCATATCCTCTAAGTTTAATCTAACCAAAACAAGTTTAGACAAAGCGAAACTTACCCGGAAATACTTCGAATCTGTCGGAAATCCTCAACGATCGAAATCCTTCTTTCTCTTCTCTTCTTCCTCCACCTACGGCTACTCCTCTTCTTCTTTTCTCCTTTTCTCTTCTTTTCCTTCTTTCTAAATTTCCTACTTAAGTCAAAGGGAACATAAAGACCATTATACCCCTCTTAGCAAAGCTTAAACCACTCCATCCTAAGTAATCTTCCCAAAATGCCCTCACACATATTTACCCTATAATTCTCATCAAAACCACATTAAAATCAATTAAACCTCAATTATCCACTAATACATCCAAATTCATCAACTTAGGGCATAAACACATAATTAACACAATTAATGTTTCATGATATCATAAAAAAAATTTCGGGGTCCAACATTCTGGGATTTATTTGAGATTTAGGGATTGAATCCAAGTGAGAGAATTGATTAAATTTTGGCTATCCGGACCTATAGAGGTCCAAATTGAGTAATTCTGGTGTCTATGGGTTCCTAAGACATAGGGAAATATGTTGTGATGTGAATTATAGAATGGTACCGGGAATGTCATGAACATGCATTGTACACGTTTTAATTGTTCCATGTGCATTGTTTGATACTTCTGAACATACATTGAGTAATGTGTGATTATTTTGCTTGTTATAGAGGCACAGTTGGAACGTCATCCCATGGACGTTACCGAGACTTCCCAACATTAGCTTGGAAGCTATTTGGTGAGTAACCTAGATGGTTCCTCAATTATAATTTGTTTATATTTTTCACTTATAAAACTGTGGAGAATAATGGTGGGACTATTACGTTTGTCTATGCCTGTATTCCGGACCAAAGGTGTCCGATGTATGTGGGAGATTATGACATAGGAGTGTTCTATTGTGATTGTGATTTTGTGAACTATTTGTTGACTGCATTGATTTGGGATGAATTTGGATGTGGGCTTTGGTTTATATTGTCATATGCATCCCATGCATAAATGCATGATTAGTAATTTGGCAGTTGTGACCGGAGCAACCACCAAGAGCTTCAAGCTCAACGTAATTGAGCCTCGAGCCCACAGTGACTCAGAGCCTCAGGCTCACCGATTAATGTGCCCTTAATGGGACAGTTTAGGCGCTCGGTCACAACAACGTAATAAATTGAAAAAAAAGGGTCACATACGCATTACATTTGCATTTGATTGAATGCTTTGATTGGGTGAAAAGTAAATTATTTTGTGCCTATGTGAATAATCATGTGGTACTTCTGAATGGATTATTATGGTAAAAATGTGATCTGTTTGTGTATGCATGAATTGGGTGAACCATCGATGATGGTTCCTCACTGAGTTCGCAAACTCACCCAAAATTGCAAATTATTTTTCAGGACCGATAGAGTAGACTCTTAGCTGCAGAGAGACTTTTCCTACCGTGTAGATCGAGTTGGCAAGAGAAGTCATGGCTCACAGGTCGGTCAGCTAGCACTTTTTGAGGGATGACCTAGTTAGGATTTTTTGTATTTGATTTCCTTTTTGGAGTAATGTACAGACAAGGAAAAACTGACAGTTATGTAAATTTCTGCTTTTGATGATATGTGAGAAAAATTTGTGGTTTCAAAAATTAGTGATTCTCATATTGATGCTTTATGATTATTGATGCCATGTGAAGTGTAAATGATGGTCCGTAGCGCACCCTTATCGTAGGGTGTGCATCAGAATAACCTACGAGCGTCCCGGTATATGTCCTATGGTAAGGGGTGCTACATGCCATGTTTCATCCTTCTTCTTGACAAACAGAATCGGTGCTCCTCAAGGTGACGAACTCGGTCTAACATACCCCTTCACTAACAATTTCTCCAACTATTCCTTAAGCTCTCTCAACTCAGCTGGAGCCATCCTATAAGGCGGTATTGAAATAGGTGCAGTTCCAGGAATCAAGTCGATGGCAAACTCGATTTCCCTCACCGGTGGCAAACCTGGTAATTCCTCTGGGAACACATCTGGAAACTCCCTCACAATCGGAAAATCCTCTAACTTCCCTTCATTCACATCGGCATCTACAACATGTGCCAAGAAGGCTTCACACCCCTGGCCCATCATTCTTTCAGCTAGCATAGCTGAAATAAGTCTTGGCGATGGTGTTTTCCTGTCCCCTCTGAAAATCACTTTCTCACCTTTGCCTAGATCAAATTTCACCTCTTTCAGGCCACAATCTAGCTTCGCCAGATATTTAACCCTTTTAGGTCTACAGGTAGTAAATTCACTACCAATCTAGCACCCTCAATGAAGAGTTCACAGCCCTTATATATTTGACTGATCACCACATTCCTCCCTAAAGGAGTACTAATAAGCAAAGAATTATCCAAAGGCTCTAAATTCACACTATGCAATGCTATGCTTGCAGAAACAAAAGAATGCCTGGAACCAGAATCAATTAAAACATATATTGCTGAATCAAATAACTGAGTCATACCCGTGACAACCTCAGGTGCAGCTGCAGCGTCCTCCCTAGTCATGGCAAATACCCTTGCCTGTGCTTGACCTCTTGGCCTTCCTGGAGCAATAGCCTTCCTTGCAGTTCCAGAGATGCCTACCTCAGTAACTGGCCTGGTTCCCACTGTTTCTGCTCGCCTTGGAGCTTGAAACTGCGATCCTTCTTGTCTCGGTACCTGTGGACAATCCCTGACCATATGTTCCTTCTCTCCGCATCTAAAACAGACTCCAAGTAACTTGAGACACTCTCCTTGGTGAAGTCTCCCACAATGCTCACATTGAGGGTTGGTGAATCCACTACTTCTTGCTCTTCCAGTGCCTCCCACATTAGAGGCTTGCCCTGATATTGCCTTTACCTGCTTGTTCCTGGTAGAGCCACTGCTACCCACTTCACTCTGGGTGTGAAAACTCCTTATGCTCCTCTCAGGCATTGGAGCACTAGTTCCTTTCTTAAAAGACTGCTCCCTGTTCTTCCTCTTCTTACTCACCTCTTGCTTAATCTTCTCCAGCTTTTTAGCCTGGAGTGCCGCATCCACCAATTGCTGGTAGTTGCAGAAACTATGGATCAAGACTTTCTCCTTGATCCCCAAATGAAGACCTCCTTCAAACTTACGACATTTATCTTCCTCTGTCGCCACAATGTTGGCTGCATAACGAGAAAGCTGTGTGAACTTCAGCTCATACTCGCTCACACTCATGTCCCTCTGAGTGAGGTTCAGAAACTCCCTGGCCTTCTCTTGCACATAAACTCTGGAGAGGTACTTCTTCCTGAACACTTCCACAAAGTCTCTCTATGTCAGCACCGAAGGAACAACCTGACTGTGAGGCATTGATTCCCACTAATGCAGTGCGTCTCCCTGTAACAAACTAACTGCATAGTCTAACTTCTCCTCATATGAGCATTTCATCTGAACTAGAACCCTCTCGGTCCTCTTCAACCAGGCTTCAGCCTCTTTCGAATTCGTCATTCCATTGAAATCCACAGCCCCAAACTTACGGAGTTTGTCATGCTGTCCACTCCTATCTACTGGAGCTTGCATCGGAACATGAGACCTTTGACCCATGGCATACGTGAAAGCCTGAGCAAAGGCTTGAAAGAAACTCGGATCCATGGAATTTGTTTGAGGCATAGGAGGAGGCGGTGGAGGCACTTCTTGTTGCAAACTAGGTGCCTCAGAAATCAAAGCAGCATGTGTCCCAGCATCCTGTGGGACATGGGATTCATTCGTGCTCCCTTGATGAGAATGAGATCGAGTCATAGCTCCTCGAGTTCTCTTTCGAGGCGGCATTTTCTGTAACATCCCATCATCGATGGGAGGGTAAATTGGTAAATTGGGACAGGCTAGTAATTGCATTGCATATTTTGATGTGAACATTCATTTGGCCTCTAATTTTAGAGGAATGAGTCTTTTGGCACATGCTCGTATATGTACATGCATTCATGACATTTCCCGGCCTTTATTTGTGAATATGATCTGTTTTATAAATTCTGAAATATTGCGCTTGAGAATTGGACTGGGAACTGTTTTAGAGTGTTTGTCAATTGTTAGTGACTCTTCGAAATTTTTCTGGAATAATTGGGAGAAAATGTCCGGACCGGAAAATTTTCCGAGTGACGGACGGATTGATTGTATAATACTGAAATAACTGTCCAATGACCATGGAAAAAAATTAGATATATGATTTTAGAGATTAATATGTCGAGCCATTAAAATTTGGAGACGAATTGGACTGGAAATAAACTGTGAAAAGAGAAAGAGAATTCAATGGACTGTGAGGAAAAAAAGACAAGTGGTATGATTCTATTGTTAGAGAGAATCCCTTTAAATGCCTTAGGTTTTGGATATTGGAAGAAACACCTTTCTTTCCTCCCTAGGGCATGTTTTCTTCTTCTTCTTTGGCGATTTTCGATCCTCCATACTCGATCTTTTCTTGATTCTTCTCCATGTGCAAAGCCAACTTAATCCCTAAAGGAAAGAGGAAGATCTATGAGATTTTGGGAAGTTTTGAGAGAGAATCGTGGGTAATAGGGTTGGAGAAGATTTCGGAAGATTTGAAGATTGTTGAAGCTTGATTTGGTAAGTAAATTGGTTTATGTTGTTATCATCTGTTGAAATGCATTCATGGGTTTAGTTATGAAAGATTGGAGTAGTTGAGATTGAGTTATGGTTGAATTTTAGAGAGAGAGATGTAATTAGGGAATCGGAGAAGACGATCCAGGACCGCACGTCGCGACGAGAGGATTATTGGACATCGCGACGAGCGTTGACGCCGCGACGAGCGGGACGTTGCGACGAGTGGTAAGTTGGACGTCGCGACGAGCCACTGTACAGACACCGCAGCGAGCGCTTAGGGGTGCGCCGCGGCGAGAGCTCTGAGGTCGCGGCGAGGACATTTTTCTGAATTGGTTGATTTTAGTTTTTGGGACATAACTGATGGTGTAGACCTCCGATTGAGGTGATGTTTGATTCGTTATAAACTAGAGAGAGAGGTCTACAATTGAGATAAAGAAAGAAAGTTTGAAATCATATGAGTGAGATCTTAATATTGAATGAAAGTTGAGTTTAGATTGCTATTACAACCTAAGGGTTGTTTCTTGATCATTGGGGTATAATTGCGAGATTTCTAAATTTAAAGAAAAGCTATTGGGGCTTTAGAAACTGAGCCTAACGGGTGAATTTGGATCTAGAGGATAGTGGCACTAGTTTGAGGTCTTTCTTGAGAATATCCTAGTGGGTATGACTTGGTAAATTGACTGAATGTTAGAAATGAAATTGGTGGAGTTCCGTGATCTGCCATTGAAATGAAATGAGTCATTATTGAGCAATTGAGTGAAAAGTTAGTTTTGAAAAAAGAAAGTGGAAATTGGAAAATAACGCCGGGAAGGTCATGAACATGCATCGTGCCTCTTTTACTTAAGACATGTGCATCACTGAATCTTTCTGATTATGCAGTTAGTAATGAATGATTATTTGACTGTTCTAGAGGCACCGTTGGAACAACATTCCACAGATATTGCTGGGACTTCCAGGTGGTAGCTCGGAAGTACAGGTGAGTAACCTAGTTGGTTCCTCAATTTTTAACCGTTAAATGTTCTGTAAATTGTCTGTGACTATGAATTGTTGTTTTTGGAATCTTGGACCGAAGGTCCGAGGGATTGAGTGATTGGATATGGTAATGTGATTGTTTGTGAATGTTTCCATGGGAAAATGTGAATGTATGGTAGAGTGGAATTGGAATATGATATGACTGTTTCCGATAAATTGATTCTGATTATATGTGATAAATGAATTCCATAATTGATTGATTAACAACGGTTGTGACTGGAGCTGCCACTGAGAGCTACAAGCTCGATCACTGAAATAGAGCCTCAAGCTCGAGAGGGATTAGTGCATACCCAGAGGGCTCTCCTATCCCTACTGATGTGTGAAAAGTAGTGCATACCCAGAGGGCTCTCCTACTTCCTAAGACGCAATTACTGTTTACTGTGCCCGAAAAAGAGGCAGACATGTTTGCATCCCTCGAGTAGGAGCGAAGCAAAACCGTGAGGGTGGCCCTCCACTCCAAAGCGGACAATATCGAAGGGTGGAAGTGCATTACCTGAGGGCTCTCCTCCCCTTAAGACGCGTCTACTGAATACTGATCACTGTTTAAGCGCTCAGTCACAACTCAGAATAATGGGAAAAGATTGTGTGTATGGATTAAATTGTGGACTAAGAAAAAGGGTTAAATGCTCATAATTATGTGATGACTGATTTGCGAAATTTCTGAGTTCTGCGATTGCATGAGAATCTGATAATTGTTATATGATGATACTGAATGTGTAATTGACTGAAACTGTGAATTGCTTGTGATATGTATGAGTTGGGTGAACCATCGATGATGGTTTCTCATTGAGTTTGCAAACTCACTCAAAATTGTAACTATTTTTCAAGAATTGAAGAGTACCCCGTTAGACAAACGGGAGTATGCCTACTGCATGTAAGTCAGAGTTGGAAGTCGGGATCAGTTCACGTCTGTATTAGTGTCATTTTGATTCATGTGTAAATTTGTATCTCCACAGAATAGAGCGTTTAATTTTAGTGGGCCCCAATTGGCTAATGTTGTAATAGAATTGTGATTTCTGAAAGTGTTCAGTATTGTCATTAGGTTCGATTTGGTTATGGATTTTTGTGCATGAGTTGATTAAA
Source organism: Erythroxylum novogranatense (assembly GCA_029891385.1). Classification (NCBI taxonomy): domain Eukaryota; kingdom Viridiplantae; phylum Streptophyta; class Magnoliopsida; order Malpighiales; family Erythroxylaceae; genus Erythroxylum; species Erythroxylum novogranatense. Next base: position 82,891,433 of record CM057231.1, on the reverse strand, counting down.
TACTGTTGAGTGCCATTTCAATGACTGTAATTGTGTTGTGATCGAAACTGTTTTCAAATTTAAGCGGACCCAAATCATTTATTGAATTCCGCGTTTACGATTGTTTTCAAAAAGAAAAATATCTTATTAAGTTTTTGAACCGTTTCGACTGCTCTAGCATACCACCCTCGTGAGGCGTGGACTCGGATATCACCCTCGATGTCAAGTTTGGGTCTTGCGGGAGTGAGAAGCTACATTTTCACTCCTTCAATATAAAACCATTGAAAACCTTTAGTTCAAGCAAAACAATTTTCAAAGTATGCAAAAACAGTTCAAATCATGTAAAACAATGCAAGTTATTCATTGAATACAATGCAATGCAACCCTGGACCTAAACCTAGTCGCTCTGATACCACAACATGTTGGACCCTATTTTCGGAGCCCAACATCGGACATGGAAGCGCGGTGCTTGGTGCGTGAGGAGAGGCCTTGGAGTTGAAACATATCAATTAAAAGAAGCAAGGAATCCCTCGGAAGCACAAGCGGGCGTCACCGTGGCATGTGATGTCTCGCCGCGGCGAAACCTCTTAGGTAGCTACGTTGCGGCAAGCAATTGAGCCCTCGCCACTACGAGCGAAAGAATCCTTGCCGCGGTGAGCGAAGCAACACTCGCCGCGATGAACCCGCGCATGCAGCTTTGCCGCGGTGAGCGAAGCAACACTCGCCGCGATGAACCCGCGCATGCAGCTTCGCCGCGGTGAGCATACGGCCTCGTCGCGACGAACGCCTCCTTTGGCCCACAGAGAACAAACCTAAAACTTTCTCTCATTTTATTAAATCAACCCAACGCAAAACTTAACAACATAACTCAAGCAAACTTCTAAATGATTCAATGCGAAAGATTTGGAACAAAAACACCCATACCTCATTAAAAACCAAAAGATGAGTTTTACAAAGCTTGAACAACATTTCAAACCAAATTACAACCTTTGAGTTCAAGAGCCAAAAATACAACTTGAACCAATAAAACTTGAAATGTAACTAAAGCCTTGACTTCTAAAAGTATAACTTGAAAATACATAAATATGACAATTCGGAGTGATGCCATAACTCTTGACTTACTCGGTCTCTTGCTCATCACCTGAATGGGGGAGGATAAAGGGAGTGAGCTATAAAGCTCGTGGGAACATATTTATAATACATAAATAAGCAAAACTATTTTTAAAAGATAACTCATTGCTGTGGTACGCTTGAAATCATAGTAATTTGCATATAGAAATCATTACCTCGAAATACTTGATTTTTAACAATTCATGAGTAGCATTCAAAACATGTATGCATAAAACATGATAACAGATCATAAGCACATAAGCATAGCAAAATGGTTTGGATTAGTTCGGGTTCATGACGCAATACACATTCCCATCGAAATGGTCTTGTGTAGTCGTAGTTTCTTGAGGGAGTCCTTGTGGGGAGCTTCGTGCCACTAGCGGGCAGGCGGAAGAAGCCTTTACATGGGTCAACGTGCACGTGACGGTTCTTGAGGATCTATCACAAACCCACATAATATGCATGGTTCAAAGTCTTGTAAACTTGTTGCCAAACTGGCACTTTCTTGTAAACTTGCTTTTCATAAACTTGATATCCTTGTATAACTCATTGCGGAAAACATGATTTCATGAGCATGTATTCTTGAAAAGAGAAATCCGTTTTGAAACCTTTTCATCAATCATGAATGCAAATCATATAGCAAACATATAATAATTTCACAATAACAAATAAGGCAACATTGATGATGCAGTTTAAATCATTAAATCTTTTCTTGATTTGAAAAAAACAATGAGTGACTTATTTATTCTATTATAAACATGTACCCACCTTGAGTTCCTTGCTTATAAACTAGCTTAGGAATGCCTTTCCTCTTGTTCCTCTTTCTCCTCTTTCCTCACTTGATTTCCTTAACCAATAACTAAAATTTCAATCAATTTGGTGTAGAAATCGGAAAGTCATACTTTAACAATTCGAACTATAACCAAAGCTGAAACGAAAATTCTATGCTTAACTTCCATCCAAAATTTCATATCCTTATAGACTGATTCAGAACTTCATCCCTTCACAAAACTTGTAGCTCTAAGTCTCTAGTTGACAACGAATCAAAATTCACCTTATTTGGACATCTACATCAAAAGGTATGCCCAAAACACCAAAACACATCCATGCTGAAAGCTAGAGCTCATGTGGCGAAGGCATGCATTAGGCTATGGCGAAGTGCTGCGTCTTGCGCAAGGCAGGTACACTTGCTTGCACCGCGGCGTGTATACCTTCACGCGCCGCGACGTTCACATGAACACGTCGCGACGTGCAAGCCCAGACAACTCTCCCGAAACTCGATTTTTCCACATTCTTCAACCACAATCCACCCATATTGCAAAAATGACATATCTAAACCTTAGTTCATGAATTAAACTCCAGCTCTAAACTCATTACAACCTTAAAATCAATCACAAACACCAGAAGATCATCAATCCAAAGAGATTTTACCATTTTTCCATAAACTTCTTAACAACCGAGTCCTACTCATTCTAAGCTATTCTAGGGTTTCATCTAACCCAAACAAGAAGAAAATAAGCTTATACTTACCAGATGAAGCTTCAATTCCTTCGAAATCCTCAAGAATTGCCAAACCCTATTTTCTCTTATTCTCCCTTAAGCCACCAACGACACTCACTTCTTTCTCCCTTTAGTTTTACTCTTTCTTTTCTTCTAATTCTTTCACTTAAGCCTTAAAGAAATGAGCAAAGACTATTATGCCCCTCTATGTAATGCCTTAGCCTCTCAAACTTAAGTGATCTTCCATATTTTCCCTTAAACATTTTTACTCTTTCATTTCCACTTACACCATACCATACTCAAAATAATCTAAATTTTTCATCAATACTTCCAATTCAACCACGCTAAATAATAAATCACACAATCAAAATCAATTCATACTTGATAACATCAATTAATAAAAGTTTGGGGCCCAACACAATACGAGTTGCGATGCAGCTTCATTTCATTCATTATTTGCATTAGACACGCTCTAATACCATGATGAAAAGAGTGAATTGAAAGGGAAGTTTTGGTGAAGAACTTCTATATATTTCCTTTTCTCATCACAAAGAATACATGTATTTACGTTGAAACTACTCCGTCTATATATAAGGAAATACATTGAAACTACTCCATCTATATCTAAGGAAATACATATACACAAGGTAAGAAAATTATTCTCCTTGATTATGGATCCTTATAATGATGCTCTACTGTAATATTGGGATTTGACTCAATCTCTCATGTCGTTACTCCTATGATCACTCCAACAATCAGCAAGGCAGTAAAGTATGATCTTTGGATATGTGTAAAAGAGAGCAATCTACAATAGATTGCTTAAAACCAATAGCTTGCAGAGAATTGGAAAATTTTTTAAACCAATTTCTAGAAGCTTATTTAAGACCATAAAGAGACTTTTGAAGTCGATAAACATGATTGTCACTTAGTTTAGAAAAACCTTGTGGTACTTTCATGTACACCTCTTCATGCAGATCATCATGTAAAAATGCATTATTAATATCCAATTAATGTAATTCCCAGTGTCATGTTGTAGCCATAGCTAATAAACAATGTAGAGTTGTAAGCTTTGCAACTGGAGCAAAGGTGTCATGGTAATCAAGGCCTTCAACCTGCGTAAAACCTTTGGCAACCAGGCACGCTTTAAAGCACTCAATAATCCCATCAAA